>MU182840.1:100044-131511 GCA_016904865.1 Pissodes strobi
ATGTTTTATGGAATAACTGGATTTAATTGTTAGCGATTTATATTAATGCATATGAAGTGATCGTATTTATCAGTAATTCAGAATAATTATTTTTAATGTTTTAAGAAATGTATTTGGGAACGTCACATTATAGTGAAAATTTATTTTAACAAGTGCAATTTTATTACCTTAATTGGTTAAAATAATGTAAAACAAATTTCGCCAACTAGGAAATTATTTCTAGAGAACGTTGATTTAAATTTATACTTCATCTAGCCTTGTGTTTTACATATATTCTTTTATTGAAACTAAAATTTCAACCTTAACACTTTAACGCACTTAAAATACCTTCACATGCCCCTTACGTTTTCAAACTAGCATCATTATCCAAGATACATAGCTCAGATTAGAGATATCATCTTAAACAACATTCTATATAGCCTAAAAATATACGATCTTCGGTGCTGGGTAAATATTTTGAAATCCTTTAATAAAACGGACGATTTTAACCCAAGCAAAGAGTATAAAAGGCTTTAAAATAATTAAAAATATTTATGGGTTCTGTACCATGAGAATAAAATCTCTGTGGTCATCTCAAGACGTCTAGATGTGTAAAGGGACATTGTAGACATTCTTTTAATTAAAACTGCTATAAAAATTAAATTGGTATGTGGATGGCGACTAAATAAAATTGTACAGTGTGAGAGAATATTTTAGGTTAAAGCTAACTATCTGGAATTGTGTCAACTGACAGTTTACGGTAACTTACAGTTAATGTTTCTGAATATTATTTTAGCCGTTAGTTTTATAGTTCACAGTTTGACGGACAAATTGATAGTGCAGAAAGTAAAGTTTCAACGTTATTTTGTCTTGCAGATAAGCTACATTTTAAAACATTTATCATAAATAATCTGTGGTACTGTGAATCTGTGAAAGCATAAGTTCAAACAAACAACTAATAAATTGTTTAGTTACCTGTCAATTATAGTCTCAACTCAAGCTCAATTTTACTGTTAGAACATTTGAAAGTCAACTCGATACAGCTAGTAAGTTCAGAGTGGAAAGAAATGACTGATAAATGTGACAGAATATTGACCATTTTTTAGATTCCAGGTAAGCATGTGAAACTGTTGTTTGGAATATTTTATTGGGGAAATTAGCTAAATATGGAATTAATAGTAAAATGTACTAAAGGTTTGAAAGTTATCTATCTAGTAGCTATGAGCAAACGATGGTGGATGGTGCTCTCTCAAAAGCAGATTCATCATGGCGGGAGAAAAGTATGTTGAGACCGTTATCATTACTAATTTATATAAATGTCATTACTGTCTTTTATAATTTATTTGCGATATTTTTATTTCTGTATTATTAATATTGAAATTACTCAAACCTACAGTGATTAGAAAAAGGTAGAAAAGTGATAAAAATATAATATTATGTCTGTAAGTCAAAAGTTAGTTGGGTTAATCTAAAAATATAAATGTTCTGGTAACTTTACTAGGGAGATACTTTCTAGAAAAATGCTTGTTTCAATAATGGCTTCCATAGAAATTTCGTCTCCGATAATGTTATTAGTCGAATAATAATTCCTGCCTTAAATATGTCGTATATTTTTAAATTCGTACATCGAATGTTAAAAACATTGCATAAAACATTCATAAAAATCAAATTTATTAACGAAACCAAAGAAAACAGTAGGTACGCAAATTATTTTCTTTGATGAAACACTCTTCCGCAAGAATTTATTTATGATCCGCTAGCTAAAACTAGTAGTACTAGTACACAGAATTCATTGTTTCGTAGGGATGATGCCCTTTCTTTATATATTGGGGCAGTTTATAATATAAGACAATTTAAAGTATTGCAACTTTTAGGAATTTATGAAATAAAACTATCACATTTTAGCTCGTTATTTATGTTGGTATCCACATTTGCATGAAGGAACCTGCCTATAGTACGAAATATTGAAATGCTTTTAAAACAAATGTGGTGACATTGATCATTAAAGCTACTGGTGCCTACAGTGCCTGCACTTCCAGTCGGTTAAAAGATGTTTTAACTATAAGTTTAAGACAGTGGACAAACGGTTTAACTTGATGATGAAATTTAACCAAAATTTGGTGATTTATCTGGGCATTGATAGACCTAGCCTGATTCCAGCTACCTGTTATCTCTTCATTGTAAAAAGTCTGTCATGTTTTCCCACTCTTAATATTGCTCTTATGTCTATGTTCATCTTACTAGGCTCTGTATCGACATTTCTCCGACTTAACTTTATCTGTATTACTAATTTGTGATTGTGTTAAGGACTGTTTTACAATCGAAATAACATGAAATAAAACTTAATAAACATATCAAAAGAATGTAATCTGCATTTGTTTATACTATGCCTACAACAAAGCTTCATAAGCCGAAATTTTACGTGTTTTTCGAATATGCCTCAAATGCCTTTAATAGGTAATAAAAAAAACGGTGTGTGCTTAAGACCATAAAGTGAAAACTTTAATAATGCGAGATTAATATCATGAAATACAAATATTTTTTGAAATTACTTGCATAGCTTCGATGTTTAAAGTGATATAATACCTCGAAATCTTCATAAATTCAGTAGAAAACGCTGCTTATCGCTTGAAAAATGTTCAAATTCTCCTATTCTCCATTTTTCATCTTCAAAAAGCTTTAAAAGAGATTGCAGGCTCCACAAAAATAATACGCATGAATACACTAAAAGTAAAGTACCTCGAAATCTGCCATAAAATCCAGATATGAGATATTTATTTAATACTTCGAAAATTGTTAGCAAGTGATTTCTTGAAAACGGCTATGCATACACTTAAATTAAGCTTTTCAAGCTGAAAAACAAAAAAATCATCAATTCGGCACTTTAATCGGACAGGGTCGAACACATGTCGAATTTCAATAAAAGCTGGCCAGAAACGATATTTTCGTTTGCGGTATTTTTAATCAAATTTTTGATGAAATTATTTATAACGCTCTAGTATTCTAGTTGGCTTTCGAAAGAACAATTGATATATTTTGAATTGTTTGCAGCGCCCTGTCGAGCTTACGGTATGGTTTTTTATTAGCGTTATTATTTTCACCAAATATTAATATGTATATTAATATTAACCAGACTAATATTTAAAAGATTTTGATTTTTCTGCTTATTGCATAGCGCATAACTTTTATGTCTTACTTCTGGTAAACCGCGTTCCTATAAATTCGACCAGTGTTTGACGCCGGCGCGGCCGCCGCCGCCCGTGTGAAAGGTCACCTGCCTCCTGCTAGTTTTCGCGCGGGGAAGGAGGCACACCGTTGACGTGCCGACCCAGATAAACCCACACCAGATGCGAAACCTCCCACCTAGCGCATGAAACAAGAATACGTTTAAAGCTCCGCCTCCTTGGGATGGCCAGCCATCCCAAGAAATAGTCAGGGCAAGCTCTAGTGTGATTCTAAACGCGAGCCACGCGAGCCTTTTGGTTTAGTCCGAGAGTGTTACGAAAAATAACTAATCTTTATTTTATTTTTGTTAAAAATGCCTGGTTATAAGTGCCTTTATTTGAATTGTTCTACTACAAGCGGTGGCGAGAAATCATTATTTAAATTACCTCGCGATCCTATACTCATAACCTATAGGATGTTGTTTAATGCACATTCCAGCACACTTATTTCCAAAATTATTGCATATTCTAAATTCGAATGAGCACGAAATTCAATTAAATCTGAAAACTGGCATATACAATGTTATAGTTAATTCATTTTTAAATCCAACTAATGTTATACAGTGTCCGCCAGAATCTTGGCCACATATGGGAATTTTTTTTATTATTATGATATCGGAACTTTTGTTTTAACCAATCTATTCTGCATGTCTGACAATCTAAAAATGCGTTATAACATTGAAAAACTAACCATAAGCGCCAAAGTTAAAATTAACCAACACGAACTGAATTTTGGCGACTAACGAAAACAAACCACAAACATTTAATTTGATTATAACCAAAGAATATTCTACTTAGAATATTCTTGATTATACCGTATCGGAACCGGTTCAAGTGACTAAAATAATCTGGAACTAGCTGAAAGTATCCGAAAGTTGATTAAATGACTAACCAAAACAAACCAAAGGTAACTGAAAGCACCAAAACGGGCTAAAACTTATCAAAATACATTACAAATGTTAAGTTAAAACTAATCTAAATTAAGCGAATTTTGGCGACTACCCAAAACTAACCAAACACATTAAAATTGCTTATAATGTACCGGAACCGGTTCATATGACTTAAATATAATAAAACTAACTGAACTTAAGTTGATTGAACGCCTAACTAACCAAAAGCACCAAAACGGGCTAAAATGCATCGAGATAGATTAAAAATATTGAAGTAAGTTCAAACTAACCCAAATTAACCGAATTTTGGTGGCTAACCAAAACAAACCAAAAACATTAAAGATGCTTATAACGTCTCGGTAGCGGTTCAAATGACTAAAATAAATTGGAACTAACTGATTTTTACCTAAAGTTGATTGAACGACTAATCAAAAGTAAGTAAAAACATCAAACCGGGCTAAAACATATCGAAATAGATTAAAAATATTGAAACTAACCCAAATTAACCGAATTTTGGTGACTGGTAAAATAAATTAATACCAACTGAAATGAACTGACAGTTAATTGAACGGCTAACCAAGACTAACCAAAATTACCAGAAAGGGCTAAAACATATCGGAACATATTAAAAATATTTTAAAGTAAGTTAAAACTAACTTTAATCAACTGAATTTTGGCTACTAACTAAAATTAACCCAAACATTAAAATTAGTTATGACGTATCGGATCCGGTTCAAATGACTGAAATAAATTAAAACTGATTGAATGACTAACCAAAACTAATCAAAAGTAACCCTAAACACCAAAAAGGGCTAGAACGTATCGGAACTGTTTAAAGGTATTAAAATAATTAACTAACCCAAATTAACAGAATTTTGGCCACTAACAAAAATGAAACAAATAAAATTGGCTATAACGTATCGGATCCGGTTCAAATGGCTGAAACAATTTAAAACTAACCGAAATGTGATTGAATGACTAATCAAAACTAATCAAAAGTAACTATAAACACCACCAAAAAGGGCTAAACCTATCGGAACTGATAAAAGGTTTTAAAATAAGTAACTAACCCAAATTAGCCGAATTTTAGCGACTAACTAAAATTAACCAAAAACGTTTAAATTGGTTATAACGTATCGGAACCTGTTCAATTGATCAAAATAAATTGAAATTGGCTGAAAGTAACCGAATGTTAATTGAATGACTAACCAAAACTAGCCAAAAGTAACTGAAAGCTCCAAAACGGGCTAAAACGTATCGAAATAGATTAGAACTATCGAAGTAAGTTTAAACTAATACAAATTAACCGAATTTTGGTGACCCAATTTTAGTGTTTTTGGTGAAACACTAAAATTGGGTATAATGTATCGCAACTGGTTCAAATGACTAAAATAAATTAAAACTAACTGAAAATTAGCCTATTTGGTGCTTTTGTTTAACTTTGGTTAGTCGTTTAACCAACTTTCGGTTAATTGCAGTTAGTTTTAATTTATTTTAGTCATTTGAACCGGCTCCTATACGTTATTACCAATTTTAGTTTTTTGGTTAATTTTGGTTATTCATTCAATCAACTTTCGGTTACTTTCAGTTAGTTCCAATTTATTTTCGTCATTTGAACCGGTTGCGATACGTTATAACTAGTTTAAATGTTTTTGACCAATTTGAGAGAGTCGCCACACTTCGCTTAAATTCAACTTAATCTAATATTCTTAATCAGTGCCGATACGTTTTAGCCATTTTTGGCGCTTTTGGTTGCTTTTGGTTAGTTTTGGTTAGTCGTTCAATAAATTTTCGGTTGATTTCAGTTAGTTTTAAATTAGTCAATTGAACCAGTTCCGATACGTTATAACCAATTTTAATGTTTTTGGTTAGTTTGAGTTAGTCGCCAATATTCGGTTAATTTGGGTTAGTTTTAACTTACTTTAATATTTTGAATCTGTTCCGATACAGTTTAGCCCATTTTGGTGCTATTATTTGCTTTTGGTTAGTTTTGGTTAGTTATTCAATCAACTTTCGGTTACTTTTAGCTAGTTTCAATTTATATCGGTTCCGATATGTTTTGATCAATTTTAATGTTTTGGTTAGTCCTTAAAATTTGGCTCGTTTTGGTTAGTTTAACCTATTTTAATGTTTGTAACCTGTTCCGATACGTTTTAGCCCATTCTGGTGCTTTTGGTTACTTTTGGCTAGTTTTGGTTAGTCGTTCAATCAACTTTCTGTTAGTTTCAGTTAGTTCCTATTTATTTTAGTCATTTGAACGCATTCCGATACCTTGTGATCAAATTTAAGTGGTAAATAAACAAACTAACACGATCTTTCACGCGAATGACGTAATGTGGCAAATGTAGCATGTACATTCTCACTATTTGAGGCTCTATATTAGCATAACAGAAACATTTTCAATGTTAAAATAACCTTAAATCGGCATACAATAAAGCGTATTAAGGGAATTTCGGTAAAATAGTCAGAGCAGCCATAGTAACACAAGATTTCCATCACCGCCTGTTGGGAAAAAAGAAAGTGAATGGCTATTGCAAATTTTTATTTTCCTGAATCAGTCCACCAACAAAACACGTTTTCATTTAATTGGTGCGGACCAACTATTTTAATTTTGAAGAACAATTCTATAAACATACCCAGATTATTTGGTGCAGGCCGCGTATAACCGCCATGTCAAGGTTAAAGTTGGTGGGCGAGGAATTTGTCGATCTTTTGCATCTGGTGTGGGTTTATCTGGGGTGCCGATGCCGCCGCGTGGACCTTCTTATCATAAACTAATGTTCGGTGGCACTACTGCAGCTCCAAGGGGTCTTGCATTATCTTATATAAAAATAAAATTATTGCCGAACAAATGGGCAAAATATAAATTTGGGCGAATTTTACGATTGTATTACTGGGAAAACATGTATATTCTGTACGGCTTTCCATAGTTATACTACTACACACTATAACGAATCCACCATATTTAGACAATATCTTGATTCATCTGAGAATAATTCGCCCACTCTTTGTTATGCCAGTGGCCATAAATTTGCACATCGGCCGATGCTGAGGCAATAATTCTGAACCTTTCAAGACCTTTTAGCTTTTAAGTTTACCTCAATCGTGTGCAAAGCGTTTGTTTACTAACTACAACAGTGCAAATTTTGTGAAGATCTCGTTCTACTTTTACAGTAACGTTTCTTAAAATCCGTAAATAAACCGATCATGTATTCGAGATATTTTTCTTGTATGACCGGAACCCTCCCTACAAGTTACACTTCCTGTTTCTTCGCACCTATGAAATGCTTATCGGCTTGTAGGTTCAGCTTTGTAAAATGGGCGCCTTAAAGTTTTGGAAAAACATACCTTTATTTTTTCACTTTTCATTTGTTTTTTGTTCAAAAAAGAAAAAAAACTTCATAGTTGCATCACTTTTTATTGATCTGCGTGTATTTTAACCTTCAGTAACGAACTGGCTCTACTATTATTTATTTATTATTATTTTAATAAAAAAAAATAGTAATAAAACCAGTCTTGAGTGAGTATTACTCAAAAACAATTGAAGCGTTTTTTCCAAAAATAGCCTATGTCAAAAATAGTATATTATTTTATATGGAGGAAAAGTGATACTTTTCATGGCGCGCTCGTGTTTAACAGCCGAACGGAGTGAGGCTGGTAATAGAGAGCAAGCCATGAAAAGTAACTTTTCCTCCAAATAAAATATGCTGTTTTTTCTTCAAATGTCGACAAATTAATGCAAAAACATCTCTTTTTAATAGTAATAATATCTAATTATTATTAAAGATAAATGGGTTCGCAAGGCGGCTTAGACCACGGTCGTAGGTGGCCTTGCTTAGACCGGTGTCGGTGAATTTCTAACATAAAGCTGTCAGTGGACACTGTCAACAATAATTATTTTTTTAAGAATGCGTCTCCGATTGCGTTTTAATTCCGTATTGATAAGCAGTTATTGAGTAAGTTCGATTAAATAATAACCAATTTGTTCCTAAATTAGTGATTTTCAGAAATGCAGTCACAAATTGAGTGATAAATACAAATTGTAGTTTAATAAGTCTTGAGTTGTTGACTGTTGTCTGTTTGTATTGTATCTATGTTGCTATGACAACACTTTTACCTCCGCCGGCGGAAAAGTGAAAAGTAAAGCTCCGGCGGAGGAAAAACGAAACTTCACGGCCGCCTACACAGTCGAGTAATGACGGATTTACTGACGTTTGAAGAAAAAAATATTTTTTGGGAAAATCGAAGAAACTAAATATGAAAAAGAGAACTCAATCTGGGTTTATAGAAAGTTTGTTTGACGAGGGCTGATTTTGTAATAAAACTAAAAAACTCTGCTGAGTTATTTTAGTCATAGATATATTTAAAGATATGCTGACAATATAAACATTTAGAGAGTACGTATTAAATGCTTTCACATCCACTACTATTATCCTCAGAATTCAAGTCGGCTTCAGGGGGTTGAATCTATATTTTTGTTACAAGCACATGATTCGTCAAATGTTCTATTCTCAATGTTTAATAAAGTTGGACATGAATCTAAGAGACTCTCTACTTTCAGAGGATTTAGGTACACTAAGAAAATAAGGTGCAACTGCTTTCTCTATATTGTAATTGATCTACCTTAGTACCTTGCCCAGTTGAAAAGGCGGTGGCTTAGAGCGGCAGGTTTTAATAATATCATTCAAGTTTGCACATCGGACAGCACGATGCTGAGGCAATAATTTTGGACCTTTCAAGACCTTTTATCTTTTAAGCTTACCTCATTAAATTATGTGCAAATCGTTTGTTTACTAACTACAAACTACAACATTGCAAATTTTGTGAAGATGTCGTTCTACTTTTACAGTAAGGTTTCTCAAAATTCGTAAATAAAGCGATCATTTATTCGAGATATTATTATCTCCAGGAGGTTTAACTGTAGACTTTACTTTTATTTTGCTGATTAAGGAGAAACCATGGTCATTTGGAAGAAATGAGTGACCTCTTACAGAAAATTTATGTATGATAGTTTTAAAAAGGTTTAGTACATGTATAATAAAGTATAGGAAGCGTAACATTGCGTAGTTCTTCTGACCAGCACATCCGTCGCTGAAGACAATCAAAGTCTCGGTAACATCTAGGTTTCGCAAAAAGTGGAACAGATGTCAAGCAATATTGTTCTGATCTTTTTTACCCTTGTTTTCATCATATAAGTACATGGACGCCGAATTGTCTCATAAATCGTGTACACTAAACACAAAGTGCCCACTGTCTGGCATAAAAAACGGTATTGGTTCTTATATGGGACAACGGCAAGTTCTGCATATAATCAAAGCTGGATGACAGTTGCCTTGTTTCCTCTTGCACATTGTTTTCATTTTCGTTTCAATGCATAAAATGCCTCAGCTTTATTTGTTCGACTCGTAGGTTCTTTCCTGTGTCTTCATTGCGATTGGCTGCTAACTTTTGTTAGATGGTGTAACAAAATGTGCACGTATCTGTTCTCGGCAAACCATTTTAAATTTAATTGTAAAAATCTTTCAGCAAACTTTGAATGATATATTTATTTTATCCTTTTTCAGGATAAGACTATGCATTAATTTCACTGTGAGTGTTTCGGGCAGATAATATTTGTGAGGATTTTTTCTTAAAAGACTTAGGGTAAAGTCGGGTAAATTGTACCACTTAACCTATGTTGGCCAATAACTAGCTAATTACTTCTTCAAATTTAATGAAAATTTGAACTAAGATTATTTCATATGTTTCTATCAAAATGCACAATGACAATTTTATGCAAATATTAGTAGTTTAGAATAATAAGCTTTTTGATAAAACCTTGCAAACGGTACAATTTACCCAACTGGTTCGTTAAATTGTACCACGTGGTTTGGTATATTGTACCATACTAAATACACTAGATTTTGGGTATCAGAAGAACAACGGATGAAACAAGATACAGTGAATAAAACATTTTTATTCAAACTTTTACTAAACAGAAAACATAACGATTCGTATCTAATATTTCTACAACTAAACAGATTTTAAAAAGATTTTTAAAAGAACAAAAAAGTAGTGGTACAAATTACCGAACCGGTATCATTGACACAAATTGTCTTATTTCTTTATAGGAAAGTGAGGTTGGATTAAATTTAGCTCAACTAATATGTAGCAAAATCACCTATAATTAAGAAAAATGCGACCCAAACTACGAAATAGCGATTATCCGGACACAAAAGCTTAGCTCAAGCTGCATAAAACTTACTGCGCAAACACGTTATTTGGAAATACCTGAATTTGGTCTTTACCCGTATGCCGCCGTTCACGAGTCTTGATCTGTTAGTGTTTTGGCGCCAAGAGACAACAAGCAAGCTAAATAGACAGCGTTTGAAGCTTACAGTTTAATAAATATTGAGGTGGTACAATTTAGCAGCCGGTACAATATAGCCGACTTTACCTTAATGTGTTCCTGAATCAGATGTTCAATCTCTATCGGAATATTGGTAGGCCTATTTTGGTGGCTACCTCTTTTGTCTAATGGTGCAGAACCGTTTTCAGATCGGGAGACTTGAATGCGTCTTGGTTTTCCTCAAAAAATTTCGTGAAAGCAAAAAGCAACATACCTATACATCGGAGAAACGATCAGAATTTGGAAATTTTAAGCGAATGTGGTAGAAGAATGACACAGCATGGAAAACTTTGTGTTCTGTTCACCTTCTAGGGAATCATCTTTGCTATGTTTTTGACCTTTAGATCTGCGCTGCTCCACGGGTGATGTTTTAATTAATCCTGCTAGACGACTGTCTTGCAGCCTTTTGGATCGAAGTAAGTAGAACTGCTTTAGTATTTCATTCCTTTCAGGTTCCGTGATTACATAGAAGCACTTGTATCTCTCATATCTATTATAGAAAGAAAGTATTTAATTTCCCGCTATGAAGCAATAATATTTAGAACGTTAAGGGCCAGGGTTTATTTATATTATAAATCATTTAAAGTAAATATATGTTTAGATTACTTGCCTGCAATCTGAACAGACTTTCTTATCTTCAACCGCTTTTCCCTTATGGTCAATGTGAGCTTCTCCAAGCACCTTTTTATTTTTAATAACATCCTCTTTTTTGATGCGTAAACATCTTACGCGGTTTGAGGGTAAATCTCGGGAAAATGGACGGAAGTGTGAAAGCGGATGTGACATCATAAGCATGCGCAGTCTACTTCAGTGCTACATTGTAAAACGTGTTCTTTCTAACGTCAGAATATAGGCAACCAATTCCAAATAAGCGGTTGCCTATAATCAGGAGTCACGCGGCCTAAGGTGGCATTAGATTTTCATATCGATGATGTCGATATAGGATATGTCTACACAGCAGTGTCTCGAGTACTAGCAGACTTGCTCAATTTTTTTTAACTTTCTTGAACGTTGGCACAACAGACTCTTCCGTGTCGCTCATTTCACAGAAAAAATACACAACTGCACATTTCTCTTTGGCGAGATATAAACAGCAACTAAAGAATGTATATGCGGCGCTAACCCTACTAATATCTCCTCATGTCCAGCAAAAACAATCTTTGTCCCTGACATGGGATATTCTTGACGGGAAGGCGCCAGACATGGGCCGCTTTTGCAGAAGCAGCAAATCTTTATCCACGATTTATTTGGTACATAGACCGGTTTTGTGGAATATTTTAATACAAATTTGACGAAATGACGAAAATTTGTATTTATGACATGGACTGTTTTTGGAAGAAACACTTCAATTGAACTGGTCTGCTAAGAATTACAATATGTCACTGGCGCCGACTTCGTGGGGGCTATCCAATGACATTAAAAATGTCATTGGGGCTATGCCGCTTGTGCTACCATGTAAAGCTTGAGCGTGAAAGTTTGTTTACTCTATATTTTTATTTTGTGAACTAGGTCTCAACCCTCATCATTTACGTATAAGCTTTACTTTGTTGCAGGTTGACACATCCCTGAAAAGGTCAATCGTCACAGAATTGATATTGAAAGAATATGCATGGGACTGAGCTTACCACATACGAACTCTACTGCAATACGTGTTCTAATTTTATCTCAGTGCCTCCAACCGTTAGAAAATCATCGCGTAACACATACACGGTTGGTAAAATTAATTTGAAACACATTTTGAGCAGTAACATCATCTTTATTATTTTACCGATTTTAACCGTAAATTTGGCAACGCCACATCAAGCAGATCATTTGGATCCATGAAGAATTTGTTGGAGTATTGCTTCCAGATTAAACGCTCCGATCCTCTGAAGTATTTTTCCAGTTGTCAATTTTTTATGTTTTACCAAGCAAAATACTATTTTTTATTAGGCCCATTTTACTCATTTAGTATTAGTGGCTTTTAAACCTCGAACTTACGTTTAATCTTTAAAAAGCAGAGAATGCGAATTTAACAACTTGCGTTTAACTTCAAACTAAAGTTTAACTGTTACCCGCAGTTAGGGCATATTTTAAACTACCATTATTAGTTTGGGTTAGTTTATAACCCAAATATAAGCTATTTTTTTTCTGGTTTGCTTTAAAAACAAAAAAATACTGAAAAAAACTATTGAAGACATTGAATATATTTTTGAAGAACTTCTTAGCGACGATGAAGATGTAATAAATATTATTGCTGTTCCAAGATGTCCGAAAGTAATAAGAAACATAATAGCCCGTTCCATATGAATTGCTACTGTTTAGATAGAGATTTTTTTTTTAAAGATTTAGAATTTCTAAGCATTCTTTCCGGTCAGTTGATCTTACATCTTATACATGGAGAGTTAGCCCATCCTACTTAATCAGTAAGTTTTTATAGGCTATACGACTGTATAGACCACTTTACAACTGATATAAATAATGAAATATTATTTTAGAAATCACTGTATATCTCGTAACTATGATTTTATCGGCGCTTCTTGAATAGTTGTAGGTTGTAATTAATGTAATTAGGGGGGCATTTTCACTGAACTGAAGATTTTAAAAAATATATGAAGCTAGATGGTCTTCTAACAAGTTTGGTAGAAAAACCATGTCAATGGCAGTAATGTATAAACTCTCCACTCTCATAAGTTGGAGCTGAATCTAAAATAATATTTTGACCAAAAAATTTTAGATTAATTTCGAACTTATTTTGATTTTTGTTTAAACAACTCCAAAGTTTGCTGTGTATTATACTAACAAAAATTCACGTCGTTAAAATTAAATATTTTCTATTTTGACAAGAATTTTTTTTCACCACTGATCTGTCGTTGCAAATTGACATGGAGACTTTTGCTTTATGTAAATTAAGAGGCCATTTATCTGAGCATTAAAATTTTGCTAGAAGTTCTAACCTTTCACACTCTTTCAATCTCAAAAGGCACAGCTGAAAGGTCAGTTTCCTCATTAACAGAACTATCAGTCATTAACTTATATTTAAATTTCGGTTCACTTTGTTGGGGAAACTAGACAAATTGTAAATTACTGGTTCCTCTGAACACCTTGCGCTTTCTTCTGGTTACTCCACTAAATCGTATTTTAAAATTTTGCTATTTTTTAGGTCAGCTCCTCCATCTCCTGTAAAACCTCGACCAAAGTCACATTAAAATGCCAAGTATGTAAAATAACTTCAGAGATTAATATTTATTATATAAATTTAGAAAATAATTACCACATGCCATATCTAGGAAACATTCCATCGAATTAAATTAATCTTTTTTTTTTAAATACTAAGTAACGTTTTAGAAAATTTTATATATTTGATGAAATTTGAGCATCTAGGTGCAAGTAATCGACTATAAGATTCGCATATTTTTGCATTTACTGAGAAATTATTAATATACCTCATCAAAAGAACAGAACGCAATTTTGTAATTTTTGCTCAATTGCTTCCAATTTGTGGTTCTGTTCTGTTCCTGATGCTGTCTTGCCAGGTTTCTAGTATATTTGTTTATGTCTATTAGTGCCTGCTAGTGGTAGGTAAATGTAAAATACTTTAACCCTCTGCTGATGTTCCTGTATATCATTCTAGTATCGAGTATTTACTTGAGGTAAAAAGACTATATGAGATCAAATCATATTGATTTCTTTTCAGGGTGGACAATTAATATGTCAATATAATTTTCAATCATTAAGGTTGCGTCAACAACAGAAAAAGCTTAGTATGAGGTGATGAGATGATCTTATCCTTAAGTTAAATGTCAGCCTATTTATTAATACATTTTCTCATATATACGCAATTCATTGAGGCTATAAACACCAACAGTATTGACAATATTTAAGCGGGGATATTCAGCTGATGAGAAAATGGAGCAAAAAGATTGAGGATATTCCTACAAAAGTGAATTATTGGAGTCATTTTTGACCTCAACTGTCTGGAATAACAGACACAGATGTCCTGGGAGTGAGTTCCACAGTGATGCAGTGTGCCAGGCAATGGAGTCCTTTCAAAGCGACGTTCTAGGTGTTTCATGTTGTACGACGAACGGGTGCGCTCTTGCCGTTTGTCGTGACTGTCTGACAGGCGCTGCGGGGGGGGTGGGATTATGCAGGCCAAATCCTGGGAACATCTGCGTAAAAATATCTGTATCTCGGCTCCATGTCAGCGGTATTTTAGACGCACAGCTCTCTTCTGAATGAAATCTGGCAGCTTTAGGGTGTGCTTAGGTGCAGCACCCCAAATGTGTGAGCAATATTCTAAACACGGTTTTATTTGCACTTTGCAGAGCAAGAGCAGCGGTTGCGGTGTATACAGTTTTCTGTTTTGAAATAGCAGACCAAGCTGCTGCGAGGTTGATTTCGCGATGTTATTAGCAATGTGGTCATGCTTTTTTGCTGTTGACCGAGATATCCACTAGTTCGATTAACGAGGATGAAGTAATAGTCGATCCTGCCATAATGGTGTCAGCGCCCGCCGTATTGGCTTTCTTGGTAAACGAGGCTGCTTGGGTTTTTGCTGCATTGAACTGGACCAAATTCTGGTCGCCCCAAATTTGAACTTTCTCCAGATATTGATTAATTGTTGTACTCTGCTCCTGTCTGCGGTGATAAATCTCAGTCGCTGGTAAAAGTTTTTTAGATCTAAATTGTGTGACAAGAGTACTGTCGTCTGCAAAAGTGTAAACAAGATTATTGCTTTCGGTCAGTAGGTAATTAATATAGCTGGGGAAGAGAGTTGGTGAAAATATTGCGCCCTGACACACTCCCACTTTAATGGTGAACATGTCTGAGATGTGTACATCAACTGCAACATGCAAAGATCGGTTCCTAACGAAACTGGCAAGTTAGCTGCGGACAAACAATGGCAGTCCGAGGGACTGCAACATGCCAAATTCTGTCGAATGGCGCTACTTCTTCTATAAATGGCATAGGCCAATGCCAATATAACTCCTGTCGATCTTTGTTTGCGGAAGCCGTCTTGATTTTCGCTAATTATGCTGTTGGTTTCGAACTACTTGAGTAGTTGCTGATTGACTAAACGTTCCATGACTTTGGAGATTATTGGAAGCACGGCAATTGGGCGATAATTTGAGGGCGAGGTTTTCTTGCCTTTTTTTGGAACAGGTTGCATTCGAGCGACTTTCCTTACTGGAAAAAATGAGTGTTAGTTAGTGGCGCAGTTCTTTAACATGATGGCAGGTATTTCATCCGGTTCCGATGCATTTTGCGTATCTAGCTCTTTGAGGATTTTACGAATATCACGGTGGTAAAACTTAACTTCTGCCATGGTAGTGTGGACGTTGAATATGGAGAGCCTTGCCTTCAAGGACGTTTAATGCAGAGTGTGATGAAGCACTTTCGGCAAGTATGTTTGCTTTTTCCTTAGCTGTAGTCACGGTGAAGCCGCGTTCGTCTGTCAAAGGTGGAAGACAGGTTTTTGTAAAGTTATTGCGTATTGCCTTTGCTACCGATCAGAAATTCCTGGACCCACTGAAGCATTGCAAAATTCCTGGTCATTTGATTGGGTTTGTCCTTAGTTTCATTCATCACACATATGCATTCGTTTCTCGCTTCGGCAAAATAATTGCGACTTCCAATATAGGCCATTTTATGATTTTTGTTGTAGTTGGACATGCCCTTATTTTTTGTCGAAATGTGATTCACTTTCTCCACCAGTTTGGAGTAAACAAATCGCCACTTAAACATGCCTCGTTACTTAGATATTATGAGGCAAAGTGAATCTCAAAAAAATGTAGATAA
Source organism: Pissodes strobi (assembly GCA_016904865.1). Taxonomy (NCBI): domain Eukaryota; kingdom Metazoa; phylum Arthropoda; class Insecta; order Coleoptera; family Curculionidae; genus Pissodes; species Pissodes strobi. Next base: position 116,307 of record MU182840.1, read on the forward strand.
TCTATACACGTTCATCACTACATCAAATATTGATCAAAATAATAATTTTTTCAATACGTAATACTTACCTTTCAGGTATCATTTTAAACCGAATTACCAAATCATATTAACGCCAGAGCTAGGTAAATGTTTCTTTAGAAACTAGAGAAAGAAAAATAGATGATCAAGATTTTATCTAATTTAACAATGTTAAATTTAGCTTTAGTTATGGCTATGAAAAATAAATATATACATATATTATTGTAAGCAAATTGCTGCGCTGCTGATTTTAAATTTAAGATTAATTTTATTATTTTCTATAATTTAGACGAATCACCTGCAAACTTGAGACATAGATCAGTACTAGGCCATTACAAATATGCTGGTAATCACTCCCATGGAGATATTTACCTTCAAAGCAGTTAAAATAATAAATATCTCTAACCGTAAACTCTTGATGACGAGTGCCATTCACCAGTAGTGCTTGTACCAGAGATAACCATAAGTCCTAATAGCTCATTCATCAGGATGACAAATTAAGCCTTTTGCAGCTACTATATTTCGTCGCGTTTATTTAAATACAAATAGCTGCCAATTAATTTATACAATGATTGTTAAAGTGAAATAGATACTTTCAAAAAACAAATCGGATTATAATTTATTTCCCTTGAGTATGATTAGGAATAAATTAAAACTTTAATTTAAGTCGATTAGCATTAGTATTGTTTTTGTAACATGTTTTTAAATATTTCGTGGGAGTATGATTTTACCATAGAATCTTCTTGATACTTTATATAACTATACATAAAATAGATTTTTAAATTGTACGAAAATTTTGTATGAATTTATATAAAAACCAATAGCATCAAGATAAAACTTCTCTCTTTCCTTCAGTTTCTTTGGGCTCTCCCATCAATCAACCCAATCTCAAATGTGCCGGCGTTTGAGCTTAGCTAAAGCTGAGGCTATTTTTAAATACCAAATAATTCCAATGACGATATGGTCTCTCAAAAATGGATAAAAATATCTACCTAAGTTATAGGGCTTAGAATTTAGTGCTTAATATTTGCTGTGTCAAACACTACATTTACCTTTGAGTTAAATATTTCTCATTTCGAATTATTTAAACCTTCACATATATCGCCAGCAAGAAAATGCAAAGTGGTCACGACGATGCGTGAAAGAAACTCAATCAATCATTACATGATTTTCCTTGTCTTATCTTTGCTAGATTGTTGGTTTCTACTTATTTCAATTGCAATTCATGGTATGCCCAGGTGTTTGCTTGACTCTAGGTCCTGGACCCCAGTGTATTTGCTATGAACCGAATAGACAGCCTTCTTGAAACTCTTCTACTTCATGAATCAATGGTTAGTTAGATAATCACAACACAGGAAACACAAATACTTACTGGATGCTACGGGAACATGTTATTAGTAAGTCCTGTCTAAAATGGTATAAATATTAAATTCAAGAGTATTCAGTATTTGTGATGCGATTAACCAATAGGTCATATTGAATTTGCAAAAGTGTACTGATAGGTAAGTATCTAAGGTGGTTTTATTTTATTATGGCTAACAAATCTTACATAGGTATTCCCAAATGAATATGTTAATTTAGAGAATATTATAATCCGACCTGCATTAAAGAGACGTGACAGGCCAAGTGGAAGTAATTTAACCGCGATTAGATTAACAAAAAAAAAGTGAAAGAAAATTGATTGATATGTCCTTTGTAAAGAAAATAAAAAATCAGAGGCAGAACAGTTCATTTATTGTTGTATTGAAACAAAACTTTGTTAGAACAAACTGCTGGAAAATTCTAAAATAAATTAAATTAGAAAAAAATGCAAATTTGGAAAAATATTGCATCTGTGGTGAAAGTTTGTTACAAAGCGATCAAAGTATTGAACGTAATTACTGTCTAAATTGCTTACACATTCATTGCACTGTGAAAAATATCCCTACTTATTTTAATGTTCTAAATGTTCATCCTTATATTAGTTTGCTAGTTATTTTTGTACTTATTGTATTATAAAGAAATATAATATAGTAGTTTACTGTAGAGAAAAATTCTGGCATTTGTAGAAGTTCCTATATTCCTATATTCACATTCAAAGCTGCAAATTTAAGACACGGTCAATATAATGCCACAATATAGAAACAATTAATGCTACGATAATTTTTCTTTGTTTCTCTACAAATATAATCATCAACGCCAAGATGGCGCCTAGTGAAGGTGACTAGTCAGAGGCAGCGGAGAAAAAATGCAAATACTGCAAAAGTGGCGTAGATAAAGTGTAAAGTTCTGCATCACCAATCTTGTTCGCTAAGATTGACCGGGATACTAATGATTAGTGGTAGTAAATCCCTCATTCAATATCCGACCTGGGCAAAAAACGGCCGCGACGAAGATTTAAACAAAGCTGTCAAAGAGACTATAATGCCCAAAGATCAGGAAATCGAGGCTCTAAAATCCAAGTTGGCAGATATTGAGAGGGCCCCCCTCGAAATTCAACCGTTAAATTCAGCGGCAGATATAAATATGAATCCTCCTAACAATATCCGAAATATCGTGTGCTGTCAAAATGGCGACAGTGTCGAAAACTGCAATAATTCTAAACTTCTAAAAAAAAAGATGCGGAGTGTCTCAATCGCGAGTGCACGTTATTAAATTGACGAATAATTGACCTGGAATATATAACAAACCTTCAAAAAGCAATGATTAGTTCCTATGGAGAGAAAACAAGCAAAATGCAGCATGCAGAGACAGAGGTAAACAAACACCCTCCTCCCCCCACGCCTCCTGTCAACATCAACAGCCGGGCGCTCGGTCTTGCGCCAGCCGGAATTTTGCCCGCCTCCACCGAAAGCGGAACACAGGCAACCAACTACACACCAACTTGTAGTTCATTTGCATCAGCGGTCAGTCGTCAGAATCTAACGTCAACTGACAGTGCTTCCACCTCCAAAGTAAAACAAAACAATCAAAACATAAACAAACGAAACATAACTAGCCAAGATGTTGGGGCTGCAATTCTTGATGTACAGTCACGAAATGTATTAAATAATGTTCAACAACTCGCGGAGGTAAAATCGCAGCCGCAGAACGAGGACGGCTGGGGGTTCGCTAAAATCAAAAGGCGTAGATGCTTAGTTGTCGAAAAAAAACGAAAATGTTACCGAAATCCAAGGAGTGCCCAGATATGTATGTAACACATGTAACACGATTAAGTCCTACGACAGAACCCGAGGATCTCAGAAGAATGCTACTAAAATACTTTCCAGAAGTTACCTGTGAAAGCCACACTTCTAAACAACCAACATTGTATGCATCAATGAAGGTCACACTTAAGCAGGACCACTTTCGCGAAGCATGGCGCAGGGTGATTTGGCCCAATGGAGAACTAGTCTCGCGTTTTTCAACGAAAAGGAGGAACTTGTCGCAGACACAGGAGACAGTTCCATAGCTGACTTACCTTGTAGCACCTCAAAATTAAACCTTGCTGCGAAAACTACCTTCTGTACCATTTATTATCAAAATGTATGAGGTCTGAGAACTAAAACTGCAACCTTTAATGAAAATCTATTATTGGAGGAATATGACATAATTGGATTAACAGAAACCTGGCTGTATGATGGTATCCATACTGCAGAACTATTTGATGAGATGAGAGATATGAGGTTGTGCGAAGAGACAAGAACACTACAGCTACTCGCGGCGGAGTGGTCCTTGTAGCATTTAACAAAAAAATGTCATATGAAATTGTAGATACCAAAGATTGTGATATTGAATATATTATTGTAAAGTTAAGATATAGGAAAATATTTATTATGTGTCTGTGGTATATTTTCAACCTAACTCAATGTTAGATATGTATATTAATAATTTTAACCTGTTTGAAAGTATTTTAAATAATCAGAACTATCTATTAATCTTAGGAGATTTTAATTTGTCAAACTACATGAACTGTGATAATGAGAAGAGTATTTAATTGCATGAATTTCTTAATTTTAACAATCTAGTTCAATATAATGATATCAAAAATTTTAGGGATAGGTACCTGGATTTTATTCATATTGTCGCGAGTAATCGTGATGACAGTTCTTTTAACTTTTTCTTAATGCCTCCACCGGTCTGTCATCATACGTTTGAATCGCGATGCCACGCCCTATTCAGCGTGCAGGGGTGTAACTCTGACGGTAATACTGGGTTCTTTACGTAAGGTGAGAAGCGAAGATAAAGAAAGCACTTAAAAACAATAAAGTATATTAGGTAAACTTAATGAGAAAAGATTAACAATGTATATTGGTCAAAGACCCAACGATAGAGTTTTTAACAGCGTTTACTGGTCAGAAACTTAATGAGACTAGCTTATACCCAATTATTAAGGTGCGCATGCTTTCTCGACTTGAGGTATGTTTGATGAATTGTTTATAGGTCTTTTTGGTCACTGCTTTGTAAATATAGTTTATCTTATGTTGCGTTGCGTTTTATTTAATGTTAAGGTATTTAAGAGCACTTGGACACTACACTTTGAACTACTTGACAGACTACTTAGAAACTTCACTCGAAGAACTTTGACAGACTCGACTTTTCTACTGTGGTTAATGAAACCCCTAGTCTTAGCAGTCGATGTGGCTAACCAAGAACTAAGTTTGTGGTAGGAAAAGGATTAGAACTTTAGCAATCATGTGACTAACCAAAGAGCGGATTGAACCAAAAGCAGTCATGTGACTAACTCTGGAGCTGGCTTGGTTGAGACCAAAAGTCTGACGAACTGAAGGTTTGCCAGTGTATTTATATTAGAGAAATTGCTGATCATTGCATGCTTAAGGTTCATAATCGCTCCCGTTGACTGCTCGCGTTGTTTATAGTTTGCTTTTAATGTTTATTAAATAATTTCAAGTTCAAACTTGGGACAGGGTGATAATTAGTTAGTAGCTTTATGAATTATTATATTTGACACGTTCCCTCGCCCTCTAAAACGTTGTCCCCAACGTTTGCACGACCTCTATCGTTTAAAAAAGAAAGACCTCAATTCGAAAAAACTTGTCGCATAATACTATGTGATATTACAATTTATATAACCTGAAAACATATCCATCAGTGGTCGTGTTACTTTTTGGATCCAGGCTGATCCTTAGTAACTCCCTCTAGCCTCCACTGCAGTCTATATGTCTTAGTATTAACATACCACTAAACTGTTTGAGGGTATCGCAAGTGAGAGCCTGCTGGAGAGACTAGTCTGGACATCCACTGGTTTTTTGATACATGCAAAAAAAAAGAAACATATTTTTATAAATTTTCTTTGAAATTTTATACTTAACTCTAATTCTAGATTAACCGAGAACAAGTAGAATGTAGAATTCTCCACTAAGTATTTTGCATATTTGAAATATCTATACTTTACCGTTGACTGTCAAATAGGCGCCTATTCGACAATCAACGCTTGTTTGCATAATTGCTATAGTTACAGCTAACAGGGAATGCGTCCATCCCCCGCAAGTTGAACTTTGCTTTCTAATTATAAACAATTTTAATTCTAGAGTTACTAGGGAGATAGTTTATAGCACTTCTTTCTATAATCATTTACATTACTTAATTCAAATAAGTCGATCCTGTTTTGAATACTACCCAACTCTATTTACCATATCTATTACATGGAAAATTATCAGGCTTATTTATGTATATAGATGGGCTTGTTTTCCCATATTAAATTTAACTATATTACCCATATTGTAGATAATTCCATAATTGTAAAGAAAAAATTTGATTAATTATGTCTTATTAAATTATTTTGTACATCTAACATTATATTACTTAAGTACGGTCCTTTTTATGCGACTAATATTTATAGCTGTATTTTATGTCTCTTATTATACAATTCTAGCCACAGTTAGACTTGTTTACTTATGTAAAAATATGCTGACTTTTTATAGTCTCTTAATCGACTCATTTAAGCTCGCTGACCCTGTTTATATTTAAAAATGTTTATCTACACACAATTTACCGATTTTAGTTCCATGAAATATCGTACAGTCAATTAGTCTTATATATATGTAACATTAATAAATAAAAGGTATCTTATACTTTACGCTACAATATTTTCTTTCTTCTGGCTTGTCCCTCACTTCTTAGTGGCTAGATGGCGCCCTTTGAATACTGCTGAGAAAGTATCCATCTTTGCTTCGTGTCCCTTGTTAAGTATCGATATGTCTGCCCCATCTCTACTTGAACGAGTATTCGCCCAGAAGTTCTGGTGCTTTCTTCGTTTTTATTTCCTTTGACTGGTACCCCTGTCAATTCGTCGAACTCGGACTGCTTGACCTCTGGGAAATTGCTATGATCGTCATTTATTTCTACGGTAGCGTTTTTTTGCATTGTGTAGATCCTAGATCAAATAAATTAGCATTAAAATTTATTACATTGATATAATGACGAAGATTTGTGTTAGATTTTGCACCTTTTGGTCGGTTTTATGTTCCTGCCGAATGCAGTTTTTTTTTTTTTTGCAATGTGACCAGGGATTTGCCTATGAAGTTTGAATCTTGGCAGGTGCTTTGAAGCGAAAAGGTAAGTGTTGTATTACCTATAATCATTATTTTTGGCCTCTTTGGAAATAGGAATAAATGCTAGAGCATATAAAATCTCTGAGCCAAGGGTGTTTGATGCATGAGTTTGAATTTCTTGGAAACATTTCGCGTGACTGAGTTTGAGGTTAGAAAGGTGTGGTCAGGGTACATGACCTTTTTGGCCATGTATTCCATGTGGGGCTTGAATATTGACAAGAAAAATTTATCAATGTTATATATTCCAGCTGTTTATTAGATATCTACTTCGGTATTTACTGCTACTGATTTTTCTTTCATATACTTCAGTCTTTTATTATTATCTCCATCTTCTAGGCATTTGACTTTGAAGGACGTGGAAGCATCTGCGTTGTTTTGCCCTGGGAAGTTGTACGTGGATGGTATGGATCCTTCGGACGCTATCGTGTGGTGATATTTCTACCTCTGGATTTACACTAGTTTGTAGCTAATGTAACAGAATCTTATGGATAAGTTTGGTAAGTTCTACTATTATACTATCTTATACATTAGTTTTGCCTTTTTTATCTATCCCTTCTTTCCGTAAATATATATATTTATACATTGTTTATTGTTATATACTGCGGACTGTTATATAATGAAAATGACAGATAGGCGAAGAAACTCTTTATTGAAGTAGAGTAAGGAGTGGTGCAGCTTAGCGGCGTTTATTCAATTTTCATTCTATATTTTACTGAAATTGGTAGTTGGATCTTGGAAAGCAAAGTTTTATAAAAATGTCATTTATTCCCTTCCAAATTGTAGGCGATATGTGTTAGTGCTCGTTTGAAATGCAAGTAATTATGGGATGATTAATTATTTTTCTTTTAGGTTATCGAAGCATAAAAATAGAGATATTAAGAATCCCTGGAGCAGAATGGCTTAGTTATGGACTACTGATGTGTCCTTTATTCTGTACCGGTTCCATGTAATGACTTTTGTAGCTTATGCTGGATCCTTGAATATGCCTTTCGGTAAGTAGTATATTTTATTGAGCTTTATTCATGTACTACCTACTTGTCTTTTGATTATTTTCAGTTGCCCTATGTTATTGGTCCTGCTGCTGCTGTCTTTATGATTTATATCACACTGCATATACCTCACAAAGTTTTGCTCTTTTCTCAGATTTTTTTTTTTTTTTTTTTTTATCATATTTTTCTTAAGCATTTTCCTGTTTTTTAAGGTCTGGATTCTTGAAGAACTTGGATACTTTTGTCGTAACCTCCAACTGGATAGACCTTTTATTGGTTCTTGAACACTCGAATGACCTCTGACCTCCGTGGGCATCCGTACCTTCTGAGATGATTGAACCAAACTCGCAAGGATCTGGTAAATTGGTAAATTGATATTTAATTCTTTCTGATATATACATTGTTTCTCTATACGCCTATATCTATTTTAATTTATTTATACTATATTCCCATATCTTAGGTTTACTTATTCTTTACTTAATCTGTACTTTATTCTATCTCTTCCGTATTTACTACTTTCTTATATATTTATGTTTTATTTTTAAACTCGTATTATATATATATATCTTTATATATTTCCTCAATTGTTTCCACTTCTATTTGCTTCTCAAAAACTTTCCTTTAATTATTTCACCTTAGGTATGCAACTTTTCATACTTTATGTGAACACTTTATTCTATGTATTTTCATGCTTACGATTACATGACTAGTTATTTCATTATTTCCTTATCTATCACGAGGCAGTGATAAGTTAATCTATCTATGTCTCTATGCTTATCTATCTATGCTTCATATGTGACTAGCTTTATGTACACAATATAGGAATTATATTATTATTTATGTAACCATGTATGCTCGTTTTTAAACACATTATATAAACATGTTTTCCTTAAACATTTCTCCATTATTTCACCTTATGTATGCTTTACATACACAACTTTTGCTTATATATTGCCTCACTATGTATGCTTCTTCTTAAAACATCTTCTATATTTTTTCTCACTTTACATAAACAACTTTTCAACTTGTGTATGCCTCTTCTATATTCTTCATGCTTTACATAAACATTTCTTGCTTATGTAACCATTTTATCTGAGCTTCTGCGGTACCAAAATTTTTGCTAAACATCCTTACTGTCAGTATAGCTATTTCAGTTCGTATGCTCCAATTTCCAATGCCTAAATTAAGATAAACTTTCGTTGTAGTCTTATTTAGGCCGGAGAACACTTTACTTTGTACTTCATCCCTGTATACATAGTTTTTCTCTCCTGTATATATTCTTAATACACAGTTTCAATGGCATCTCAGTTTTTTCTGTCAACTGGTTCATTTATTTCTGTTTTACTACTTATATCTTCTCATCCGCCTTAACTTTTTATTTTGCTTACTAGCTATAATATTACTTATTCTACTTTCCTTTATGTATTATATTCTATATATTATATTCTATATATTGTCCATTTTTTATATATACAGTTTCTTTGCCTCCTAAATTTCTTATATATAATTTTCTATGCTTACTTGGGTTTTATATTACATTTGGGGTTCTTCCCCCCTCTAATAGAGCTAGTAACCTGTTTTCGAAGTCGTTGGTTACCCTGTCCGTTTCCTGTATATATAATTGTGTAGATGTTATGTTGCCTGTATCCTCTTCAACTTCACTGGTGCCTCCTTCCTCGACATCGTCGTTACAGATAGGAGTTGCCTCAGTCCAGGGATCGTGATATGGTAACATTCTACTGACGTGAACAGTGTCTGTCATCTTTTTCCTTCCACCAATTTTTTCTACTTCATAGTTTACTTCTCCCATTTTTCGTACTATTTTGTACGGCCCAAACCACCTTAATAATAATTTCTCACTACGTCCTACTTTTCTTATAGGGATAAATATTTTTACTTTGTCTCCTTCCTGAAATTTCAATTCTCTATGTCTGTCGTCGAATCTTACTTTGTCTTTCCCTTGACTTTTCTTTATATTTTCTACTGCTATTGCCCGTATTGCCAATGCCTTTTCTCTGATCTGTAATGAGTCTGTTTGTATTTCATTATCTGTTACCGCTGCCTCTACCGGTAAGGTGGGTTCCCTGGCGAATGTAAGCATAAATGGACTGAACTTTGTTGTGTCTTGTATTGCTGTATTGTAGGCAAACGTTATGAATGGTATATATGAGCACCAGTCTGTTTGTTGCGTATTACAATACATAGCCAGCATATCTGCAATAGTTTTGTTTAATCTTTCTGTTAATCCGTTACATTGGGGATGGTATGCTGTGGTGAATTGACTTCTTACCCCCATAATGTTTCCTATCTCACGTACCAATTCTGATTGAAACGTTTTTCCCCTATCGCTTAATAACGTTCTTGGTATACCATGTATTAGAAACACTTTTTCTAATAGAAACTTAGCTACTGGGCCGGCTTTTCCATTAGGTAGTGCGGCTGTGATGGCGTATCTTGAAGCATAATCGGTTGCTACGACTATCATAGTCTTCCCCTGGTTGCTTCTTCGAAATGGACCTAGTAAGTCAATTCCTAGTTTATCAAATATTAGGCCTACTTGGATAGGTTGCAACAAGCCTGGCTTTTTTTTATATTGCTGCCCTTTCCTTGCCTGGCAGTCTGGACATCCTTTTATGTACTTCTCAATGTCTTTAAGCATTCCGGTCCAGAAAAATCTATTTTTTATTTTGTCTAGTGTTTTTGTAAGTCCTAAATGGCCGCAAGTGGGCGAGGCGTGTAGCTCCCACATTATTTCTTCCCTCATGCCTTTGGGTACTACCAGGAGGTTTTGTAGGCCTTTTGGACTAGAGTTTACTTTGTATAGAGTGTTATTTGTTATTCTAAAGTTTTTTGATCTGCGTCTGAATGCTATATTTATATCAGGGTCGTCTGGGCTTAGTATGGCTTGTTTCAGTTGTCTTATTTCTGGATCTTTTTCCTGTAAATCGTTTATTTCTTCCGTTTTAAGGGCGAATGTTGGTAGTTCGTCCAGATCCCTTTCGTTTTGTTGTTCTGCCGGGAATACTGGATTTCGAGACATACAATCGGCATCTTTGTGTGCTTTGCCGTTCTTGTATTCTACCGTGTAGTCGTATTCTGCCAGTTTTAGTGCCCACCTGGCTAATCGTCGATTGCTCTCCTTTATTCTGTGCATCCAACATAGTGCATGGTGGTCAGAGACAATTTTTATTGGTTGTCCATATATCAGATGCCTTAAGTATCCTATTGACCAAACCACACCTAATAACTCTAGCTCACCTATAGAATAATTTTTCTCGCAATTTGATAAACTTCGGCTTATGTAAGCCACTGGATGTGCCGTTTTGGTTTCATCTTCTTGCAGTAGAATGGCCCCAATTCCGTTTGTTGATGCGTCAGTTCGTAGGATCGTTCCTTTTTCTGGATTAAAGTGATGTAGTACTGGAGCCGATATAAGTTTATCTTTTAAGTTTTGGAATGCTTCCTCTTGCTGTGTTCCCCATATGAATTTTGTTGCCTTTCTTGTTAACTCGTGTAGAGGGCGTGCGATTGTAGAAAAATTTTGTATAAATTTTCTGTAGAAATTACATAATCCTAAGAAGCTTTGCACGTCCTTAACTTTTTTGGGTTTTGGGAAGTTTTTAACACAGATTATTTTGTCATCATCTGGGAGAATGCCCTCCTCGCTAACTTTAAATCCCAGAATTCGTATTTGTTTTTTGAGGTACTCACACTTTTTTGGTTTCAATGTTAGGTTGGCTTGTCGCAGCCGTTCAAATACTTTTCTGAGTTTTTCTATATGTTCTTCTACTGTGCGTGAAAAAATAATAATGTCGTCTAGATAAATTAACACTTCCTTCCATTTCATGTCCCAAAATACCTTATCTGCCAGTTCTTGGAACGTGGCCGGAGCGTTGCATAAACCAAAACTTAGTACATTGAATTCATATGAGCCGTGCCCTTGTGCCACAAATGCCGTGTATTGTTTAGATTCCTCTTCTATTGGGACTTGCCAATATCCTGAGAACATATCCAGGGTGCTGAAGTATTTCGCATCTCCTAAATATGTTAGAATATCATCTATTTGTGGTAGAGGCCAGTTTGATTTCTTTGTACATTGATTAATTTTCCTATAATCGCAACAGAACCTTGTTTTTCCATCCTTTTTCTTGACTAATACTACAGGGCTCGCCCAGGGGGAATGGCATGGTCGTATGACGTCGCTTTCTAGCATTTCGTTTATCTGTTCATCAATGATTTTTCTTTCTTTTTGCGACACTCGGTATGGTCGGCTTTTTATTGGCTTCGCGTCTCCAATGTCTATGATGTGTTTTGTTATGTTAGTTCTACCCATGTATTTTGCTGTTTTTGCGAATACGTCGTTATATTCTGACAATAGGTCTTCTAAGGCCTTTTTTGTCTGTCTATGTGAAATGTTTTGTAAGTTATGATCTTTTAAGGTTACCATTTCATCATTTTGCGGGATTTCCTTAAGGTTTAAACTTAAGGTAGGCTCAATGTACGGTTCTGTTTCTTCCAAGTAGGCGATTGTTGATTCTCTATAAAGTTTGATTGGTTCTCTTGCGCTTCCACGTACCTTTAGAAATAGTTTTTCAAAATTAGTGTATATTTGTGATTGTATTGTCAGTTTTTTAGAGGCTAGCCAGTCTGAGTTGTATCTGCAACTCCAGACTGTTACATCTTCTTCTTCTATTTTCCCCATTAATTTTATTTCTAAAGTTTTTTCCGTATCTTTCTCTATAACGTAATCTCTTGCTAACCCTAATTTGTAACTTCTGGCTTCCTTTTCTATATCTATATTTAAAATGGGCTTAGGGTCCTCTGCGACATACTCGTTTTTCAATCCTGGATTGCATATTATAACTTTTATCTGGCCTTTTTTAAAAATATCATAGATCATTTTCTTTAACATCTCCCACTCTATGGAGTTCATTCTCCATCCCCTCCGTGTGATTGCTAGAGTATTTATACGTTTCTGATTTAGTTGGTTATATAGTGAGCAAATACTGTCATATACTTTCTCAAGTTCTGGTTTTTCTTTATATACATTTTTTATGTGTAGAAAGAATGCCGTTTTATCCTCATTTTTTATCATTGTTGTTCTGCCTACTTTGGCTTTCGGCCTATTTTTTATCCTTGGGAATATTTTATTAATTTGTTTGCGTACTTTTCTGTGTGTTGTAAAGGTTGCTGTTACGCCAAATGCTAGGGCTATATTTTTAGGCAGATTATATATATCCTGTTCCTTTTCTCTTATTATTTGTTCTATTTTCTTGTGTGTTATCAATTCATTTGCAATCATGAATGCTTGGAATTTCTTTTTGTCCTTATTATATCTGTCTGTAATATTATTTGCATGTTTATATTGTTGTTGTGATTTTTTAACCCTGTTTGTTTGTGCCACTGTGCCAGATATTGGGTAGTTTCTCTTTGTTTCTTGATTGAGGGGAATTTGGATTTGTTTATTTAAAATTAGGACTTTTTTGTGTATATCTATTACTGCTCGGTGTTTTATTAAGAAATCCATTCCTAATATGACCGGATATGGAGCTATTGATATTATTTTTGCCTTTATATTATCTCTAAATATCTGGCTACCTTCTATTCGTATTGGTGTGTTTATTTCCCCTAGTACTGGGATTTTATGCCCTCCTGCTGTTATTAACATAGTATTGCTATGTTTATGAGGCATATTTGGTGCCCATTTTTTCTGGATTATGTTATGTTGTGAACCTGTGTCCACGATTGCTTGTAATGATCTATTATTTATGCAGATCGTTATGCTCAATATGCCAGCAGGCATGTCTCCCCTTGTCAAGGTGGCCGGGGTTTCTCCTACTTTTGCCACCTGGACCCGTTTGGGTATCTTTGCTGGGTTTTACATGTTGCCGCAAAATGTCCCGCTTTTCCGCAAGCGTAGCAAACCGGGTTGTTGTTTGCGTTTCTGTTCCCATTTTGATGGTAAGTTTGTTGTGTTAGTTTACGTTGGTTGTGCTGATTTCCTTGATATTGCTCTTGTGGTCTTATATTAGTTTGATAGCGATTGAATGATGGTCTAAATGTGTTTTGCTGTTGATAAGACGGTTGTCTGTATGTGTTTTGTACAAATGGCGGCCTTGGTGTAGTTCGCCGCTGGAAAAATGTTGGTCTATATGTATTTTGTTGCTGCACAAATGGCGGTTCATATGTTTTGGACCGTATCTCATTATACTGGGTTTTTCTGGGAGCTTTGTCTATTGTCCTGGCAATTTCTTTCAGTTCTTCTAATGTTCCCGGAGGGTGGTTTGGAATACTTGTTAGCCAGTAATAGTGGTATTTATTTTCTTCTGTTAGGCCTTCATTAAATATGTTTGTAAATTCCTCCAAATCCATGTTTATCTTGTAGTCGTGGTATAGCACCCGTAGCTCGTACATGTAGTTTACTACCGTTTCATTTTCTTTTTGTTTTCTCTGCTCTACTCGTTTCTTCAATGTTATTTCATAGCTTTTGTCCTCGAATTCTTTTTTAAAATCGTTGCATAACCCGTTCCAATCCTTATTGGGATTGTTTGTTGTATACTCGTAGAACCATAAGTTTGCCGCGCCATCGAGGAATGTCCCAAAATATGCTATTTTTAATGCTTCGTCCCAACCGTTTGCTATCGCGGTTCTCTCGTAGCCTCTTAGAAACTCGCTAGCTTTATTTTGGCACGGATTAAATGTTGGGGGATTAATGAACTGCGGAATTGTCGCTTTCTTTGCGTTTGCCATTGCGTCAAAGATTGTTGTATTCGCCATTTTGGCACTAATTTGTCTCACTGTTGGTTCTGGTGGGTTTTCGTCTTCAAATGTTTCCTCACTGTCCTCCACTTCCTCCTGGCTGGGTGTGTCTTCTTCTGTGGGGTTAATCTTTGTACTGTTTGTTGCTCCTGCAGCAAATGGTAGGAAGTTAATCAGGGTGTTATCTACCTGGATTTCTCCTAGTTCTTCTAGGTTGAACGACGCTGTTGGGGATCTTTACAAACTTCTTGTAGGCTGAAATATTGATTTTTCTCCTATTGGTGTATCACTGGGTAGCCTGTTTCGCAGTGGGTATGTTTTTTTATCCATTTATTGTATTGTCTTACTGACCCATGTTATTTACTTATCCAACTGTATACCATATACTTATATATCTTTGTCTTTTTCAGGTATGTAGTTTAGTACCTTCGCCAAACTAGCAGGTTTTTTGAACAGCAGTTTACCTGTGGACCCGCTGAGTTCAAGGTCCCAACTCTATTCTTGAGGTATCGTCGACGCCTTAGAGCCACTCTGCAACCAGGTGCTGACTAGCAGTCTTCAATGGCGTGACGCCCGCGTTATTTAAATTTGTATTATGTTAATAAAAATGTTGCTTTCTTGTTTGTTTTATTGGGTATATGTAATAGACTCTTTGACCAAATCTTATTTTAAACTAGCCCTGCGCGATGCTTATAGGCGCGTGATTTAATTTTTAAATTATAATTTTACTTGATTTCGACTTATCTCATTATTTAAGTGCTTTAAATATAAAAAATATCTCCGCCAATTTGTCAGGAAAATAATAAATTCAATTCAATAAAAACACCGTGTTTGACGTAAACCGGCTTGCTCCACCACGTGTCGCGAGTAATCGTGATGACAGTTCTTTTAACTTTTTCTTAATGC
>MU182840.1:161511-189133 GCA_016904865.1 Pissodes strobi
TTTGTCCTCTTGTTAACCCCATCCGGGGACATACTGTATATAATATATAAACAACATACAAAAGCAGACGCCAAAAATGTCAGTTTTGTCGAATGAAAATTACAGAGGAATTTATGGTTGGCCACCCCTTACGTTGCGTTAGCGGTGATATTTCTTCTATACCAAAAATTAGCTACTGATGATCATATAGGTACTTAGTTGCATTTTTGTAGGCCCATTTTATAATAGGCTTAAGCATTCTCAAAGCAGATAGTCATTTTGATGCATATATTTCAAAACTGGTTTAGGCGCGTTATTCTACTATTTTGGATATTATGCATATTTTATATTCTCGTTTCTTAGCCTAATATCAGGTATTTATTTCTCTTGCCCAGATTTTTGCTTCCCTAAATATTACTACATTATGTATCCACTGAAGAAAAAGCAGCAACATTGTCGCGCGACCTCGATTTAAATAGCTCTAATTATGAACCTTTTCAACAATAATTTTATTCCTACAAATACCACAGCTTGTACTAAGCTATGCAAATACCATTGATTATATTAGACGCAACACATTATTCCGAAAGATAAGAACCATTTATTGATTTAATTAATCTCAACATTGGTCAGCTATCTCGTCATAATTATCTGCGTCGCCAGATTCTTTTTCAATATTCAGTCGGTGATCTTCATTAGATCGCCCATGGTAGACATTTCTCGGTTCATCATCTGTCAAATAACTAGATCTCTATATTTTATGCATACCTTACTCGCATTTTGATCTGACATTTGAATAGCGATAAAAAAATTCTGAAATCAAGTACAAAAATACCTTGCATCTTCTTCTAAAAAATTATCAATCTACCGTTGTAAAGCAATACTGTATTCTTTATGAGGGCATTGTTCTATGTAAGTTCTGGTAATGTAATATGTTTTCAATAACTGTTGAGGCAAATGAAATTAGAAAGGCCGTAAATGTGATGCATCACATCAGTTTTGAATTTATATTTGAAATAAATGATTCTGGTTCGGTTATAAAAACTACATAATTTATTTTTTCAACAATTTGAATATTTCATACCTGGCGTACAGATTTTTCTAGAAATTTTACATCATTGTCGGTTCACTCTTGACGTGCGGTTGAGTGTTTAAAAATTAAAAAAAAACATCCAATTTACTAAAAAATATAATCAGCAGGTCAACTGGCAGAGGTTTTTGAAAGCTGAAACCTTTTAATCAACTTTTACAAGGTGCGTGTTGCTTTTATGTGTAATACAGACACAATGACAAACAGAGGGCATTTAAAAAATATCTAGATTTTCTAGATCACTAAAAAATATTGACTCCGTGAAAACGTTGGTCTGCATATTATAGCACCACGTTATTATATTGTGTTTTACTTACTAATAGTCCACTATTACCTTAAATAGGAACAAATAAAATTCTTAGTATTTTCTTTGATAGGAAGTGAGATCACTGTATTTTTCTACACTTCAATGCGTTTGGACCTATCAATAATTGTTGAACCGTAGGCCAGGATCATTTAAAATACTTTAATAGCAACTGCTTTAAAGTACTTTGTTCATACCTTTTTCATAACATCAATATAGACATTTTACTGGGGTGACCAAACAGTCGATTTATATTCCAGGATAAGCAAAGCTTTTAATTAGCAGCTGTCTTTTGAAGATTTTGATAAAGTTAGTTTTCCTTCAATACTATATAGTTCGTCATTAACAATCTTTAAGTTGACGCTATTAGTTGTAACGAAGTGGACAACTGATTCATTAACATGCGAAAATTATGTGTTAGCAAGTATTACTTTTTAAATCTACTGTATATTATTTATAATCCATCAAATAAAAAAGTATCAATGTCTAATTGTATAAGGGCGTAATGATTGAAGGGAGAAAATATCTGCGAATGCTAAAAGAACTATTTTTAATAAATTGGTGAATGCCATTCAAAAATAATTTAAATAGAATGGAGCGGCATTGAGAACTATGAGGCGCACTGCCAAGGGTTTCGGGATCTATTTGAATACCACTCATGCTTTACTGTCTGGACCGAATAAATAGGAAAACCCTTATCTAACTAAGAATACAATCTCTAACGTCCAGGTCCCCCAACATGCCTGAGAGAAGACTTCATCTTATTAAATGCTTTAGAAATGTCAATATCAGAGTAAATAGAGTCACCCTGCACTCCACTCTTTATAGCCAAAATTATAAAGTACTCATTGACCAACAAGTTCGCTGATTCGACACTGCTAAAAACATGTTGTTATAGGTTTATTAACATGCATTTTTACAAATCGATGTTAGCATTTTAGCAGATTGATCCCACACATCTCTGTAATTCTCAACATCACGAACACCTGACTAAGTATGCAGACACTTCAGAAAGCAAAACTTCCAGAACGGAGAAAACTGATCATCTCTCTATAGAGATATTAAATACTTATCATGTGAAGTAAAACATACATTTTTTAAGAAATGTACTTTCTCAGAGGACGTTTATATCGACCTTACATCCAAAAATATAGGGGGCGAGAGGTACCATGTCCTATCTCCTTACAGATCGGGGTGAAACAAACTGCAATAAATCAGCAAGGTTAGTTTCCCCGTTGCTACGGCTGGTGTGCTCTTGGTTCCACATTTAGAGATATGTGGAGATTGTTTCTTTTGTTAATAATTCCAAAACCAAAGGGGCCTTGGCCTGGATATTCTGGTTAATGCTCTCACTTAGTATATATAGCATGTATATATTTATACCTTGATCCCTAAATTAAACAGAAGCTTTGAATTTTCTATGTGCACTCCTATTTTCAATAACATGACCTGAGAGGTGCATCATATAGTGGACCGGTACGCAAAGGTCCATGTCTAAGGCTCAGTTAGAAAGCGTGGGAATTATAGGTCCTATGAGAATGGCACCTACTAGAGCTCTTAAGCTCTCCATCTATTTCTGCAGCATGAGACCTTGAGGTGTTGCATGCACCTAAGGATCCCTAATAACCCGAGGGGACACATCGAAGTCTGGAGGTGGACGACTGATGAATGTCCGGCACTCTTAATGAGGACGGACAGCACACTGCCCACCATCTAATCAAGTAGATCCCTCAGATTTCACATACCCGATAGGGATAATTGGTTATGGGCGGAATGCAGTCCACGTCCAGATCGTCGGGTACAAAGACGGCTCCAAAACGGATAGTGGATCGAACGTTTTATTCGCGTAGCGGATGTGTATTAATAAACGCTGGAAACTTACCTTCGCCCTTTGGATTTATGCAACCTAAGAAGCGCAATGAATGTGCAGGCCAGGGATCTATGGCAAATTAGTGCAGGAATGAGGTAAGCTAAACTACTCTTCACGCCTGTTGCGGATTCTGGAAGATCCGCATTACAAGTGGTGCTTGGAAGGGATAAGAGAGAGGCACTTCGGAAGCCGCGTGCTGCTAGGGAGGCCGTGCTACCGGGCTGAATTTGTATGTAAATATGCGCACAATGGGCCCAGACTGGTGGTCCCGTTCGCATTTCTGAAATTTGTTTGTTCAAGTACTCAAAGTTCTGCTGAAAACCACCTTAGAAAGTTAGCAAATTAAAATATTTTTTGTGCCTCTATTCTATAGCACAGAAACGGATATAGAACTTTTGGAGTAGCGCTCAGTAAGGCCATGGTCATCAACATCCCCCGATAGATTGCCATTTTCAAGAAAAGAAACTTGCAGTCTGAACACTTTCAAAAGAAAATGTAAAGGTATTACACAAGTATTCTAGCTGTACGAAAAAATTTAGCTTAATGACGGCTCTGGTTTTCTCTTTCGAGAAATATCTATCTGTTGTAGATTCGATCTTGGTCGATTTTCTAAACAGAGACTGCACAGCGTATTCCCGTTTCCGTGTTGAGTACGATACCAAGTATATGTCGTAAACTCAACACGGATTTATGGCCTATTTCGACACTACAGAACCGTGTCGATTTCGCGTCTACTGAGCACGGGTTTGTCGTAAGTGCGTCTTCCCGTTTCCGTGTTGAATACGATCCTAAGTAGGGCATGTCTATACGTTCTAGTAAAACTTTTACAACGCCTCGGTGTTGTAGAAGGCATAGTGCTTGTCTGTTGTTCCTGCGCTGCGTTGTTTTTTATTAATTTACCTTTTTTCTTAATTTTGGGTTAGTTTGGGTTAGTTTTGGTTAGTTCTTGTTGATTGAGCACCCTTAGCAAGCGAAGCGAGCGGAGGGCCATGCAAAACATAATAATACTTAGCAGTGTGAAAGCCAAAGTGGAATCCGTGGCGCTAGCCGCCAGTCTACAGAACCATGTCGTTCCAGCGTTTATTATTAATTTTTAATGTAGCATATGTTACACGGGTTTGTATCGTCAAACGCGTATATACTTTTTCGAAACCCGTGCCCAGTAGACGCGAAATCGACACGGTTCTATGGTGTCGAAATAGGCCACAAATCCCTGTTGAATTTGCGACCTACTTGGTATCGTACTCAACACGGAAACGGGAATACGCGACTGCACATGGGTAGTAAAATTACCATATGGGGCTAGTTCTAAAGTTAATTTGAAAATAAAACAAAAGCCTTTAGCATTTTATGGATATTTTAATATGTTATTTTACTTGAAAACAACTTAAAGCTCATAAATAAATAAATATAAACATTTATAGTATTTACTTCTATCGGTGCTAAAATATAGACAATTCGCTGTGTCAGTACTACGTATCGACTTCACACAATATCGGAATTACATACTTATAAAGACTAAAGAACTAGTTAAATGGTTGTTAAAGTTCCTACGGAACCGTTCAGTGTGAGGTTGATTAACTCAGATAATTCAGCAATATACAAGTAATAATAATAGGATAAATATTACCTCACTGTCCACAATAAGTTGCAATGTACAATATATTCACCAATTGACGAGCAACGTTCAATCGTGGAGCAGTTTATCTTTCAACACAGGGAAACTCACTTAAAAACACTTGCTAAGTCTCTCGTTAACTTCTATATACAATGTACTTCAACTTCTTGCCGATAAGAATGACTCCAGTGGGAGTGAATTGAAAATATGCAGTAATATGCATAAATAACTTCCTGTTGGTAGCTTAATGGCGTCATGAGTTTATTTTACCTTGGAGAGTAATTTGCACTGGCAAACATCACACTGTATGAGTGGGTAAGAGAAAACTTCAATTTAAGAAGAAAGCATGACAGGGATGCTTTTGTGGAAATTCGGTTTTAATACACGTAACAAAATGGATTCTAAAACACGCTATGCTGGTCGCTTCGGTAAGCTAAACTCCGTGTAATGGAAATAGTACTTATATGGGAAACTTTATATTATAATAAAGCAGATAGAATATTGGCCGAGTGCCAAAAACGCCGTTTACTTTTCGGCTTTTAGAGAGTGCCTGTAGACAAGTAGTTCTACTTACATGGCCGAGTGCCACAGGGAACGCTTATAGCGTCTTACTTGTGAGAGAATCAGGGAACAACATCCATGGCCGAGTGCCACGGGGAGCGCGAACTATATCGACTTACTTGGTTGAGGATCTGGCAGCTGGCAAGAAGTGAATTCTAGAACGGGAAGAAGCGTCGTCCTTCTCCCTTGGCGCGTGAACTTACCCCCACTATTGAGATATCACTTCCGTAAATCGCAAATAACGTAAATATAGAGAAGTTGTACAAAAACTTAACATCACCAGTTGTCTAAATTAAAATTATGAATTTTAACACAAACCTAGTCGAAATCTGCTGGCTAGTTTTTATAAAATCGATTATTATAAATCGAAATTTTAGGGACCCCAAGTTTAGGTTGGGTTAGGTGGCTATCCTGTAGAAAGCACTGTGATTGGTCGGATACGTTTCTGCTTGTAGCTGACCCTAGAATTGTGTTTCGAAATACGTCAATTTTATTGTTCGGAGTCGTTCTGCTTTTAGCCCTCTAACTAAGCTGATGCAGTAGATAAACGTTGTGACAATAGATGGCACGCTAAGGGTGTCGCTGAGAGTTTTAAAGCGGCATTCTTGGAATGCGATGCAACAGTCACGTGGAATATTAGTATAATACGAATTAAATCGTTAGATTTGAAAATATGTTCAAATGGTTTTTGAACACTATATTCCTTGCCTTAATCTTGACGCATGAGCTTTTGTAATATCTAACCTTTAGTGGCCAACATTTTATTAACTTTACCACACATTATAAGGGCAGGCTTTAGGATTCTTTAGGGCAAGTACTTCCCTATAAGTAACATATTGGGTTAATATACAATATCCGTACTCATCTTGAATGAGTGTCTGCAATCCTTCATAAAAGCCCTACATAGAAGGAACTATGATCACCATATTAGTATAGGCTCCTATGCACTTTGGTGCTTTTCACCCTAAATCATTGTCAATCAATACACCTAGAGTGTTTGTACAATATGGTATTTCGTAATAATGTAATGTTAATTCCAGCTACGATCCATACATAGCCAGTCAAATGAGCATCCGTATTAATATCGGTGGTTTCGTCTTTGAACGCTGCAGTTTCACAGAAGTCCCGACAGGTATAATGTATGGCAGCCTGTTGAATTTATTATTCTGCAATGGCATAACACTTTTTGCATTTAACGACTCTGATATACAGGGTGCCTCCGATTAAATCTGCCCTATTGCTAATTATTAGAGCTACGAAGTTAGTTAAACTAGCAAACTATTAATATTATTTCTGCTGATTAAACTGGCAGAAACAGAACAATCGCATTTTGAGCTATTTTGAAAAATGTATTTTTTTTAATGAGACTGTATATTGTCTCATAGGTCTGCCGCAAATAGGTATTTAAATAAAAAGTTCTTGTGCTCCATTGACTTAAGGTTAAACATGGCGAAGTTACGACCATCCTTTACTTTTTATCAAGTAGGCTATGGAATTCCAAACTAAAAGAAAATAATACAAAAATTAAGATTTTATAGAACTATTAAACTAAAAACTTTACATCAAATGAGAAAATAGAGCACCATCTTATTCTATGCACTTTCGGGCGCATTTTAAACACACGCTTTGTCGCTTTCGAAATGGTCCTATACCGTCGATAGATGTTATTATTCTCTTATATTAACTTGAAGTTCTTCTACGTTTGTATATTTGGTCTTGTAAGCTCTGTCTTCAATGTAATTCCAAAAATAGAAATCGAGCAGGGTTACTTTTGGGAATCTTGTTGGTCAATGAATTAGGCCGTTTGTGACTATCCATTTGCCTTAAAACATCCTCCCTAATAATATTAGATATATTCATAAAATTGATGATGAGGTGGTGCCCTGTCTTATTGAAAATAGATCAGTTGGCGTGCCTCCGAGTACTCTTCTAGCACAACAAATACTAGATCATCATATTATATTCTTCATATTAAAGTGACTTCATAAAATATAGGCCCAATTAATTCTGCTTCTTGGATTAGTAAGAAATAAATTTTGTTTTTACAAATAATGCGTTTGCAATTGAACATGTCTTTGTTGAAAAAATTTACCTCATCGCTCCAAAGAATGTACCTTAAAATGCTTGTATTGTTTTCTTCATAAGCATTCCAAAACCAATGGCAAAAAGTAAGTCTTCTTTCGGGACCACCAGGCAATAACGTTTGGAATAATCGATACTTATACGGTACCTATCGTATTTTTAACAGCTATTTGGGAGTACCAGTTATTTTAGTGAATTCGTTATTGGCTTATTGGACACACGTGTAAAATAAAGATATTTTTAAGACCCTAGTTTCAGGTGATTCTTCAATAAATTGTCGGTAAACAGCTTCTAAAGTAATATGTTCC
Organism: Pissodes strobi; assembly: GCA_016904865.1. Classification (NCBI taxonomy): domain Eukaryota; kingdom Metazoa; phylum Arthropoda; class Insecta; order Coleoptera; family Curculionidae; genus Pissodes; species Pissodes strobi. The sequence goes on from MU182840.1 coordinate 169,324, forward strand.
CTTCGAGCATATATTTTGTAAATTACTTCCTTTAAACAATGCAGAGTATTCTTTGTAACTCTAGTTTTGCTCCGGGAAACGTTTGCAGATATATTCCTTCTAAAACGTTTAGGGGTTTAGACGCTTTCTGAATTGCCTTAAATCGACATCCTAAATCATTTTGAAAATAACTTACTACATTAAGCCATAAGTTTTTTGGATTCATCGGAATATCGGATTTTGGTAGTGTATTTTTGCGTTATTTAAGGACATTAACAGATATCAAACTTTTGACGTAACATCTAATTAGTAATCGACGTTCATTTTTATTGGTGATATTTTGTTTAACCTAATTATTTTGTTACACTGATTAGTAATTGATAAATAAGGATGAAGTTGTTCCAAGGTATTAAAAATACTAACTTTATGTACATACTTGTTTTTTTTTTAAGACTTTCCATATTGTACCTAAGCTTAGACTTAGTCTCTTGCTAAATATCTTGTAAAGTTTTCTTTGTGTGCTTTATAATATGCCAAGACGATAGTTTCGATATACTCACTTATTACAAATTGTTTTTTTTCTTGACTTTTGAAAGACACTCTCATTACTTATAAATTTTTTATAGAGAACTAAAAAGTATCTTCTATGCGGCAGATCACGTTCAGGAAACCTCTGCCTGCACTCTTCTATAGCTGGAACAATATTCTTTCTACACACATAAGGGTAAGATATCACATGTTTCGATATGCGTAAAGGGCATTTTATAATAATAATTAGCAATAATTAGGAGCTTCCAAGCTATAACTACCAACTGATCGGTATAAACAATTAATTTTAAATCATTTTTGACCACTTTATAATTGACCACTTTAATTAACGAACTGTATTACCATAGGTAGGTGGGATTTTATTCATAGGCTGTGAACTGAAACATGTATTTTAGGTATTATGCGCTTTGTAAATTGTGGATTAGTAATCTATATTAGGCTTTAATAATGCATGATTTAATTTGCATTAAATATAATCAATATATAAAATGTTTTCTAACTACTTTCATGAATTCGTCCTTTCATACATTAAACTAAATACTTTACATCGTTAACCTAAAATATTAGTAAGTATTTAATATCTAACAAGACTTCTTGATTAGTTAACTTTAACATGAACTTCTTTCTTTACTGATTTTAACACTTTCTTTTAATTCAGCTAACTGCTCTTTCGTTCACTCAAAATACCTTTATACTTTGATTCTCTCAACTTAACTTCGCCAGGGATATAGGTCTTCGAATATTTTATTCGAATCTTGAGTACAGGAATAGCTCTGTCTTACTTCTTTCTTACTACAATTTTCCAACCGCTATTTTACCTTCTTCAATCGGCAAACAGCAGGAGAGACGCTATCGCGTTTTTGTCTTGAAAAAATGCGTATAAAACGCCCAAAATAGTCCTTAATTTAGTGTTAAAAAAGGGAACACAATGTACACCAGATATTTTCTAAATATCTGTGCAAACAAATGAGAAAATGACTAAATATCTTGGCCTCAAACGGGGCAGCGACAGAGTCTGATGTTCTTGGCGCCAAACTCACGCAGAGCGGCGACTGAGGCCGTTGCTTCACAGTTCAGTGTTTGTAAGGCACGTACTTCTTCGACTAACTAAACTTAAATTTTGAGAAAATTAACTAAATATCTTGACGTCAAACAGGGCAGTGACAGAAACTGATGTTTTTAGCGCCAAACTCAAGCAGCGGGACGATTGAGGCCGATGCTTCACGGTTGAGTGTTTGTCAGGCACTTATTACTTCTTCGACTAACTGAGCATAACGTTTGAGAAAACTATCTTGGCGTCAAACAGGGCAGCGACAGAGGCTGATGTGCTTGGCGCCTAACTCAAGCCGCTTGGCTACTGAAGCCGTTCCTTTACAGTTGAGTATTTTTCAGGCACTAAAATAGCGCAGACGCGGATGCATTTAACAGGGTAGAAACATCTGCTGTCTTTATTTGACATATTGCTGTTTACACAACACTGACCGAGACAAAGATATATTAAATTGAAAATGATTAAAACCGTTTTCCTTGACAAAGAGTGTCAACTTGTTTTCCAGCGATTGTTTCATATATTGGAATCTATTCTACCGACAATCCAGGTTCGGACTAGGGAGTAACTGTTTACCTGGGATGAAATAAATTTATTTGGGTTTGAATTTTGGCTCAACCATACTACGAACATCCAGGGTGTTAGCACCAAACTATGCGGTGAAAATGATAAGTTAGTACACATGTTGGGGTGTGTTTCCCCAACACCAACCCTTCTAAACAAAAAATCTGACCTTGTAGTAAACAGAATTAAAATGCCTAGCCAGAGACAACCAAAGAGACGGGTTATACGCCATAAAAGTTGGTCCATTCTTATCTACCTGTTTTGTTCACGTACCTCCCTATTCTTGTCTCCTTATTACTCATCCGGGAAATCAATTGTAGGAGGAGTAGTCATCGGGTTTCCCGTGGTTGCCATGTTGCCTACGGCTTCTGTATATAAATCTTGATGTTAATTTTTTACTCACGTTTGATTAAAAAGGCCACCACAGACACTCATGCTCATCTATAATTTTACTTGTACGGTCTTAAATCGACATGAAAGACGGAACTCACTAAAACACACACACAGTTCGTTTTTAAATTTGTTTTATCGTCAGTCTTAACAATTGTGAGCTATCGACACAGATTATTAATAGCTGCAGCGGCAGTTTTGATAATAAAAAAAGAAGAAACAAGTGATCAGAAAAAATGATTAAAGAATTGGTTAACAACAAGAGTTTACGTATATAAATTTACTTAATGAACAAAAACTCGAATCTGAATACTGGTTTAATTACTTGCGCTTGAATGAGGAAACCTGCAATGAACTGATTGGAATAATGACCCCATATATTCCTGATAAAATTTGGTACTCGAGGGAATCATAGTTACATTCGATTTAAAAAAAAGGCAATTGACCTTATCTCGCCGAAAAAAAAAACATTTAGTAGATACATACCTCACTACCTGGACTCGTGTTACTATTTTCTTCTATTGTGTCTATCCCGCCCTGTCTTGGCGTGTCTTGATTAATTCGAAACAGAGGACGGTCAAAATACCACAAATTTGATTTGTACATTTCTTCCGTACCTGATTTAAGGGATGCATAATATGTTTTGTCGGGTGTAGGATCCGTTTTTTAATCGGATGTCGCCGCCTCTATTCACACTAGTCGGATGTCGTACCCGATCGTAGCTGGAGCCAATTTCGTCTCCACGAAGCGACTGTGCGCGGTGGACGTCGACGAAGATTTTGTTGTGCTGTATTATTTTAGAAGAAGACAAGCCAATAATAGAAAACTTTGGGTGCACCCAATCCTGAAGGAACGATTTTCTTTGGGAACTTTTCAAACCTTAATCACTGAATTGAAAAGTGAATAAGTTTTATAATTATTTTAGAATGTCCATAACTACATTCAACGATCTACGGGTAGGAGTTTCAGCTGGCATAAACTATAAAAATACATAATTAGGGCAGCTGGTAGGGGGTTTTCAGGCCTGACATCCGACAAATGTGAACAGCGCCAAACAAGCTCATATGCGAACGAGATCCGACACGATTTTTGATCGGGCGTGCGGCGCTGGCAAAACACCCGACAATATTTATCGGAGCCGACAAAAAAACCGGTGTCGGATATATGTGAACAGCTTCATACAAAAAGTATTGCCACTAGAGCACCCGATATTTTGTCGGATCCTACACCCGACAAGTGGGAACGGGCTCTTAAACCCCTTTCGATAACACGGTCACTTAATGCAAAACGTTAAAACGACCCGCACTCTCAGCCGAGAATAACAACCGCAGAGAAGCGACTATAGCCGTCGGCACCTTTGAAGTTGGAGTGTCAAGTTCAATTTGACACAATGTGACACATGTGACAGATAACCGGTTTAAAACACTGAGAGAAAAATAATGAAGGGAAAAGAAATGCTATACACCGATAAAACATGTAATTAACTACATGTTTATTATTTACTTTATAAGAAATGTATTATGAATAGTAGTTATCTTTTAGGATTTAACGGTTTAACTCAGAGTTTACTGATTTGTCGTGTTCTAACCTTTTTGAAGTGAATACTTCTTGAGTTTCATGAGAGTGATTTTTCAAGGTCGCATCACGACATGGTTTATGTTTTCGTCTCTCGTTACGAAATTTTCCTATTGTTGATTGGACGACTAACCCAAACTAAACAAATCTATTAAAATTGATTATAACTTATCGGAACCGGTTCAAATGATTAAAATAAGTTGAGACTATGTGAAACTAACTGAAAGTTGAATCGACGACTAACCAAAACCTATCAAATAACGTATCGGAACCGGTTCAAATGATTAAAATAAGTTGAGACTAAATGAAACCAACCGAAAGTTGAATCGACGACTAACCCAAACAAACCAAATCCATTAAAATTGATTAATAACGTATCGAAACCGGTTTAAATTATTAAAATAAGTTGAGACATTGTGAAACTATCCGAAAGTTGAATCGACGACTAACCCAAACTAATCAAATCTATTAAAATTGATTATAACGTATCGAAACCGCTTCAAATTACTAAAATAAGTTAAGAATAAATGAAACTAACCGAAAGTTGATTGGACTACTACCCCAAACTAACCAAATCTTTTAAAATTGATTACAACGTATCGGAACACGTATCGGAACCGGTTAGAGAGATCCATTTACATGTTATTAAGATAAAAATAAAGTTTTTAAAATCATAGAATTTTTTTTTTAGAAAAAGTCCAGTTTTTTAGAACTATTTATTACCGATATATTTACAAATACATATAAAAACAAATCCTCAGATAGGTGTTAAAAGATAATAAGAAAACTAAATCAAATGAATAACAATATAATAACAACTATTATCTACAATTTACTATCCTATTTAAAACGTTTAATTTCATATCCATAATGAACATTTATCATATACATATATCAATGTTAAAAATACCATGTAATTACCTGTTTATTTCAAACATTTCTGAAAAATTTACATGTAATTGATGGTCAAATTTAACTAATGTCATGCAGAATATATCGCACTATAATAGAATTGATAAGACAGACACGTACTGGACAAACATTTTTTATTTATCCATACGATTCGCAGATAATACTGCGATAGCCCAAAAGATATCGCCATAATTACATGAATATTGCTACTAATTTTGACATAAATGATTTTCGGCCAAAACTAACATATGTCAAAGTATGATATTAAATAAATTCTAAAAAAAAAATTAAAGCTCTCGCTGACATATAAACGTATAATATATAAAATAAACATGGCTACTTTTTCTGCAAGTAAAAAAATATATGTCAAAATATGATATTTAAAAGTGTCAAAATGTTAAGGTAATATTTTGACATAATATCATATTTATTTGAAATAATTTGACATCTAAAACTGTCAAATTTGACAGTTGCAGACGTCAAATTGTAATTTCCTACAATAGAGCATCGAAAACTAAAACCTTTTTGTTAAACACTTTTTTCGGTATCTGTTATAATAAGGAAAATATTGACGAATTTAATTAACTGTCAGATTTGACAATTGCTTGAGCCGTCCAATTTACTGAAATCTATATAATCGTATATTACTAGGGGATTAAGTTAACACATTTTAACATAAATATTGACACATTGTCTTCACGTTTTAGTGGCATATCCATGTTCTGTCTCTATCGACTTTCGATTTTTAATTACGACAAAATCTACACTTTTACTTTTTGATGTGTAAACACCTTACGCGGCGGTATGAGGGTAAATCTCGGCATGTGGGACGGAAATGTTCATGCGGATGGGGACGGAACTGTATAAACGGCTGTGACATCATAACCATGTGCAGTGATTTTACGAGGGCTGCTCAAATATTTGTGCGTCGATATAGGATATGTTTACACATCAGTGTCTCGAGTACTAGCAGACTCGCTCATTTTTTATTTACACCAGGACGCGTGAAAAACAGAATATGTCACTTAAACGTGAAGACAATGTGTCAATATTTATGTTTATGCAAATTTATTCGTCGATTCAACTTTCGTTTAGTTTCACTTATTCTCAACTTATTTTAGTCATTTGGATAGGTTCCGATACGTTATAATCAATTTTAATATATTTGGTTAGCTTGGATTAGTCGTCCAATCAACTTTCGGTTAGTTTCACTTAGTCCCAACTTATATTAGTCATTTGAACCGGTTCTGATACATTATAATCAATTTTAATAGGTTTGGTTAGTTTGGATTAGTCGTCGATTCAACTTTCGGTTAGTTTCACTTTGTTTCAACTTATTTTAATCACTTGAACCGGTTGCGATACGTTATAATCAATTGTATTAGATTTAGTTAGTTTGGGTTAGTCGTCCAATCAACTTTCGGTTAGTTTAACTTAGTATCAACTTATCTTAGTCATTTGAACCGGTTCCGATACGTAATAATCAATTTTAATAGATTTGGTTAGTTTGGGTTAGTCGTCGATTCAACTTTCATTTAGTTTCACTTATTCTCGACTTATTTTTGTCATTTGAAGCGGTTCTGATACGTTATAATACATTGTAATAGATTTGTTTAGTTTGGGTTAGTCTAGTCTATTTAGACTTGCTCCTGGCCGAACGGAGGGTACGGGGTGCAGTTTTCGTCCAGGATCCTCATTTTACCCCGGCTACATGTCCTGGAAATTTCAGCCCTCTAGCTATATTGGAACATGCTTAATTAAAAATGCGTTTCACCTTGATAAGCGTTAAATTTTTTCTGACTTTACTCTCGCTAAAAAGTCACTTCAATAATAATTAACACACAAACAAATCAAAGGAAACTTGCGTTCACGCAAAAATTTTGTCGTCGACGACTGTACTAAACAAATCTCGGACTAAACTAACTGACAAGCACGTGTAGATGACAGTTAACATGTTTACCTCCCACTCTAAATTTTTGGGCGGAATTTATTTTGTCGCTTCTCTGCGGTTGTTATTCTCGGCTCTCAGTTTTGCTTGTCTGCAAGTTGGAACGTGTACGAAAAATCAACAAGCAACTGATTTTCTTCATGCCAAACAATTGACGGAATGCAATAAGCAAAACGGACGACTTGGAGCCACTAACACTCCGTCTTGCATGTCGATTTAAGATTGCAAGTAAAATGATAGATAAGCATGCATGTCTGTGGCGGCCTTAAGGAGACAAAAGATATGTGACGAATCAAAAACGGATTTCTAACACTTCATGACTTTTTTTGAGAGTTTTCTCTACAAAACGAATCACTTTACCATAATCGTTTTTGCAAATGCCACAAACTAATATTTCACCAGACATTTTAAAATTATTTAACTTATAAAACGTGTAACACCAATATTAGAATTATACGACTGAGAATAACGACTCCGAAATTCCGACTAAAATCCTCATGGCTATTGTCAGTCACGTGACCGCGCCAGAGCCAATCGTAACGCGGCAAGCCAGAACGCAGACAGCTGCCGATAAACGCTCTCTCTCATGCTACAGCTTGTCTATAGCGCTGCTCACTTGCACCTATGCATAATTTGTTTGGTCACCTGGCAGGTAGAAAGTCCCAGCAAAATAATCTGTCTTTTTGACAATCTTATTTTTTAGCTATGAATAATACCCTGTTAAAATTTGAAGTTGCCTCAAATACATTTTTTATATTTTTTTGCAAAATATTTCTGCGCGCGTCTGGCAATGTTAAAACCCCGACTAAATCGTCTGGCTTATTTTTTTCTTATTCCTTAAACATTAAACTACAACATATCAAAATTGCAGATTGCCGCAAATACATTTTTGGAACGAAAAAATAATATTTTAAAAAATTTAGGGGTTGATTTAGCCCCGCTAATCTCCAGCCAGGTCTGCAGTTTCGTGTTGGGGCGTAATCAGGGAGGCATGTGACAAGTTTTCAGCTTGCCTCAAATGCCTACCCAAAATTTCGTGCCAGCTCTCGGACTATTATATTTAGAACACATTTTATTGGAATAATTGAGCTATCTTTGCATTTCTGGTAGTTATTTATTTTCCAATATATGGAATAGCATTGCGCATATAAAATGTTTTTAAGTCGCACTATGGTTATTACGATTTTTAAACCATATTTATCCGGTTTGCTAGGGATATACATTTTAAATGGGCAGCGTCCCCTAAAATTTAGTAACTGCTCGTCGATTGTCACATATTCTGGTGGAGTGTAATTTGCCATAGAATTTTCAATAAACATATCCCAAATAGTTTTTATGGAGGTAAATTTGTCGCGAGCATGCTGTCTTCACGAGTTTCATTATTATCAAATCGTAGACAGGTTATGAGGAACTTAAAATGGTTCTTCGACATGACGACATGGTGCATCTAAATATAGCAACACTTGATGAGCTTTTTTCAAAACACCAGCAAAATATCCTATACCAAAAACAGCTAAAAGTTCAACTTTGTTAGTTTCATCAATATGATTTTGTCGGGTCCTATATTTCTAACTAGGAATCGATATTTGTTGGTTAGTAAATGTCAGAATATTTTCAATTATGGCGTCCGAAGAGAAAACATCTTTCACATTAAATATATCTCCAGCTTTCCCTTTTGCTCCGGACAAATGTAAAATTAAAATCTTACGAGATGTTCTTGCTGATTTTTTATGGGAAAGGTTGACAATTCCACCGAACATTAACTATACGATAAAAATACTCTCCGCGGCGCCGTCGCGGCGGCACGTCAACGGTGTGTTTCCTTCCCCGCGCGAAAACTGCAATTATTTTGCCATACAAGTTTTTCAGTGTTATCGCTGTTTTTTAAAAGTAACCTAATAGGCTTTGTCGTACGAACTACGAAGGATATAAGTTGGCAATTTTTTTTTATCCCGCTTGCGTTTTGATAACTTTGGCCCTGAAACTGAGAAAGTTTGCATTAATACTTTGGTCGAGAAAGCTTTGAAGTATTTCAAACAATTGCTTATAGTCCTACGGCCCCCGTACATTTATGCTACGATTTAAAGAAGTTTCGTTACATCACCATTCGATTGTACCCCTATCATGTAGTTACGTATGAGGTGTCAGCTGGCTAGGTAACGGTGGGGGTGACCGTGAGAGGCTTGAAAATATAGAAAAAAAATCGTGTCCTGATTTCAAGAACCACGAAACTTTTATGCAGAAAAGGTTATGTTAAATAATGAATATTGCACATTGTTAACTGGGCGGGGGGCGGTGGATTAATTGTCAGCTGGGGGTCCAAAGTGGTCAAAAATGCGAAGCATAGAAACGATATCAAGAATTATGAAACTTTGGTGGATGCTAATATTTAACTGTCAGCTGCATGTATGTGGGTGGAAAAGTTGTTATAATATGTTTAAAATTGTGAAATGTGTGAATAATTTATATATAGCAGATAATTTATTGTGTTAATGGCAAGGAAATTGCCCTGTGTTTGTGAAAATAGACCCTTAACCTTACTACACTACACTATACTTCCTAATTATTCTACATTATACAATTAAATACTTTTAGTTTATAGTTAAAGACTTATTGCTTTGGTATAAGGTGCGTTTCCACAATATATCTATTATAACTTCAGAGCTGATAATCCTTAGTCATATCTAAAATAACTGAAATTTTAATATTCACATATTGTCTGCCTGTAAGCAAACAAACCCTTAAGGTTTTTATTTTGTGGTTTTACAATAATAACGCCTACTTTCCTACTTACCTATTAACTTTGGCTGCCTATAATAAGTTTTAGGTAAGCACTGATATTTTTTAGGCTACAGCCGGACAACATCAGATGTTTGATTTTAATACTTCAGTTACTTCGGATACCTAAACCCTTTTTATATGTAGCATTATTGAATAATGATTAAGGGTTTTAGGGTAGTTTTAGGTACGTGTTGCAATAATTAAAGTGTGTTTAAGCTTTGGTTTAAGTTCAGTCGCTTAGTTGAGAACACTGACTTTAAATAATTGTGTATGATCGTGTTGAGTGAATTGGAATCATGGTGTTAACCTGATGTATTTCTAAATGTAGAGGAAATTATAATAATAGACCCAAAGTGGCAATTTTTTTCATTTCCAAACGAAGGTGAATTGAGGCAGCAGTGGGTAAATTCAATTAAGAGGGAAAATCATTTGTATCAACCAAGAATACCTGGGTAAGTCTTGTTTTTCTATTTTTGTAGGCAGTGACTAGTCATGCACACTGTATTTTTAGAGGCTGTGCCTAATATTACGTGCACAACATATGATTTTAATTAATTGTGTGATTTTTCTAATGTTTACCTAAAAATGCTTTGTTGCAATATCTGCGTACTTTACCGGTAGGATGGTTGCTCGGGTGGTTGTATTGTATTAAGTTTCTGTCTTGACCAAGGTCTTGGTCTAACGCAAGCAATTAAACTAAATAAGTATATATTTTAGGTGTGTGAAATCCACTTTAGGCTAAATGAATATATGTTCTATGTTCTACACTTAAACTTTATTATCTTTATTTCTGAAAATCTGTTTATATCAATAGAGTAAATGGGTGCCGCTGTCAACAAGATTGTGTGTCAAAATAAAACACACTATTTTCCAAGGTGTTGGGCCCTAGGGCCCTAGCAAATTTTCGGGCCTCAATATGACTTCAGTTCCCACTTGATTTTTTTGTGTCGATTTCGAACTGAAAATATTAATTATAATGTAATTTTTTATTAAGATTTAAATTAAGCTTTTCTATTATTTATAAATTTGCATTAATTTTAATAAAAAATAACAGATTTTAGAAAAACTAAAAAAGGAACACGAAATAAGATTTTTAAAAATTTATTGAACCAAAGCATAAATTAGTAAAAATAAAATAATATTTAAAATAACAGAAATGCACTGAGGTTAACGTTAACACTTTTCTTCGAAAAAAGTTTGGATACATAAGAGTAAACGCAGCCAGATTTGGGACTATACACTAACTACTCATTTTTTCGCCGATAACTTTAACTTTGTAAAATGCTGAACTTTGTAAGTGCCTGTCTATTTTTCCTAGGAATACACTCTATTTTTTTGTACTTACAATAATTACCACAAATGAGAGAAATTGCATCACTCAACAGTATAGAGTCAACCAGTTCAAAATTAATAAAAAAACCTCGTGCCAAGTAAGTATTTTTATTTTTTTTCTTTACTTTCGTTATTGGTGTCAAAAATTATATGCTGCAAAAACTAGGAAAAAAAAAAGCTAAAGAAACCTAGTGATACAAGTCACTGCACAGACTCAAACTGAAAAGAATAGGTAACATTTTCAAAATTCAGTTTTCATAAAAAAATGAAAGGTTATTTCTTAAAGAAAACAATTGTGTCAAATCAAAGAACTCGAAAGTAAACATTAATTTTCACACTACATTATATTATTTAAATAGTCATTAAAAAATCTAAGTAACTATGTATTCTTGTTCTAGTTTATATACACTTTCAGATATATTTTAAACAAACCACTGCATATTTATAAATTAATTAATTATTATGTTTGTTTCTGTGGTAGGAATGGCGCGCAAAGGAATTTTTTGTTGCTATTTTGGTAAATGACTGTAATTAACTATTAAAAATAATTTCGGTATGTATTTTTTTGAAGTCAAAAAGTAAGAACAGGAGTTTATATAGTACGTTTTCCATTGTCAGAGCCTGCTCCCTACGCGCGACGCCACCTTAGATTTAGATATCAGGGCTTCTTGTTTAGAAGGTGTAAATCAGCGTAAAGGTGGATTCTCATGCGTCCGATATCCGACGATACAATGATCCGACTAGGGATTGCAATCCCGCACTGTTTCCAATCCCGCGGGATTTTTGCTGGATTGACTTCGTAACAGCGGGATCCTGCGGGATCCCGCGTAGTTTATAGCTTTTCTATGGAATTCAAAATAATAAACTTTATTATGGTTATAGTAGTAGTAGTAGTAGTAAACTCTCTGATGGCCTTTTTCGTAAGAAAATTCAGCCAGTAACGACCCCTATCCAGGCTTAGCAAGAGGTAGAGCGACCCTTCTACATTGGTTACACCTTGATGGATAGAGATACTATTTTTAGAGCCCTCAGTATGTCGAGTATGTACTCCAGGGGGCTCAGACTTGTACTTGCACGGCTTGTTTTAAGGTTCGAACACCACCGGCTGAACGTTCACAAAAATCTGATGCATGCACGGGGCTCAAACCCCCGGCTGGACGTCCGTATCTTATTCGGGGAGAAAACTACCCGGTCCCTGAACGTTCACCATGAATTCCCAAAACTAACGTATTATGTATATGCAGCCTGGAACAAAATGGCCGATACCCGACACGTGCACCCTCGACCGAAGACGAAACGGAAGTCCTTATTATGGTTATAATCAACTTTTTATTAAAAATACAAAAATCAACAACGCCTTACTTACTAATAATTGACTAATTATTTTACCAGTTTGGCTACTTATTTATTAATAAAAGTTCCAGTCCAGAACCAAAAAAAAATATCAACATTTCGTAGAACTTTGTAGGTACTTTTGCACTATACTAGTTAACTAAAAATATTAATTCTAATCTTTATCTGAGGTAATAGTCATAATCAGTCTTTTGTATTCACAAAGAGTATCATATGAATTTAGTTTACTAATAGTCTTTTAATTTTTCTTACTAAATAATTAATTGTAACGTTAGAAATATGAAATATTCAAATAATCAGTCACAAATATGAAATAATCAAATAATCAGTCACTTCTCTTTTTGAAAATAATGATCTTAAAAAACAAATGGCATCAATGGTTTTATCTCCCAACCTACTTCTTATAGAACTACATATGTAGCCAGCGGCCGAAAAAGCTCTTTCTACCTCTACATTTGTTGGCTTGATAGTTAATAAATAGTCGTGCAACAAAATCAAATATTTTCCTTTCACTCCATCGGTTTCAAATGCTGCCATCTCTTTCTTTAATATTTTATCAACGTTTTTCACTTTTGTAGTTTCTGTCTGTTTAGTGTAATCTTCATTGTCTTGTTTTAACTGCATTTCTATTTCCTCTTGTAAAGTTAAATTATTTTCCAGAGATTGTTGGCTATTATCTGCATCTACGTTTACGTCATCTACAATTTCTATGTTCTCAGTATCGTCTTTAATGACTCTGCATAAAATGTTTTTCATTTCTTGCCATAACTTATTCTTTTTTGGCATTACAAATGTAGGATTGGGCGTTTTCGATTCTTGGTCATACTTAATTGGATGCTGTAAGTAAATCAACATGCCGTATCTGCCATATTTCCAAAGTTATTTCAATAATAAAAGCAAAAGAAATGATGAAAAAAAATCTTTAATTTTTACGGATTTTCAATAGTTAATAAAAAAATGGAAGTCAAAATTTTTGAATTTTTTCAACGGGATCTATTTATTAGCCAATTCAGAATAACTCCACAATGTGAAAAAAATCCACCGGCTCGGCTGATGCTTGCGGATTCGCATTGCTGATCCGCAAGATATTGCGGGATCCCGCAGAGCCTAAAATTGAGCTGGATTCCGCTGGATCGCGGGATCCCACTTTGCTGGATTGCAATCCCTAGATCCGACGGAGATCTTATTGGCCAGATTGTTTTGGCGCTAATTATTATCCGAATATTTTTCAAATCATCCGATGTCGTATGGAATTAAAATTATTTTAACTTTTGTCCGATATCGTGTGTTTTTTAACCTCACTTTTTATTTGTTTTGTTTATTTATATAATGTGTTATTTGTATCCCATCTGCGTCTGCTAGTACATATTAACAAATCAATCGAAGTAAAAGATTTTGGGTTCCGAATATTTATAAAAATCGAAGACCGTAAAATGCTTACCATAATTTATAAAAGGAAATGAGACTGTAGCCCTTAAGGACAGATATTTGTATTATTTGAGAATATATAGCGAGAGTTTCCAAAATCTACTTATGTTATTAATATATTAATTAACCCGGACCAATCGTGTGCATGAATCGATTTTTGCTGGCGAGATTTTTTGCCATTAAGGATAAGGAGGATTAAATAAATAGATACACATATATTAAGGTAATTTCAGTCTAGTACGAAGCTTGTCCTTCAACTGGTAAATTTTTCGGTAAAAATGCATTCTTGGGTCTCTCAACTGTGCGTTGAATATGAAAATTCTGGAAATTCTTCCTGTGTTTCATTCAGACCTATTACTTTAGGTTAGTTTATAAATGAAGAAGCAAAATGTCAAATTGCCTGTAAAATTCGGATACGAAAATCTTGACAATCCAACCACTAGGAAGATGAATATTTTAACCAATAGAAACACTGTCGGATCATCGTATCGTCGGATATCGGACGCATGAGAATCCACCTTAATTGATGTACGAGCGCTAGCACTAGCCGCAAGAATTTAAATCACTGGGTCGCCGGCGATTAACCCAAACTAATCAGGACGATATTTTCGCTTTCTTCACACACCCGGCACTGGTCTGCAGTGCGCTGCCTAGGCCCTCACAATCGCAATGTTAGTTACAATTTAATAAAACTCGTTAATTTTTTGAAAGATATAACCTTTGCAATGTTCGCTTAACTTCTCAGTACACTTGTTCAAAGCATCAGTTAGTTGATTCAATCTTCGATAAATGAAGTGCGTAGAGAATAGCCTGCAGTTTATATACAAACACCAAGCACCGAGAAAGATCGATAAACTTCCAGATGAATCCATCAGTAATTAATTGTTTATTAAAATTGTAGCATGTTTAGTGTCAACTGACAACTTTAAAAGCGTAGTTTAACTGAATATTTCCCTCATGTATAAAAAATCCCATTAGAGGAGTGCAATTCTCGGAAAATTACAGCGATAATTGCACTGTAGAAACCGAAAGAGCACAGCGATAATTGCATCGTACGTATGTATGGTAATTCCATTGTAAACTTACGATGACAATTTATAAATAACGTCAATGTCAAGTGAATATATATTATTAAAAATGTCTCGTTTCGGATTAAAAAAAATCGTATTTTTGCGTCTCTTTGCTTTGTTTACAGTGACATGTACGTTTCTGTATTAAAAAAGGAATAAAAATGTTTTTTTTTTTAATCATGTCCTTATTCGGGAAATATTCCCCCGAATTACACTCGTGCATCAAAATAAGCAGATAATTTTGCATTCGAGCATGTTATCTTAGAAAAACTGCATTCGGTCATTATCATATTTTGGAAAATGAGCCCTCCACCTTCGGTGTCGGGCTCTTTCTCCAAAATATGAAAATGAACTCATGCAGTTTTTAGACAACATGCTGTCATGCAAAATTATCGGTAATTTTGATGCACTTGTGCAATTATTTCCGAATATTTCCCTCATGTAAAAAAAATCCCATTAGAGGGGTGCAATTACCGGAAAATTACAGCGATAATTGCACTGTAGAAACCGAAAGAGCACAGTGATAATTGCATCGTACGTATCTATGGTAATTCCATTGTAAACTTATGATGTCAGCGACAAGTTATATATAACGTCAAAGTCAGATGAATATATATCATTAAAAATGCCTCGTTTCGGATAAAAAAAAATCGTATTTTTGCGTCCCTTTACTTTGGACGTTTTTGTATTAAAAAAAAAGAATAAATATGTATTTTTTAAAACCATGTCCTTATTAGGGAAATATTCCCCCGAATTACACTCGTGCATCAAAATAACCAGACAATTTTGCATTCGAGAGTGTTGTCTTAGAAAAACTGCATTCAGTCATTTTCATATTTTCGAAAAAGAGCCCTCCACCTTCGGTGTCGGGCTCTTTCTCCAAAATATGAAAATAAACTCATGCAGTTTTTAGACAACACGCTGTCATGCAAAATTATCGGTAATTTTGATGCACTTGTGCAATTACTTACCATAATTCAACCGGTGCAGTGCGCGGTTAGTGGTTTAGACCTTAGAGTATTAGTCTAAGATTTAGACAGTCTTCGCTAAATGACTCTTCCTATCCGTCACATCAGTACATCAACTCCAAATTCCTGATAGAAGTTTTAGGCATTTCGCGCTAATCCAAACTCACATAAGCCTTTTTTATTATTTGATAACAACTCGGCATTAAAATAGAAACATCACGTAAGAATTTTAAGGCTGTTCTAAAATGTAAATGGTAAAAATACAAGGCGGAGAGGGCTTCCCAAAGAGATCTTTTAAAGCGAAGAATTATTGTTATCTATACCGGAGTAAAAGTTATAAAAATAAGTTGTTTTCTTAATTAAAATTTTATAGTCGTCAAGACTGACCTCTGACTAAGGTTAGGGCGATAATTCTTTAATTAAGCCCGACCGGTGACAATTCCGTGAAAACGGTCGAAACAGCGTGATGCTGCATACTTCTGTACTTTTCAGTTTTTTAAAATGTGTAATTGTTGTTAGAATTGTCCTCTGTTTTAATTACTGTGGGAAGATGCTGCGTGATGTGGAATTTCGTTTAATTATTTACTTTGTTTTACTTACGCTGTTACATCTTATGATATGGCATGATGCTCATTTCATTAGTCATAACAGTATTACTAGTCCCATGGTAGCTTGCTACAGTGGGGCATAAGAAAGAGGAACTCAGCTGGTAGTCATTTGAAATATATAGGTACAAAAAATTTTTAGTCTAGCTTTAGTGTATGTATTAACATTGACCATTTTTTGTCTGTACAGGATACTAAACAAATACCTACAAATTTTTATAAAATTTCGTTTCTCTCGAAAATTTACTAACATTTGTTCTCTTGTTTGCTTATTATAATAATTCTTGGTCTGAATGTAAGAAAAAATTACGATTTTTGATAGTTTGAGATTTATCCTCCGAAATATGACTTTTTCAGGATATTGAATTGAAATGAATTGGATTGAAATTGAATTGAATTGAATTAAATTGAATTGAAAGAGTATTTATTTTCATATATATGCTGACACATAGAAATTGAGTCAAAAAATGTAGAAAGTACAGATGTAAAATCCAACGTAATGGTATTAAAACTAAAGTAAAGTAAAATAGTAAAGGATTAAAAACTTGAGTTACTATTTAAAGATCACAGGCAAAAGATAATACATCAAGCAGAACAATATTACAAGAGAAGCACAAACAACGAAACATACATACAACATGCTGCCATTTAATAAAATTTGTTCAAAAAATAAGGACTGATATTAATTAGCAATTTTTTTACTTTGCCCTTAACTATATCAATTGAAGGAGCTAACTTGATCTCTTTTGGTAAAACATTAAAAAATAAGCATTCATTAAAAAAGGCACGCTTATAGGCGGTAGAATGTTGATCGCTGCATAAATAATCTTTTTAAAAAAGTAATAATTTTTAAATTATTTTTCTTTCAAAAAGTGGCATTTCTTTGCACTAGTGCAAAAAAGTCTTTCTTGCACTAGTGAGAAAAAAAATCTTTGCACTAGCGAAAAATATTTTTTGCACATTACAGTTTGAACAATTTCTTAAATTAACATGAGATGATAGAGAAGACAACACTTGATTTTAAACAGATTTATCGTCAATTTGCCGATTGCTAGTTGGTCTAGCAAGAGAGGATGATGGGGCATCATTTAAAGATACATCAATTTCCCTCCCTACAAAATTTTCAGGCATTGTAGAAATTGAAGGCCGGCCTTCTTGCTGTTCTGTTCTTGGTGAGGATTCGAATTGTAACATTTTTGCAGTTTTTATTTTACTGCAAAGAAATTCATCAACATATCCTGGTGCAATTCTGGATGATTTCCAACCTCCGTTCCTTTTTAAGCTTAAAATGTCTCCTCCTTCATTTGCCAATAAAGTAGCAGAGAAACACTTAAACGCGTGACCGGTGTATAGAGCTGCGGCGCTGGCAAATTGATAAACTTTGCGATTTCCGAAGGGATTTTGGCAAAAGTATGTACTTCCAGAGGTTGGACAGAACACTTATTGTATTTGTAAAAAACAAAAAGTCTCTTGTTGGGGGTTTGTGGGCTACGAAAATTGACGTATTTTCGGTAACTCTCTAGTCCCTTGGTAATAACAAATGACGATCTTGGTTTGTGGTTTTTTTAAGTGGAATTCTTACCAGTAAAATAAATTTTATTTAATTCATCCCTTCTACAAGCACCTGCCATTCCAAAAATTGCGACAACTTTCATCATTAAATATTTGCTGTCCGGGGCTTCATTCAATTTACGTCTGTGTCTTCATTGGAAAAAAACTTTTGACTTTTTTGATCGATATCTCATTGCATTTCGCTTTGAAAATGCCATCAACTTCGAATGAGTCCTAATATCTATGTTCTCTTGCAAAGACCGCACTCATTTTGCTATAAAACACTTGGACCATAAAGTTGACGGTTTCACTTCGTTTGATTTGTATGAAAAATATGCATTAGATTTTTTGACTGACTTTGCTTGGCGCCTTAAACCTGTCATAAGCCGCATCGTATATCAGTTTCGACTTCATTCTGATCAGTCTTGATACGTTCCTTCAGTTTCTGCCCTCACACCAGCTGGAACTTCTTTAGAATCGCTTGTATTTTGCATTTATGCTTGATTTAAGTGCAACAAGATTGCAATACAATTTAAAATAAAATTTGACATTTGTTATATGTATTTATTAGATACACAAGACGTTGCATGGACCAGGTCACAGGACTTCAGAATTGCGCGCGCATTATATTTTTGACAAACACCATATCTTTATGATCCAGCTAATTGCTTTCAAGTGGTCTCGTAGCTCAGTGGTTGGATGCTGTGTTTCTGATACGGTGGCCCGGGTTCAATTCCAGTGGCAAGACATGCTTTTTTTTAAGTTGTGTTTGTAAAAAAAAAATTCTTGATTTTGGGCATACCTTGGGTTAGTTTTGTTTGATTGATCCCCGGAGGGAGCGGAGTAAGTGAAAGTGAAATGTAAAATAACTCTTAAGGCCTGTGACCCACTCCATGCAACGTATTGTATTAGAAACCCGTAAGCGTCAAAAGTTACCATTGATATATTAAGGCAGCTACAGACGTACCGATAAATCGTAACGATTTTAAACACACAGTTAAATCGAAAAACCATGTTGCTTTCGATACTGTGTCGATAATTCGTTTTCAGCAGGAAGTCGCATAGTGGCATATGGGCGACGACGGGGTTAATTATTTGTTAAAAAAAAGGAAATTACGCAGTCTGTGATGTAAAGATTGGCTATTGAAAAGAAATCAGTATTCGCACATAAATTTATTAAGGGAGTTAAGATTCGCACCGAAAGATTGACATAATTATTTAAGAATGGATGAAGAAACAAACAGTTAAAACTGGTAATATTTCTTACTCCTCTAATAAATAAAAATAATACAGTGATGAGAGAAGCAAGCCATTACCTGTTATGAGAGATTGTCAGCTACTTTAGGATTTTTGGCCAAAGGTCTGTCCTACTAAGATAATACTCAGCATTTATATCGCCACAGACTCTTAGTTATATTATTCCTGAAACCTGCAAGCAATGCTATATATAAGGGTTTACGTCGAGAATATTTAAAGATAAGACAAAATATTTTATCTTATTAAAGTAATTTATTAACATTGAAAAGTTTATATATTTTGGGGTCTGCATGGTTGGCCTTCACTCCGGCGACCCGGGTTCAAATCCCGTCGGTTTTGGTTTTTTTTAAGTAAATAGTTTTTCCTGATTTTTGGGTTTTTATTGGGCATGGCTTGGGTTAGCACTTGGTTAGTTTCCGTTTAATGAGGTTGATCAATATCTCAATGACTTGGTTTGTTTACTGTTTAGAGGGTTTCTTTACTATTTAGAATGTTTATAT
>MU182840.1:189533-207951 GCA_016904865.1 Pissodes strobi
ATATGTAACAGTGTAACAATAGCATAAACACAGCAATACCGATAACAATAAAAATATCTGCAAGTAGACGTAACTATATATAACTATATATAGGTACCTACCTATATTCTGATCTTTAAATAAAACGGTCGTATTAAAAAATATTGTATGCAGTACGGGCAAAAAGCTCTTTTTTGCACGTACATGTTGTCAAACTTAACTTGTGGTCTCGTTTGACAATTTTCACGTTTCGTGCAAAAAACTTGTACCTTTTGTACTTGTTGCATAAATACTATGATTTCGAGTTTCATAGGGTCCATGTGAACAATTTTTTGAGAAAAGAACATATTTTTCCTGACAAGGCAAAGAAGCTATATAAGCCAGAGCAAGCCACAAAATTTAGCGTTGGTGCAATATAAAGTTTTTAGAATCGTCTCACTACACTGACCAGACATTGATCTCAGCTCAAAACAAACTCTTAGACATATGATCGATATAAATGTTGTAGTTCAATTGATTCAATGCAAAAACCCAAAAGCTTTATGCCCCGAGAAGTCTCCACCTGCTTGTGATTCAAATTTATGTATTCAACGTCAAGTTTTGACCTAATCGATCGAAATACCATACAAGCAGTTTTTTGACGTTGACAAGTTTTTTTCATTCAGTCAACAATAGAAAATACTAGGCCCACAACCGTTCCTACATTATCACTATTTCAAACTTTGATTAGTGAACTTTTGTCATCTTCATATGACATTAAAATGGCAGGTAAGTTCTTGGATGCGCTATGCAAGTCATTAGCATAAATTATGAATAGTAAGGGGCCTTGTGGTACGCCACAGCTAATTCTGCTGTATTGGAGTAATATTGCACCACTATCGGAGATCACTTATGACTTAAACCAGCGCAGAGCTCTCTAATACTATAAAATTTTAGCTTCTTACGTAGTATATCGTGACTCATGGAATCAATTGCTTTATTCAGATCAATTAAATGTGCGACGCCAAGTGACTTTTTATTTATTAGGGAACTCTTAAGCAAGCATTACTTAAAATAAAATTTTACTAATATCCTCTTCGTAGACAGAACTCTATACTTTGAAGTAAAAAAATTAAATCCATATGCAGGGTGCTTAAAAATTACACAATATTAGTAAAACATCGTGATTTTGAAAAATTTGTTTTCGTTTCTACGAAGGATGTATTAGTCATGTTTTAAAAGTAATGTTTATTTAAGAGTTCCAGCCTAATGAAGAGCTATATTCCGTACCAAACTGAAACAAAAAAAAGAATATGTTATTACACATATTACAAATTAATTAAGGCTCAAAGTACAACCGTGCGTTACACCGTTTCAAGCGAGATTTACAATCTATCAAGCATTTTAGACCATGTATTAAAAAAGCGAGAGTTACATAATCAAAACTCGTTTTTATATAAAAGATCATTATCGTTAGGTATTTATTACTTCTTAAACCATCAATTATAAAATTAACCCCTCTTATAGGAGCCCACCAGTGATTAATATTTTTTTCTTGATCTTTAATGATTAACGGAAAGCAAGTTGATTGATTTCAACATATTGATGAGGTAGGTGTAATAAACACATGTCGTTGTCTTAAATGCACTAGTAACTTTATAAATGACTAGGGAACCAGAGAGGTTAAAAATGTTTTATATATTTTGAAGATTAGGTAATAATAGTTCCTACTATTAACATTTTGCAAATTTATCAATATTTTCAGCCGTCATTTCAACAGCCGTTTTATTACTCTGCAATTCATCCATTTTACTTCAATGAGACCCAGACCAATTATAATACTTTTTAATGTATTTAATTTTAATTTAGTTTAAAATACTCAATCTCCAACTTATATATTGTACTATATTTATTTCATAACTCTAATAAATCAACGGACGGAACTTTCTTTTTATCGATGAAGCTCAGGTAAAAATTAGAGGTACTCCGTCAGTCAATGCAACTCAGAAATAGATCCAATCATTGGATCTATTTCTACATGAAATGCCCTCACATCACTTTCAAGGGAAAACGGAACGGTAGTCAATGGTTAGACGGGGAATTTTAAATAGGTATTTCGAATATCGTGCCATCGTCAGATCTGAACTCAACAAAACTTAATCCTATGCTCTCCACAGCATTATGTAATCAAATCATTGGTACTTTCGATTCCAACGGCGCCTGCGGTTGAGATTTATGGAAATATTATTTAACTAATAATAATTATCATTCTTGATATTAGGTAGAAAATTAAAATAAATCATTTTATTTCCAAATTGAGAATTTCTTTATCAATGCCATGGCGTCGGTCGGGGCTAATATTTCTTAATAAATTATTTTTACATTGATTATTTTATTTCATTCATATCTTATGATGAAAGTGGCATTAGTCAGTGGTGTAAGTGGTGCTTGTAGAAGAGAGAATCTGAAAGATTTGAGATCAGAAGACGTACATCATGAACAAGCAGTCTGGAAAGTTGCTGATAAACTTAACCTAACTAAGAATAAATCCTACAATGAGCTTCCAGGCAATCTAAATAATCCTACAGATATCCAAAACTATTTTCTTAATGTTTTGAATTTGCCTGATACCACCTGTCAGAACACTATCGATTTTTATGAAAACAATAAATATAATAATATCGAACAACTAACGTTTCACCTTATTGACGAATTAAATTTAAAACAAATAATTTCCACTCTTAAGTCTAGCGCTAAAGGCATGGATCATCTGTCTATTGGAGACATTAAGCTGTGTTTGCCATTTTGTCTATATCCACTAATGAATATTATCAATGAATGTATACTACAACAAAAATTACCAACAATGTGGAAAAAGGCAATAATCAAGCCTATTGCCAAGGTACCAGAGCCGAAGGACTTTGCTGATCTGAGACCAATAAGTATTTTACCCACCATGTCTAAGATTCTTGAAAGACACATTTACAACCAAATTTATCAATTTACAGAATTAAATAATATAATTCCCAGTTCTCAATCTGGTTTTAGAAAAAATCTTGGTACCTCGACCGCTTTGACAAAAATTTTAAACGACATAAGAATTAATGAAGACCAAAATCAATCAACATGTATGGCTCTGTTGGACTTCAGTAAGGTCTTTGATACCTTAAATCATAAATTGTTACTGGCAAAACTACGATTTTTTGGTTTTGGGGGTGATGCTCTAAATTTCATGAAAGATTTTTTATACAATCGACAGAGCGGTGTAAGGATCGATCAACAGTCTGAAGACATTCTAACACCATTCACGCCCATTAACCGGGAAGTACCCCAGGGATCTATACTTTCACCTCTACTTTTCTCAATTTATGTTGCAGATATGTATACAACAATTAAACATTCAACCCTACATCAATATGCCGATGATTCCCAGGTATACATTCCAATATCTTCCGACAATCTACAAACAGCTCAAAATAACCTCAACACTGACTTGGATAATTTAAACATATGGTCGAAAAATCACAATCTTAAATTAAACGCCACCAAATCTAAAATTTTAATTTTAGCATCCAACCCGCTTCTAAGACCAAACATTGGCACTGTAAATATTAATATCAATAATACACCTGTTCCAATAGTATCAGAAGCTAAAAACTTGGGCATAATTTTCGACGAGTCTCTATCTTTCGAATCATATATCAAAATAAAAATTAGATCTGCGTACATACGTTTAAGACAACTTTTTAAAATAAAAAACTATCTATGGCCAGAACAGAAATATTTGCTTTGCGATAGCTTGATCTTGTCGTTATTCGAGTATGGAGATGTCGTTTATGGGGATTCGTTTAATCTGTGTACCAGAAAATCTATACAGAAAGTCCAGAATTCCTGCATGAGATTCTCTTATAGCATTCCGTACAGATATCACATTACACAATACCTTAATACAAATAAAATTTTAAACATGAATAAAAGAAGATTACTCCATATGAATATGTTTTTATATCGCATAATAAAGACAGGTCGACCAACATACTTGAGAGGTCAGCTTCAGGAATTTAACCATTTACACCCAACACGCAACAACAATGATTTTGTCGTACCTATGCATCGGAAAGAGGCCTTCAAGCGCTCGTTTAAATACGTCGCTGTTCAAATATGGAATAATATCCCAAGGGAATTAAAGTTGCTAAGTTTGCGTGCCTTTTCTGAGCAGATCAAATTAAGGATACTAACACAACAAGTTTTGGGTGGTTGATTGTCTTTTTGTTTTGATTTTTTAAGTGAGGGTTCCTGTAACATGTATTTATTTCTGGTGATGATGTTACGTAATGTGGCATTGATCGCTGGTATCGCCGATTCTCTCGCTCCATGTCCCTGCTGTTTTGGTTAGTTTATTTCCAGTCCGCATCGCCCCTTCTGTTTCCCGGCCTACATCGGCGCCGCCAACTCGGTGACTATTTTTTTTATATATGTATTGGTAGTAAAGAAAAAATAAAAGGAAAAAAAAAGTTGAGGTAGTTTAGGTTTAAGTTTTTGGTATACATATATTGCAGGATATTGCGGGTTATTTTGATTATTGTTTTTAAGACTGAAAATGTATGCCGTCAGGGTTGTCTCATCTGTACCATGCGTACTTCGCGGGTGCAGACTAACGGTTCGCATATAATCGAGAGACACTCCTATTTGCTCTCATAATTTTTGTAATTATATAATTTTGTAATTGAAGTAATATTTTTGGCAAATAAAGTATTTGTATTGTATTGTATTGTATTGTATTATATTGTATTGTATTGTATTGTTTAGGATTGTGATTCCCATGCAATACAAAAACGAAGATTTCCAGCGAATTTTTTTCATCCCATATGGATTGAACATGGGACAGCTTGTGAGGGACTATTCAGTACAAAGGCCGACTGAAATAGGCCGCTTTTTCCATGTCATTCAGGCAAACTAAGAGTACGCCACAACCTATGGGAATTCACACTTTCGGCACTATTCTCAAAAACATTAGTTTTCTTGAAACTATCCTATTCGAACGAACATACGACTCACTGTTTCCGGAGATCCTCGGCGCCCCTGCTGGCAGACTCTGGTGTGGTTCTCGTCACGGTTAAACGACACAAAGGCTAAAAAAGCAACACCGCTGCTGAAGAGTACATCGGGAGCTCGTACGAAACTAAAGAGAGGATTTCAGCTGCTATTTTTGAAGAAAAATCAACAATTACGCCCTCATAAATCATTCAGCCGATGTTTCAACACCAATGAGTAGCATTAAATAAAAACAATGTGTTATAATTTTTAATCGTTAGGTAACTATTTATGTTACTGCTTCGAATAAAATTGTTACAAATTATTACATATTGAAAAAACATTTTAAAATTTAGAAACGTTAACTATGCTATTGCTTTCAATAAAATGTGTATACGTTTTCGTATGTCTTGCATTTTTTTTCATTATAGTTCTAGGTCTATAATGGATCCATTAAGGTATTCAGTCCGAATAAATGTGCCATTTCAACACTAAAAAATATGCTTTAATGATGTCAATCAAATTAAAAATTAAAAAAGTTATTTTATGCTGTACCATAAAATATACCTTTTCTACTCCTATGCCTTTATTGATTTATTAGACATTTACTACCAGTATCGTAATGATGTGCATTACGATACTCACCTTTCATTATTAAACTGGGTTTTAACCGGTTAAAATTCAACATCACATAAACGGTCAATATTAAATACAGCTATGAACATCAGAGGTTTAAAGCTTATTAATTTTGACAGTTTATAGACAATTTACTAAGTAAACTTAAAAATTTAAGATTATTTTTCATTATTATGACTGGTCGTAAAAAAATAGTGTAGCAACTCACATTTAATGGCTATTAAGACTCTCGCATCATCATTAAATGCTCATTGCCTAATATACTATTACGTATTTGATTTCAATTCGAAAAATGCGCTTTTACGGTGCTGAATTCGGTAACAAAATAGTTACCGAACTATGACGGTGATAGACACTTACGATATAATTAAGTTATACAACTCGTGGTGTATTGGGCAATATATTTTATGACGCTCATCCAAAATTTAAATAAAGTAAAGCATAATTTTAACGTTTGTCATTATTTGTATTATCAGTACAAAATTGACACCAACAATCCAAGTAGTAACTGCAGTTACCACTTGGATTGTTGGTGTCGATCGCAGCAGATTAATGACATTTCTATATATACATTTTAACACGTTAAAATGTGTATATAGAAATGTGATTAATCTGCTGCGATGTCAGTTCGGCAGTAGCAAACAATTGGTTTTCATTGTGAAACTAGTGCGGCAATGAAGCTCTTAACTTTTGCAAAATGCTTGGCCAGTTTCGAAACAAATGTACGTCTACATACAGTTTATAGTACAATACAATTGGATTTGGAGCAAACGTAAATCTATTGATGATCAGGTTTCATATAAATATCAAAAGGGTGTAAAACGCATTACTATTCGTCTAATACTGATTAGACGCGACCTATTCGGTTTTCTTGAGGTAATTTGAGGTTTCCTTGAGGGTAGTTTGAGATTTTCCTTGAAAGCACTTTTAAGTTACGTTGGATTTAAGAGATTTACTTTGTTTACTTTCCATTGGCTTTTTTAATTTGATTTAGTTTTAGTTGACTGATTTTGTTATTTTTAACTGACGTGTTCTAGGAAGAAGTTTATTGCGGCATTTCTTGTAAAGGTATAAAATGCCAAAGAGTTTAACCCCCCAGAGTCTTTCCCGTAAAGGTACAAATAGCTTTAGATAAACTTGTTGCCAGTAAGCGTTTACCTTAAAGGTGCTACGAACTGAACCAAGTTGCCTCGGTTTGCACGTTCTTTTATACTAAAATTTGTTGAATGCTCACTGAATGTTTTTTAAACATATTTTGATAATAAGCATAATAATTATCTTTCAAGATCAAGTACCAAGTTCAACCTTTAGACTGAGTGCTCTTTTTTATACTAAAATCTTCTAGTTTACCTAAATATACCTAAATAACGTGCTCATTTCATTTATTGTAATAATTAGGTTTGTTCCAACCGACTCGAAAACGTTACGAGGGACCGTCGTTTCGAGTTGCCAATTTTACTTTTGAAGACGATAAATAACCTGTCGTGTTGAGAAACGAATTATGCTACTGAAAATTATCGTCCCATGTACGATTTTCATGGTTGGTTGGAACAGACGTTTTGATTTATTAATGCCCATCAAACAAAATAAATGTCCCATAATGAAACAGGTGCTCATTAGCAAGTGACATTTCAAATTAAAATTATTAGTCTGCTTCTACCGGAATAATAACTGATAATAATAGTAATACTAGTACAAACCATCATAACTGATTCATCAATACCTGAAATGCAAATAAAAAAATTGCAAAGTAACTTCATTTCTACCTACTTCCAAATGTGTTAAATAATAAAAACTATGTAATCTATTAGATTGAAGTCTTTGCTTTTGATGATAAAAAAATATGTTTAGGCAAACACCTGCAAACTTTACAATTGGTGTTCCAAATAATAAAAAAACGATATGTGCTTAAAACCTTACGACAGAAGTGGAAACTTCTGTATAAGAACTAGCATTTACCTATCAACTATATACATAAGAAAATTAACAAATAATACTTATGAGGAATTGCGAAAAATACACAAATGGGAGAAATAATAATTGCAGTATGAAGAAATAGTTTGAATTTACTTACCACAAATACTGTAGATTTAGTTGTTTAACGTAAAATTTTACTTTGAAACCTACCAAAGAAACCGCTGCTTTTCCCTTGAAAACGTTTCAGTTTTCCTGATCCTGGCCCATTATCCCGCCTTCAAACCGTTTTAAAGATTTCGAGCAAATAAATATACATACTTACCAGAAAAGCTGTACGCACTAATACGCTGAGAGTCAAATTTAACCTCAAAATCTGCCATAAAATCGCCCTATACTACACATAATCACCAAAAAGTGTCAATATTTTCCTATTCTGACTGATTTCCGTCTCTTCCACCTTTGACGGACGAACGTGGCGTCACGGCAACTACAGCTAAGAAAAAGGCAAACATGCTAGCCGAAATGTTTTCATCGCACTCTACCTTAAACGTCCTCCATAGCAAGATTCTCCCCACCATATTATGCGACATCAACACTACCATGACAGAAATTAAGTTTCACCACCGTGACATTCGTAAAATCCTCATAGAACTACTAAAACAGAGTATTATCCACAATACCGAAACAGAATATTTGCACTCGGCGCGCGTTTCGCTAACCATGTTAGCATCATCAGGGGATGATTAAAATTGGTTTTAATCATCTCCTGATGATGCTAACATGGTTTTAGCTCTGTTTTAGTGCATGTTGCCGAAGGTTCCAAACCCCAACGTAACTCATAGAACTAGATACGCAAAATGCATCAGGACCGGACGGAACAGCTACCATCCTGTTAAAGAACTGCACCAACGAACGAACACAAATGTTTACAGACTTTTTATCTGTCTTACCGAAAAGGGTTTGCCCATCTTCTTGGAAAGTCGCTCGGTACAACCTGTTCCAAAAAAGGCAAGAAAACAGCGCCTTCAAACTATCGTCCAATTGCCTTGCTTCCAATAATCTCCAAAGTCATGGAACATGTAGACAATCAGCAACAATTTAAGTACTTCGAGACTAACAGAATAATAAGCGATAACCAATACTGCTTTCGCAAACAGAGATCGACAGGAGATATATTGGCCTATGTCACTCGTATGTAGGGCAATAGAGAATTACGGAAAATCTCGAGCGATTGCGTTGGATATTTCAAAGGTATTTGACAGAGTTTGGCATGTCGGATTGCTCAACAAACTGCCGTTCTTCGGACTGCCAGCGTCTCTCTGCAGTTGACTTGCCAGTTTCTATAAGAACCGATCTCTGCACGTTGCAGTTGATGGACACATCTCAGACACATTCACCATTAATGGGGGAGTGCCTCAATACTTTCACTAACACTATTCCTCATCTATATTAATGACCTGCTGACCGAAACTAATAACCCTGTTTACAGCTTTGCAGATAAGAGTACCCTTGTCTCTCAGTTTAGATCAGATAAACCTTTACCAGCGACTGATACTTATCACCGCACCGCAGACAGGAGCGGATTACAACATTTAATCAAGATCTGGAGAAGACTGGAGTCTGGGGCGACAGGAATTCGGTCTAGTTCAGTGCAGCAAAAACCGAAGCACAAATGGCAAGAACGCACCCGTTCGTTGTAAAACTTGAAACACCTAGAATGTCGCTGTTTTCACCTAATTATAACCTGCAATGATTTAAGAAACGTGTCAATCAACATCTTCGCGCACACACCGCTCGTCGAGTGCCATAGGATCTCCCTTTAGGGTGTGTCCCAGTGTCATAAAAAACTGGTTCTTCATTCGATTCAGAACCGTTATATAGGAGACTGAAGTTCTTTGGAAACGTCATGTATTTAACCGAATCAATATCCGACTAAGTCTAAAAGAAACTAAGTTTAATTAATATAAAATTCATGTTCCATTTTCTTGCTCACAAAGTTATTTCAAATCGAATTTGCTATTCGGATCCAACTAGTAAAGAATTTTCCAGTGAATTTATGGGATTATTATCATTAAACCATTTATTGAATAATGGATGTGCCTCGTTATGATGACGAAGATGGTATCAGTTTAACTGAAATTTCGCATGTAAATATTTTCGTATCACATATTTTTTTCTTTCATTTTTCTAAATTGTTTCTGAGCTCTGAATGTTAGGCTACGTCTCAATAAAGTTAAAAATAAGGATATAAAATAAGGTCCTAACTAATTATTAGCCTTGATGATCCACTGTCTGCAATTGCAGTTGCAGGTAGTGAATATATCTATTTTTCTGTTCAAAAACAGAAATCACAGACACTGTAAATATGCTAATATATCGTTGCATTTGCAGATGCAATCGATACCACAAGCAGCAAAACTAAAGGAAATTTAATACTCACTCACAGAAAGCCCTATCACCCTGCCAGCAGTGTAAACACGGAAATCTTTGTGGCACACAGCACGCGACAACTTCAGCAGCTCAAAGAATGGGAGTTACATTACAAACCATTCAGAAGACAGCTGGCTCGACAGAAAAATCAAGAGTATTCTTAAAATTCTATAACAAATTTAGCGCGGGTAATCCCACTGAATTTTCATCTTGTCCATTGAACCATTTCTAAGGAATCATATAAATATGTACCAAGTTAAAACTACATATACAATAATTATAACTTACTTACCAACTTGTTATCATATTACATAAGAATATTGGTATAGCATTAAAATAAGTTAACAAATAGGTTAATATCAGTTAAGCGTTAAACATGATATATGTATCTTCATATGTGTATTATTAAATCTAATGGTTATAAATTTGGATTTTAGTTTATAAAAAGGGCCTTACAAATCTAGTACTACAGAAAAATCGCAACTTTCAGTTAATGTAGATTACATCACAAATACTTTAAACATCTACAAAGTGTAATGGGGGACGGCGGAGATGCGAAGGATAATTACAAGATCAATCGACTTACCTGTAAGGAAGATCGATCGGAATTATCCGAGCATCTCCGCCGTCCCTCATTACAAACCCACCCAGTCTTTACCTTTCCCTATCACCCCAAATGCAATGTAATCAAATATCTCAGGAACAAAAATTGTAATGACGCATTAAGGCGATGAGCTCGAGCGGCCAGGGTCGGCTGAATCATCATGTTTTTACAGTCGGACTTGCCGCTGATGTAGTTCGACGGCTGAGGGGCAGAGACGAAAAACCCTACAAGAACAGGTGGCGGCGAAGGCCGTCTGTAGCAGTAGTTTTGTTTTTAACTGTTTTAATAGGGGCTGAGTGAAATGAATTTTTTTTATCGCATTCTTTTCGAAACTTATTACCCGTGCTGTTGACTATAGTAAAGTCGTGGTGCTCTTTTTATTATTTATATCCTCGTGAATAGGTAGTCGACATAGTTTCAGCAGCCCATATTATATTAAAAAAACTGATTAAGTTCGAAGATACATTTTTGGATATTTATAATAAAAAGGCTTTTCTCTATGAGCTGTTCTTAAACTATCTATCTATCTTTTGACTCCGTTTGAAAATTGTAAAAATCGACTAAAAGTTGATCTTAGCAGCATTTCAAATACACTTCTTATAATTATTGTTCTAAATATAATCATAATCTTTTGAGTAAAAAAGGACACTGGAAACTGAATAAATAAATATTAGACCCAATAATATACCCAATCTATCAAAAAAAAATAAAATTTGAAACCTGTATAAAGCTTTTTATTTTTTTTTATCATAAATAAACTACCTTAAAATGAAAAAGAACAAGATATAAGTATTTTTTTCTATTCAGGTTACACAAGTTAAAAAGGTCAAATGACATCATAAGATATCAAAAACTGAAAAAGATGAGTGCTGTCATTGGGCAGGGTTTTGACAGGTGTCAAAATGATTAACATTTTTCGATTTACTCTAGGTCAAGTCACGTTTTGATCAGGGTCCGGTCGTAGTCAGATCAAATATTATGGCTTCTATTAGTTATTTACATTACTAGATGCGAAAGTTAATTTTTTGGTGTAAGGAGGTTTTTGAATAGCCGAAGCGAAGCCGAGGGGGAATTCTGGTTGTATTTATATTGGGAGCAAGTCCCTTGACAAGCCCCGCCTCCGTGTCCGAACACGGTGAGCGGGCCAATCGCGCGACAAGTCACTTATACCACGGTGTTGTGTGGCTAGTTCCTGTGCTCCTGGTACTTGGGAATTTTAAAAAGTCATTTTTTTTCCTAAGTTTTTCGGAAGTTAAAGGTTGGGTTAAGTATTATATTTAAAATATTTACAATGTTAGTTATTCATAAGGGAATTTTAAGCCTAGGGGGGCATTAGTTGGTGGTAAAAGAGGGTGATTTCCCTATAGATGGTGCCGTGTGTCAGCGGATGCTCTGGGCTGTATCGTGTATTAGCGATGTCCTGAGTGGCGACCCTTTAACCTGATTTTCGAAAAACCTGCACGCGAGGCTGTCGATATATTCCTCGACATAGTCGATTTTCGCCCACGCGTGCAGGTATTCAACCCTGACTTGGTCCCACAGGTAAGGCAGAACGCCGCCCGCAGGTAGTGGTTCTGTATAACTTGCAGTTTCTTTTTATACTGTTTGACCGCATAGCACCACACTGGCGCGCCATACATAAGGGCTGGTCTGATTATAGATCCGTAAAGGGTGAGCTTGTTGAGGGGGCTCAGATAAGATCTGGTCCCGATCGGCACGCTCAGCCCCTTTCTGATCATAGCATTTTTTGCTGTTATTGCTTTCATATGATGGCTGAAATTTAATTTGTTATCGAACCTTATTCCCAAGTACTTTACCTTTGGTTTAGGGGTTATAGCGATGTTTTCTACTATAAGAGGGGTCACATTTATATCTTTACGTTTCCTAGACATGATAATTAGCTCTGTTTTTGCAGTATTCAATTTAATTTTCCAGAGTTTATAAAAAGGGATCAGGATATCTAAGTGCTCAGCTAGGTTAGATTTCGCCACTTCAGCTTGGGATTCTTGGGAATATATTGCTGTATCGTCAGCAAACAAGGCGAGATGGGTTTCAGGATGAGACGGGATATCTGCAATATAAAGATTGAAGAGTAGCGGTGATAGTACGGTACCCTGCGGCACCCCAGCACGTAGTCTCCTACTGGCTGAGATGTGTTTGCCTATGCGGGTTGAGAAAGAGCGTCCGGCAAGATATGACTCGATTAAGGCGGTCCAGTACAAAGGCATACTGTACTTTGCCAGTAATTTATACAGGGGCCCATCGTGCCATATCCTGTCAAACGCTTTCTCGATATCAAGCAACAATAGGGCAGTGGACTGCCTACTATTGAAGCCTTTATAGGTATCTGAGGCTATTTTCGCGGCCAACATGACAGTGCCATGTTGGCCCCGAAAGCCAAATTGCTCAGGGGGGAGAATTTTTCGATCCCCAACGGCTCTATTTAGCCTTGATAGAATAATTCGTTCGGCTACTTTACCTAAGGTGTTAAGTAATGATATTGGCCTTTATGAGGCGGGAAGGGTTAGGTCTTTCTCTGGTTTAGGGAAATGTACTATGCACGCTACCTTCTATGGTTCAGGGAAGTGTTGCAATCGGATGATCGCGTTAATTGCATGCATATATTGAACGAGGGTTTTCTTAGGTAGATTTTTTAGGACTATATTCGGAATGGCATCCGAGCCAGGCGATTTGTTTCTCGGAAGACGGCTAAGAGTCTTGCGGATTTCCGCAGGGGTAGTTTTCAGCTTATCGAGTACTAACGGAGGAATAGGGTACTTGGTGTTTCGAAAGATAGAGATAGTGTATAGTTGTTGTTCAGGCAGATTCCTGTGCTCTCGGAAGAGTACCTTGATTTCCTCCGTCAGCGCATTGATACGCGCGGTTCCCGCTCTAGTCCTATTTCTTTGCCATCTTCGTCGAAAGCGGTTTCTAAAGGAAATGAGATTCTGGATATTATCGGGACGGGATTCAGTCCAGGGTTGTATATTAACCCTGGGACACAATGCATCACGGATGCGCTGGATGTTTGTTGTTAGAGTACTGACTTCGTTTTCTAGTTCCTGAACAGTCTCCATTTGCCCGGGAACAACCGTCAACTCATTCAGCCTGGCTCGGAACATTCTCCAGTCAACATTCCTGTACAAAACGGCGGTGTCGTTCGTCGGGGGGACCCTATGGTACAGGCCAATCTTGACTGGGAGATGGTCCGAGTTTAGAGTATTGAGCTCTTGCAGTCGAGTGGTTCGTATTGCACCCCGGGTAATAGCGATGTCCAGGAACGAGTCAGAACGTAGAAAGGTGGGATTTGGAGTTCTATGATAGGACATCTCCAGGTCGCTATCGATTACTCTTTTGAGCAATCTGCCCTTGGCATTGGTTACGCCGCCCCAATCAGCATGGGTGGCATTAAAGTAGCCAATAAGTAAAGATACTTTATTCCGCGGGAGCAGTGCAAAAAAGTCGCGGTCCGTGAGGCGGGGAACCGATGCAAACGTGTTCTATTGCAGTTCTAAGGTTTCGTATCCTTTTATAGCGGAGCGACCTATGTACGAGACAGGCCACGCCTCCTCCGATTCCATCGGGCCTATCAAATCTCTCTATGTTATAGTGTTTGATTTTTAAAGTATAGTCTGGTGTCAGTCGTGTTTCAATGAGAAAAACGACCTGAAAATTGGACGAATACATGAAATTACGAAACTCGCCCACTTTAGACCTGATACCGTTACAATTCCAGCATACAGTGTAGAGCATTAAATGTGTTATACTCGTATGAGAAAAAGCGCAGAGATGCCTGTATGATCTCTGCCTTGTTCCCTCTGCATGCTTCTAGCATGTTAGAGTAATGCTCTAGAGCTAGAAATAGCTGTTCGAGGTTAACTAATGAGTTGATTTTGTTTACAACATTGCTAAGGTTATACATCATATTAGAAATGTTACTCTTATTTACAGAATTTACATTAGGGTCGCGAGCAGTACCACTAACATTGTTGCTAGAGTTGACGTTTTGGGGCTCCTGCCTGCGGCGTATCGTGGGGAATTGTCTTGAGTATTCGTCTTCTTGTTGGCCATTGCTTAGGCCTTGGCCCCGTGGGTCGTCAGCTACGTGTTGCGTCCTCGGGTCTCTCCAAGCAGATTTCGCCGGGGATGGTGCAGGGCGAAATGTCTGCTTGGGCTTGGCTGTTGTCGTGGTTTGTAGCATGTTTACTTTATATACGAATACAGGACATTCCACGTCGATGGAACGGTGCGAGCCGCCGCAATTAACACACTTTAGAAAGTCCTGATTGCAGTTGACAATTTCGTGGGGACCGGCGCATTTGCTGCAGGCAACACGGCGATTGTAGTATGTTTTTTCGTGGCCGTATTGCTGGCAGTTCTTGCACTGCAGCACCGGTTTCCCTGAACGCCTGGTTTCCCAGCTTATCCTGACATAGATTAGGGTCCTAACATCATTATTTAGTTCCGCATTTCGAAGACATTTTTCGGTTTGATATCGTACTCGTCGGAGAGAGCTTCCGTTATATCTTGAGGTTTTATGTCCCCGTCCAACCCTCGGAGAACAAAGGCTCGCGTTTTCTCTTGTGCCTCGGCATAAGTATGATATTCTGTGTGCTCATGCTCGAGAGTTCTTTTTAGGGTGTGGAGATCATTTGTCGTTTCACAATACACTATCACTGAATTTTTAGTGTATTTCAGTTGATAGCATGATAGCGTGA
Source organism: Pissodes strobi (assembly GCA_016904865.1). Classification (NCBI taxonomy): domain Eukaryota; kingdom Metazoa; phylum Arthropoda; class Insecta; order Coleoptera; family Curculionidae; genus Pissodes; species Pissodes strobi. Next base: position 204,831 of record MU182840.1, read on the forward strand.
AATTCTCATTGTTTTCAGATCTTCGCGTAGCTGTTTGTGGTCCTGTGGCCTACCCTTGATGACCACAGGAGGGGGTGGTTGGGCTTTCGTTTTTGGGGGGGCTTTACCCTCACGGCTCTGATTTGCCCTCTGTCTGGCGCTTGCCGAAGCTGTCGTTGAGGCCACGCTTACCGTGTCCTCGTCTTCTGTTGGTATGTCTTCCAGGGGCTGATATTGGTTGTTGGTAGGTATGGGGGGTTGGCCCATATCCAGGGTGGTTATCTCGAAGTTTTTCTTGAAGGGAATCTGGCGACAAGGCGTTTTGAAATCGTCCTTCTCGTTTGTCTGAATCAGGAGAGCAGTATTCCCTGGAGGAGGCGGGGCCAGAAAATTGGAACCGCCTTCTTGCCCTGTTGTTGATACTGTCGAAGTCGATGCTTCTTTCGACTTTTCTTCAGGTGTTTTTTGCATATTTTGCCTTTTTTGTGTATCGGTCAAGGTGACCTTCTGCTTTTTGGAAGGCTCACCCAGCATGTTCGTTGGGCTTGCCTTTTTTTCCCGGTGTCTATTTTCGCTTTTATGTTTTTGATTCTAGTCGGATAAGTGTCTTTATAATGTTGTCGGATTCTTGTGGTAAGCTTCAGTATGTCGTTTTGGCTAAGATCGCAAATACTTCTTAATTTTTCTGTGTCCAGTCTACACTGGACGCAGATTTCAGCGTAACTTTGGGAACGATTTCTCAATTTTAAAATATTTCAGTCGGATACTTTCAGGTCGGAGTTCGACCCGAACGAAACGTTGGACATATTGTCCTCGTCCTCCATGATTTCGCCCATTATGGGCTTTGTTGCCGGGGTTACGTCCCCGGCGACTAAGAAAAAGTAGTAATTATGCTCTAATTTGTAAATCTAAGTAGAAGTACCCGGAATAAGCGAAAGTTTTTGCGGAACGTAAATAAACAAATATTTATTTGGCAATTTTTTGTCGCGATAAATGATTTAAATCTTGCTTGGCTCGATTGCACAGGGAACCAATTGACCTGTTCTTCGATCGACGCGCGATCGAAGAATCGACGGGATTAACAATGATACCAACAAACTCGATATTATTATGGATAATATCATTATCAAATTCGGAGTGGATATTATGGATAAAGTTTGTGTAATATATGACATATGCAGAACCAGTAGAGGATGGCCCTTAATAATATTTTTTCATATACTAAACGTCGTCGTAGGCGTCAATGCTTTGAATTGGTATATGGTGAACAAAGACTTTGAGACAATTATCTGAACATCTTTTCTCATTATCAAAGGAATCAGTTCATATGCAATGCAAATAATTTATAACAAAAACATACCGCACAGACAAGTAAGAAACCAGGGGTGTAGCGATAGGGGTATCTGAGGTATCAATGATACCGGGCCCACCACCCATGGGGGGCCCGGAAACTGGAAACTCTATTAAACGCTGGGCCTTATTAAAAGATGCTTCTGAAATGGTTAATTTAACTTTAAAAAGAGATTGTCCCACACGATGGAGTTCTAGAAATGATAGTTTGTGCGCATTAAGAAGCAATTTTAGAAATATCTGCAAAGCATTACATGAAATTGTTTTAATATCTTCAAAAAAGGATGAGCGAGATGAAGGGATCAGCCTCGGTAAAACCTTATGTAATTTCGAGTTTGTTTTCTTTGTTGTCATGTTTTCAGGTATATTTAAAGTTATTAATCCAGTTTCAAAAGTATTACAGTCTTACCACCGATCTACAACAAGCCAATCGCATGTTAGAAAATATTCTTGAGGCACTTAAAACGATGAGGCCAGCTTTATCTTTCGAGGAAACACGAAACAAATCTAAAAATCTAAAAAGAATAAGACATTGTTCCTGAATTTAAACCAAAAAGATTTAAAAACGTTAAGCGGTTTTATGACGAATTGGCGGAGGACCAAGGAATCACTGACTGTGAATCACATTTTAAAGTAAATATTTTTATTAGAGCTTTAGATATTATAATAAATCAATGCCAAAAACGATTTTCTGGCATAAATAGTTTATTTAATAGTTTCAGAGTATTATTACCAAAACATCTTATTAACTTCATTGAAGATAATATAAAACATTCTGCAAAAGAAATTAGTACAGAGTATAGCAACGATTTAAGCAGTGATCTAGGGGAACAGCTCTACATCCTTAAACTGTGTCTCAAGTCAGAACTATTAAAAATATCTTCTATCAAAGAGCTTTTAGAGCTGTTATTTATATTTGACAGCTTATCCTCTTCGTTTTCCGAGGTAATTTACTGCAGCTTTAATATTTCTATCATTACCAGTAACGTCAGCTCAGGCAGAATGAAGCTTTTCCAAAATAATACTAATAAAAAGCTACTTAAGAAGTACACTGCTACAAGAGCGATTATCATCTTTGGCTATTATCTCAATTGAAAAGGATGAAGCCACTTTTTTAAAAATCATCAAATGAGTTACAAAAATGTATTGACATTTTTGCGAATAAAAAGGCCAGAAAAATGTCCTTTTAAATTTGTAGACGTGCCAACGCCATAATAACTTATTTTATATTTTCATAATTCTTTTTTGTAAATAAGATGATTATTTATATTTTTGTTTGTATTGCAAAAAATCGATCATTTGGAAAACTCAATCTCGATGGTGCGTCTTTCAGTAGGGTGGGGGCCCTAGTCAAATGTTGATCCGGGCCCACTTAGGCCTCGCTACGCCACTGTAAGAAACTCTATACCACTGAAGGGAAGGTGTGCGGTTTGGGAGAGGAAACAATATGATAGGAAGAGAAGGACTACGTGTTAAGTATGTAAATGTTTTTGTCTGCAAGGAACATTCAAAAATAATATGTTGTTTGCGTGCCAAAGACGAAGATATTCAAAGTGGCTTAAGCAACATTTTTTCATGACAGGTTATTTTGAACTTTTGTCGTTAGTAAAAACATATATTTATTACTATCATTTTAGTATCTATAATGTTTTTGTTTAGCAACTCAATAATCTTAGCCTTTGTTTAAAAATAAATTAAAGAGTTTTTTCTGTCGAGGTTTGTCATTTAAAAAGAACCGGCAAATATAATAGTATATTATTTTATATGGAGGAAAAGTGATACTTTTCATGGC
>MU182840.1:212951-233024 GCA_016904865.1 Pissodes strobi
GCGACGTGTACCAATTTGTTAATTTATTTATTTCCTTTGTCATTGTTTGCTATGTAAACATACAACATTATAGCTAAGTAGTGTGTGGTGAGTTTTTTTTTTAATTTTCTGTATAATTTTGACTTTTATTGTAATTTTGACGTACTTTTGTTATTTTAATGTATTTCTCTTATACAAAAATATATTTTAGAGTCTGATGATGATGAGTGAACTCATCGAAATGCATAACTCTTAAACTAAAGATTGGCATTTTCATTTGTGGAGAAAAGTCTTCCCCCTTCTTCTAACCCGCTAGTTAAGCTTATGGTCGAGGACCTAAATATTTGACTTCTCCACAAAGAGTTGGTTAGATTGAATTAGATAGTGCATAGGCCGAGGGCCTTATAATCTGCATACAAATAGCACTCAATAGAAAAATTCTTGCCGAGGGCATAGAAAAAGAATAGGTTTAGGTCGAGAACTTCGCAATATAAAAAAAAATATTTAATATCATTTTTATTATGAATTATTAATTGATTAAGCCTAGGGTCGAGGACCTAACTATTCGGCTTCCCCACAAAGAGTTGGCCAGATTGAGTTATATAGTGCGTAGGCCGAGGGCCTTATAATTTGCATATTATACTAAATAGCACTAAATCGAAAAATTCTTGCCGAGGGCATAGAAAAACAATAGATTTAGGCCGAGGGCTTCACAATACAAAAAATTCTTAATATTATTTTCATTATAAATTATTAATTGATTAAGCCTAGGGCCGAGGACCTAACTATTCGACTTTCTAACAAAGAGTTGGTTAGATTGAGTTAGATTGTGCATAGGCCGAGGGTATTATAATTTGCATACAAATAGCACTCAATCGAAAAATTCTTGTCGAGGGCATAGAAAAAGAATAGGTTTAGGCCGAGGGCTTCGCAATACAAAAAAAAATTAATATTATTTTTATTATAAATTATTAATTGATTAAGCCTAGGGTCGAAGACCTAACTATTCGACTTCTCCACTAAAAGTTGGCTATTGGCTTTCTAAGAAGTGATCGTTTAATATGCCAACATCAAACTTGTCACCGCCAAATGATAATCAGATACATTTTGTGTGTATAATATTTCCCCTGTTTATGCAGCAATAATCAATTCCAATAGGGACAAAAACAGTATATATTTCTAGTATGGTCGTGGACCTATTTAATTAAAATTGCTATCATGGACTGACTCCTTCATTTCTGCAAAATAGCTGTAGTTGTTTTGACTAAAATATCACCCGCAGACTATTGTCTGCAAAATAGCTGTGTACTTTACAGCCTGTTAGCTGTTTTGACTAAAATATCACCCGCAGACTATTGTCTGCAACATAGCTGCATACTTTACAGGATGTTATGGCAAAACATATTTGGCATTAGCGCCGTGGGCCATACTTTCTGAGGGATAGCCGTGGGCTATTCACTAAATTCTATCATCACTTAAACGATTAAAAGGCTGTGAGCCAACAGTATATATTTTAATATGGTCGTGGACCTATTTAATTAAGACTCCAATCATGGACTCCTTATTTTTTGCAAAATAGCTGCATACTTTACAGGGTGTTAGTTATTTGACTAAATATTATTGTGTCCAAATTTAATTATTTGCAAAGGTTGCTACAACACCAATTGGGCTAACAACACCAACCATTTGTCAGGCTGGGCTGATGCACTTTACTGTTTTGCAATGTGTATAATGCTCCTAAATGATTTAGGAATTATTATAAATACAGAAAATTCAGTTAATACCATCATAAAAATAACTTACCTAGGATTTACTTATGACTTAATTCAGAGGACCGTTTCCTCGACCGTTTCTTTACCTCTTAAGAAAATGAATTCAATAAAAGAGGCAATTAAAAAATATATTAACAAGTCAGTTACTACGATTCGAGATTTTGCAAAAATTATTGGTGTTTTGGTAGCAGCGACTCCTGCCGTTCCTCAGAGTGGTCATAGTATCAAAAGACAAGGTCACGCAAAATTTAAGGCCTTAAAAGGAAAGTCGTACATGACAGAATATTAATTTTAAAAGATACAAAGCAAATTATTAGCTAGTGGATAGACAATCAAGAATATACTGTAAATATGAATCCTAGTACGTTTTCATTGGAATTTTGTTTTTTTTTACGCGTCTGCGTCTCCTACAGGCTGGGGTGCCTATTGTAACGGCCAAAAATGTCGCGAGTTTTGGGAAGAAGCCGACAAGTCTAACCATATTAATTACCTTGAAGTTAAAGCTGCTTGTCATGGCTTACAATTATTTACTAAATCAAATGGAAATTAGAGTCTTACTTAGAATCGATAATAAGACGGCAATATCCTGCATTAATCGTGGGGAAAGTGTAAAATATCGCAACTTAACCAATATAACCTTTCAAATTTTAGACTAGCGTGAACAAAACGTATAACACTCTTCGCATCTTATATCGCTTCAAAAGAAAAACGGAACCTGACAACGCATCAAGACAAACTTCCATTGAAACAGAATACGAACTAAACAAGCAGGTATATCAGAAAATAATAAGGGGTTAGATTTATTTGCAACTTATTTTAATGTAAAATGCCTGTTCCTGGTTTCCGGATTCAACCTCCACAGTTGTCGATGCATTTACAATTTCTTGGCATGATGAGTATTTTTACGCTTTTCCCTTGTTTTCTATGTTATTTAAGGCTTTAGATAAAATGATGATGCCACCGGAATATTGGTGGCTAGTACAGCCCTGGTATACCGTGTTTCCTAGTTTATTAGTTGGGAAACCGTTGACTTTTAAATCGAGTAAAAATTAGTTACTCTCTATAGAGACTCTCATCTGTTAGACAGGAAATTTTTCCTGGTGGCAAGGAAACTGTCTGAGAAGCATTTCTTCAAAGAAGCATTTCCAGTCACGCCATCCCAATAATGTTTGCATCCATCTCAGAAGGAACTTGAAAACAGTACAATGTTGTGATTTTAAAATTGGTTTTTGCTTGTTCTGTGTTGATAAAACACCGGCTTTTAGTATTTTTACTTTATGTATTTATAATATTGCAACGATATATAAAATATATCTAACAACAACACTGTCAACGTTATCCTACTGTCTAAACTGTTGCTAACTTAATAGTAATAACATAGGCGTACCTATAAATATTTTTATTAAAACAAATTGTTAATTAATAATTAACATACAACGCTTGTTTTAATAAGTAGGTATTATAATTTCTGTAACAGCAAAATTTCGATGTCTTTACCTATAATTTAAACATCTATCTGGACTTTTTAGTTCGCGAAATAAACAAAGGAGCTTCTTACGTCTTGATAAGTACCTATAGATCAGCTCTTAACTTTATGTTTCACCGCCTACTAGGGATTAAAATATAATAAAAAGATTTTTGAAGGGAGGCTACAAGTTAAAGCCCCTTAAACCTAAATACGATTTTACATGGATCGTTGAACCTGTATTACTCTATGTATCAACACTTTACCCTTTACAATCTCTATCACTTGATAAACTAAAAAGAAAACGGTAACACTAAACACTTATGGCACTAAGTTCAGCACATCGGATCCAAATATTAAGCAAAATTACGATCGACAATAATAGAGACTCTACAGTCAAAATTGAAGATTTCGGAAAAAATTTAAACCTCAGCTCCCTATAAAAGCCAGCCCATTTTTCGTATTTTCAAAAATCAGAATTACCTATTATATGTCGCAAATTCTATAAAACAGTGCATTAAAGTCACCGTGCACATTCGTTCCAATTATACATCCCTTTTTTTAACCCCTCCAAAAAAAAAAAAAAAAAAAAAACCACATTACCTCGCAATAACTCATTCCTTGAGTAGGTGGATCAACTTAATTTTAATAAACAATGGTATGGAATGAACGTTAACGTCTTTACCGGATATAGTGTAAGACACGCCAGCAGGTGAGCAGCCTTTAAGTTTGACATAAACCTAAATGTCAGTAAGAATAGCAGGGTGGAGTCCTAAAATTCTGACACTTTCTTCAGATTCTATACTCGACCTCTAGGTACGCCCAGTGACATATCTGCCAATACAATTTTAAATTTGGGTACATCTTAGCCCTAATAGGTAGCCTTTTAAGTATTCCGTTGCCTAAGGTTCAATTTATTACATTTGTTTTGCTCTGATTGTATATCAATAATATATTATATTATAAAATATGTTTATTTATCTAGAATAGGCACCCTTAATTTTTAAGTGGTTAAGGAATTTATGGGATAGAATTTTCATTGATTTTTTTTTGTCATACTTAAAATAGAGTTGAATTGAACGACTTTGCTGCTTTAATTATGTTTTTGTGGTATTCTCAGGATTGAAGGTCGAATAATGCAAAATTGCACCATCTAGCTTTAAACAGCTACAATGTAATCATATCGGAAGACAAGCGATGGAAAATTGAAAGATAAATCGAATACCTACTTACCTGTATGAAGATTAATCGTAATTTTCCGAGCTTGTCTTCCGATATGATTACAACCCTCCCAACCACATGCCCCTTAGGCGGGCAATTTTGCTCTAAAACAGAATGAGTAAGCATCGAAGTGCGATAGCAGACTCGGGTTGAGGATAAAAAACTTTATGCTTTAAAAACGTATCGATGGGTATGGTGATTCAGAAACTACAATGTAATCATATCGGAAGACAAGCTCGGAAAATTACGATTAATCTTCATACAGGTAAGTAGGTATTCGATTAATCTTTCAATTTTATTTGGATGCAGTTTAATTCTTTATATGAAAAATCAGTCTACAAACCTACATCTTTTAGATATTTAACATCACATAAAATTATATGTTTAGGGGGTATCCCACGCGAGTAATAACAACATTTTCCTTTACGCGACCGAGTAGCGGAATAAAGTGGGTACCGTTTTTACAAATGACAATTTCAGGAGTAAATAAATAGTTTTCTGCATGTGTCTCATAAAATTTTACAAATTTCTTCTATATTTCACACGAAAAAAAAAAAGCATAACTTGACATAGTAAATGCAAATCTCGGAAAAATATCAATATTTTCTTGGACTTTAAATTTTCAATTCAGACTTTCCGAATTGCCAGTTTAAAGCCTTCAATGCAAACACAACTAGTCACCAGATTTTTTAAACAGGCACAGAAAATTATAATTAATACCTTAAATGGTATTTAACAAAGTTGTCCCGTTTTGCCCTTATGTTGATGAAAAATGTATTAGTATTAATCACAATAAATAGTTATCTAGGTGTTTACTTAGCAAACACGCAAATACTTTCGTTTTTTTCCGTAGGACTGATAGAAATTCATTAAATCTTCTCACTACACGCTTGATTGAACAAGACATGAATTTATTTCAGCAAAGCAGAAATAATTGCTATTAATTACCTTGATAAAATCTACCGTTTTTCCAGCAAATGAACATTCATTTCATACCTTCCGTTTGCTCTTATTATAAATGGAACACCTGGGCTTCAATTTCGCATTGGGACAAAGTGATCCTATATTATTAAAACATAATTATATTACTTGCTAAAACGATAAATCATTTTTTTCAATGAGAAGAACAATTTCCTATATGCATCAATATTAATTTAAACGTAGTAACGTGATAATGATATAATTTTGCTGATAATCACTCTTCCAGAACATTATCAATCAGCTAGAATTGTCATTCATTTCTGACCGTTTCTTGGTCTGTAGAATATATTTAAAATATGTTTTATTGGTTTATGAATTACTGTTACTAAAGCTCTTCATTTATGGTAGAAAGCCGCATGTGGGAACAAGAGAGTCTGGGTCGAAGATGGCAAATTATATTCCCATTTCTCAAGAATCTGAATTGGGTCCCATTTTGCTCTAACTGCACCATAAATAATGATTTCTAAAATCTGGACATCATTTTAATCGATGACCCTATCACTTTAGCAAAGGATGCTTGTCCTGTTGCAGTTATGGAAATAAATGGTGCCAGTCCAATTATCCATGTTTTAACATTGATAGAATAGAATTTTTTAAATAATTAATGCTGATGCTAGGATATTTCTCACTCAAGGACTCTCATCTTCGATATGGCTTGCCTTTCTGTGGATATGCTACTCAGCCCGTGATTAATTCTGACTTCATTGCATCGCAGCCATTTTTATAAGATAATTACATATATTTCATTAATACAAAATTACACATAAAAAATGTCCTCCAAAGTTTTTATGTTCTTTGAAAGCCTTTTGTGTTGCGGATGTATTTAGAAATAGGTCTTTAGAAAAAATCCTTTTTTAGGCGGGCCAGTAGCTTGATTTACCTTTCTTGTTCGTACATCTTGAACCTTGTGGCATCTGCTCTATAGTTTTGTATCTACAATGTCTACGAGAGAAATAGTCAAGTTACTCAATTCGGTTCGTGACCGTTATTTTCAAACAGAATGTTCAAATGAAATTTAGTTCTGAACCTTAGCTGGATATCTTCGTTTTGGGGATCCAGGGTGTTGACTTCTTATGGCAAGTGCTATTAGTTAAAAAATTATATACAGTATGACTCACTTTTCATGACTCCCCATAATATTCTTATTAATAATGCGATGTTGTCAAAATTTAGATGGAGAGAAGGTACTTTGTACGTATGGAGCTGTCAGGAGATTATTAGCGTTTTTTGGCGAGTAACCACGGTTAACACAACACACACTAAAGAGATATCCTATGGCACTCGACGAGCGGTGTGTGTCAGGAGATGATGATTGACACGGTTCTTGAATAGCTGTAGGTTTTAATTTGGTGGAAACAGATGTCCTGAGAGTGAGTTCCACAGAGATGCAGTGCGCCAGGCAAAGAAGTCATTGTAAAGCGACGTTCTACAGTTGTACGATGAACGGGTGGGGTTTTGCCATCTGTCGCGACTGTCTGACAGGCGCTGCTGAGGGCGGGATGAGGCGGGCCAAATCCTGGGAACATATGCCGTGAAAATATCTATAAAACAGCCTCATATCTGCGGTGTTTCAGACATTCCAGATCCCGGGTCACCTTCGGGTCGCCGACGACACGCACAGCTCTCTCTTGCATGGAATCCAGCAGCTTTAGGGTATGCTTTGGCGCCACACCCCGCACCCCAGGTGTGTGAGCAAAATTCTAAGGACGGTCTTATTTGAGCTTTGTAGAGCAAGAGTAGCTGCTGCGGTATATACAGTTCTTTCTTGCAAAACTGCTCACCAAGCTTCTGCGAGGATGATTCTGCGATGTTAGCAACGTGGTCATGCCAGGACATATTGTGTTGACCGAGACATCCAGAATCTCAATTATCAAGGATGAAGGAAGGGTCGAGCCTGCCATAATGATGTCAGGGCTCGCCGTATCGGGTTTCTTGGTAAATGTGGCGGCTTGTGTTTTTGCTGAATTGAACTGAACCAAATATCTGTCGCCCCAAGTTTGAACTTTTCCCAGACCTTGACTAATTGTTGTAATCTGCTCCTGTCTGCGCTGCTGATAAGTGTCAGTCGCTGGTAAAAGTTTTTCGAGTCTAAATTGGGAGACAAGGGTACTGCCATCTGAAAAACTGTAAACAGGATTATTGGTTTCGGTCAGCAGGTCATAAGCAACAGAGTTGGTGAAAGTACTGCGCCCTAGGATACGCCCGCATTAATGGTGAATGTGACGAAAACATTTTTCCTTGGCTGTAATCGCCGTGATGCCGCATTCAAAGGTGGGAATGACGTTTTCGTAAAGTTATTACTTACTCTGCGTTTGCTTCGCCTTCAACGTTGGATGGGGTACCCCTTTTTCGGGGTTTGGCTTGCTACCGACCAAAAATTCCTGAAGCCACTTAGGCATTGCCAAAGTGCATTCCTGATCCTTTGATTGAATGTGTTCACAAGAATTAGTTTTCCATAAATAATAATCTCTGAGCTCTACATATCATTTTTTCAGTGGACCTATCAATTCAGCTACAGTTGTGAAAATTGTGCCAGTCCAATTGGCCATGTTTTAACGTTGCTAAAATAGAAAACACTTCCATGTCTGCTTATCTTAGGTCCTGTAACATTATTTAATGACTCATAAAAAGTACTCATTATTAGGAAGCCATCAATATAATTATTATTCAACACAAAACTTTAATACTATACTTCAACCTATTTCAAAATCTATGAAGCAAAGAGCATCGTGTTTTACGGAAGTATATAACTTTATAATCATCTATCAACACATTAAAGATTGCAAGAACATCCATCTGTTTAAATTTAATCATTTTAGATTTTACATCTGAGTTTATTCAAAGTGTTTATACATGTTTTTAATTTCTTCTCTTTGGATTTTTTGTAGGAATTCTTGTTCTATTGTACAATGTATACTTCTGCGAGTTTAATAATATCTGTAATTAGGGCTTTTACTATTTTGCAATTATTCTAACCATTTTAACTCATTACTAGTGCTAGTTATAAATTATGCACATATTTTCCTTCTTAACCTTTCCTTTGATTTGCTTGTTTCCATTGTTTGGCTATTTTTACATTTCTAAATGTTTTTTACTATATATTTTAGGACAGAAAATATTAAACGTTTGGATTACATTTGGGCCTTGTAGATAAAAAATTTATCTTCGTTTACAATAAATCATAATATGATTGATTGATTGATTGATCAATGAAGCAGCAAATTACTATTTCTTTGCAATTAGGAATTATTATAATGATATACAATACCATTTTTCATTATGACACATAAATAACTAAGTGATGCCATTGAATTTCAATAACGTGTTAATTTGATATATTTTTCATTTTGTGAAAACACTTTTCATGATTGCTTAGTAGCAAAAAATTTTCGACGAAGTGAGCCATGGCATATTTAAGGGCATGACACCCAGCGCTTCGCCCTCACATCGAATTTTGGTCTCTACATCCAAAAATTTCGTTTACTGATGATGAACTTCTGGGCTTCGACCCTGGTGTCATCTATCGGGATTCGTGCCTACATGAGCCGTATCATTTTAAAGTTTTTGGGTTAGTTTGGGTAATAATTCTGGTCCCCCACCTTGCATTTTGTTAAGTCATAAATTCCCAGCCATGATGTCATCGGTAAAGATGTTGTCCACTTAGGCTATATCATTTTAAAGGCTTTAGGTAATAATCATTGGTCCCTCATACAGAATTATCCACTATAATAAATTCCTGGCCATAACTTCAGCTGCCAAGATTTCGTCCATCCTCAGACAGTGCTCCTACATTTGCTATACATTTTTACACACTATATTTACGCCACAAATAAAACAATTATATTATGCCTTTTGGTATCAGCAAAAGCGATAAGTTATACTTATATGTTAAAATATGAAAATAAGATTCCTCGTAAAAATTTAAATATACTTTTAAATAAGATAGAATTTGAAATGTTGAATTCTCGGCGTAAGCAATATTCTCTCCATAATCTCAAGATATACCGAGTCTCAACATTAGGGTCAGTTATATTTATTTTAATATATTAACATTCTTAAGAGTGCGTGAACAAATTCTAATTTTGTGATGTATACGCACGGTATGACTACGTACTTATTATATTTTATTTATTTTATATCTTAATAATTAACAGCATAATGCTAACGATTTTACAAATAACTTTGTATATTAACAGCTAACAATTACAACTAATTTCATCAAAGAATTCCAACAATCATATGGTGATTTGTGATTAACACAAATCTATCATTGTTGACGTTTAATTTCACATTCTTTTGAAGTTATTTACATTTTTTATTATCACTCCTAAGCTTCTTAGAATTTAAATTGTTCTTTTTTTATTAAGATTTTAATCATTAATACAAATAAGTGTTCCTTCTTGCATATTATTCAAAAAAGTCTTCCATAATGATAAAAGAAATCAGCATCTATGCTTACCGGCGAATGATATACATTAACACTAATATGATCGTTTATTTAGAGTTCTTCACCTGCCATCAACACATTATTTACAGGATGTGTGTAACAATGTTTCTGACCTTAATTACTCGTTTATGTCAGATGCACCTGCTATGTGACATTGTATATATCATAGAAAAGTGATTTATACATATATACACGAAATAGAACTTTCACTGTATATATCCCCTCCACCTTTTGTTTTGATTCGTGACTACACCGCTGTGCGCTTGCATCGCCGTTTTTCGACGTCTGTTTTATCCTTGGACGCCCGTCACCAAAGTCATGTAAAATTATTATTGTATTTATTGTGTCGAATTTGTTTTTTGAATTAACTATGCACTGGTGAAATATCTTTTACTGCTGTGTTGCTTCCTGTAACTGACTTGTACGATGATAAGATTTCCATATTTGGATGAATCAGTAAATACCTATTAGTCCTACCACAGGCCACTTTTGTGTTGTAATTAATTACCTTTTATGCATGCAAGGGTATATATCACTTTAGGGCAATTAAAAATAGCAATTTTTCTATAAAAATACCTTCATATCTGCTTTGAATATGTATTTTTGTATACAATAGAGTGAGGATATCTATAATTTTTAGTGTTTTTCTAAGAAATACAGCGCCCATAGATTTGGGCGGTTAATCACTAACGTCTACGTACGCCAAATTTTCGACCTTCGGCCCTGCGCATTTGGCAGCAGCTCAGTGATAGTTTTAATATTTCACTTCACGCGTGACCCTTCGCTCGCTTCGGGGGCTCAAGAAAAAGAAACTAATCAAGTGCTAACTCAAACTAACCCAAGGCAATACCCAAAATCAAGGAAAAAACATCATCGAAAAATATAGGCCTGGAGGCTCAAAATTGGCGTACCTAGACGCGAATCGGTAAATTTGGCAACATCATAACCCAAGTGTCATGCGCATACGACTAATCGCCTACGTTACCTGATATTCCTACGCGCAACAGCGAATTATTTGCTCAAATGGGGCTGGTTAAGACAAGGTAATGTCTTATTAATGGTTTTTTTGGAGAAACTTTGGTATCAATCGATTCGTTTTTTTATTTTACTTTTTAGTAGGTAGCGCTTCGTGCAAGCCATTTTTCATGCAAGTGCGTAGTGCCTTAAACGAGACGAATCTAACCCAAAGCTAACCCAAGCTAACCGAAACTGTTTCTCATAGGTTTGCATAAGCCATCTTCATGCAAGTGCGTAGTGCCTTAAAGGACACGAAACTAACCCAAAGCTCACCCAAACTAACCAAAATTGTTTCTCCTATGTTTGCATCAAGAATGAATTGCGCTTCGTGCAAGTATTTCTTCATGCAAGTGCGTAGTGCCTAAAACGAGACGAAACTAACCCAATCTAACCCAAGCTAACCAGAATTGTTTCTCATAGGTTTGCATGAAGAATGGCTTGATCCTCACTTTTTGGAAAGAAAATAAAAAAACGAATCGATTGATATCAAAAATTTTTCCAAAAAAACTATGCCCGTAAGTTGCCATAAAGTGATATGTCACCGCATGCAAAATTAGTTTAACTACTCTAGAAAATCTAAATGGATAGGAAAGACAGATAAGAGTCTCAATCCAATTTCACAAAAATCCTGTGTTTCAAGTTAAATACCTCATATAGCAAAATTACCTCATTTTAGTCTGCATTGGTAAACATTTAAAGCCCTAATAAGAGTTAAAACATTTGTTGTTGGGATTCATTTTTTATATTAAAATTAAATTTTTAAGCTTTGATACCATGTTGATCGAATTTTAATTATTGTTTTTCAAAGTAGGTAACTAATCGATGCCTAATCTTTAATTTAAATAAACATTCGATTTGGTCAACTCAAGATAACATATTAGTGATTTTGGTAATTTTTTATGATGACGTGTCAGGCCGATTCTGCCGTTTTTTCCTCGGAAACATAAATTGAGTGTTTTTACATAATTTGTAGACGTTTTCTTTTATTTGCGGAGACCTAATAGTAATCAACTGTCTTGAGGGACAATGGAGTGAATAGGGGGTGCTGGGAGGGGAAAAAGTGTAGGTATAAAAATAGAAAATATTGAATTTGCAAAGAAGAATTTTGTCAAAAATGTGTGTTACTTTTATAAATATTCCAGTGGCGTAACAAGGTTAAGAAAAAGAGCTCCACTGTCCCATTACAATATTTTTTATCATTCGACTAATATTTCACTTCGCGCCTGGCCCACCGCTCGCTTCGCTAGCTCCTGGGGCGCAACCAAACAAAACTAACCCAAGGTACGAGATATAAATAATATTATTTGTACTCTGCCCAAGTCATGCCCAAAATGAAAAAAAAACTGAATTGATACTGTCAGAAGTTCTAGTCTTTTGCACACGTGACACTCAATTTCATTTTTTTTACACGAAAGTATGAGTTTCCTCCTATAGGTCAGTTGCATCCTTAGGTAACATCAAAATTCAAAAACTAATCTCACACATCATCTGAAAAATTTCCGTGATGTGATTTTACCAGTAGGTATTGTAGAAGGTCAATATTTCACATTCCTGTGTTATCAATGTTATTCAAATTTTTTATTACTTACTCTTTGAAATCCTTGACTCACTTCTCAAACCACTCTACTGCCTACTGTTTAAATCATAGAGGTACAAACTCCTAATAATGGCATTTAACCATTTTAAATAATATTTTCCTGTTACAGATATTTACGATCCGGATTTCTCAAATAGTGAATGAGAAATTAGAACAGCTACCTCGAGAACAAGTGCATAAGAAGTACTTGCTCTACGACCATTGGAAAATGTTAAACAACTTTCGTCGCATTTTACCTGAGCCGAAAACATATGTGTACCTTCTTCTGTAGTTTGGTTAATTCCTTTCGACTCGCACTGTAGTTACTGAAATATGTTTTTTTTTCATCCTTGATATGCGCCAAAATTGTAACTTAAAGGTTGACAATGTTTTGATAAAGGTATAGAAAATGAAAATTCACCTTTGTGGAAAGTCATCCGCATCTCAAACCAATAATTACATACAAATTATGCCATGCTGTAGGGAAAAAATGTATATGTGCAAAAGTCCAATTAGAATTTTTATGAAATACGTTTATGCAACTGGCCATAGTTAAGGATATTATAGCAGAATATTTCATTTTGTGACTTAGGCATTAAAGAAAAACAGATTTTATCAACATCATTAATAAACCTACTAATAAATAAATAATTTAAAATATGCACATTATTTTCCTACATTGATATAGTGTTTTATTTATGACCAATATGCCTCGTTAATACATTGCGCAGTATTCCGAAACTTGCTGAAATTGCTATTTTTCAATAACTCTCATTTCAACACTTAATTTTTGATAGATTTTACACACCATTTTTTCCAAAAATTAAGTTTTGGGGTGATAGTTACTCAAAATAGAAAATTCAGAAAGTTTCGGAGTACTGCTGTATTTCAAAACAATTAAAATTTCAAACCAGACATCATTTGAACGACCCGCCAAAGATTAGTTCCATGACTACATCGCTATAGCAGCACTATCGCAAAAGCTACTGGCAGATACTACAGAAGTGAGTGTTCTATTTCGTGTATATATAAATCACTTTTCTATGGTATATATGAAGTAGTATCGAGATTAATTTCATGATCAAATATTTAATCTGTTTTACCTGTCTCGGACAAACAAACTACTAAAGGTTCCACCTATTAATTATTAATCCCAGTTCCATCTTATATGCCAGTAAATTCTGTATAATTAGGTATATTAACTTGCCATTAGGTTGCTATTTCTGTGAAGGATAAATATTTGGGTAATTATTTTTTACTAGTTCCTTATAGGTTAAATTTATCGATTTCATAGAATTGCTCGGGCTATAAAAACTATCGCTACATAGTAAGCTTCACAATTTTTGTGAAATGCAAGATAATTATAACTAATTCTTGGCATTTTGAACAGATCTGCTGAATGTTTGCAATTAGTACAGACACTTTGTTGAAACTGAGATATGCCAATTTTATGATCTCCTGTACATTTTAGATAAACATTTTCGACAGATTTGCTTTCTTTTGCCTCATGCTCAAACTAACATTGAAACCAATTGACAGCTTTTTTTTTTAACTATTTTAGTGTAAGTATTATAGTCCATCTCCATCCTTTTTTATTAAATGCGTTATCACAGATCTTTCTCTCTCTCTCTCTCTCTCTCTCTCTCTCTCTCTCTTTCTCAATCCAACCCTTCGTAAGGATATGGTGATATTGTGATGTGACTGATGCAGATCCCTGCACTATCTCTTTCCAAGAGCTCCTGTCCTCCGCGTGATGGGTCTTTCCTGCTAGGCTGTTTAGTTGGTCTACCACCGCATCGATGATCGTCCTCGTGGTCTTCGGCCGTCGATTTCTCTTTGAATGATCAGTTTTTCCATTGCTTCTGGTTTCATGGCGATGCGCCCAAAGTACTTCAAATACGTGCCGACACTCTAGTTTTGACGTTAAGTTGCTTAAGGATCGAGTCGTTGGTGCGATGTGAAGTCCATGATACTCGAAGCAGCCGTCTGTAGCACCACATTTCCAGTGCGTTCGTGAGGCGTTCTGCTAATTTCAGTATCCACGTCTCAGCAGCATAAGTCGCGATGGGGAACACTAGCGACTGTAGAAGTCGCAGTTTAGTCCTACCAGTGATAGCTGTATCTTTCAAATGTACGTAAGGTTTGCCATTGCACCTCTCGCCATAGCAATTCTCCAACGTATTTCTGGCTCACACTCTCCTGTATTTGTCACTATATATCTCAAGTACTCAAACCGGTTGACCACCCCGAATCCCACGACATTCGTGATTAAAAGATTGTTGTTACTGAGGCGGTCTACGATCATCACTTTGGTCTGCGAAGCGTTAATTTCTAATCCGTATATTCTACTTCGTTCTTCCAGTGTTTGCATAATATTCCCAAGTTCTTTCTCATCCCTCGCGACTATGAGCGTATCGTCAGCATATCTTAAATTAATGATTTTCTTACCACCAACTGCGATACCACCACTCCAATCCTCCAACACCTCCCTAATAATATTCTGGATATAGATATTAAATAGGAGCGGAGAAAGGATACATACTTGCCTCACTCCAGCTGCAGTCGAGAAGGTATCGGATTGAGTGTTGTTGACTTGTACCATCGCTAAATTCGCCTTGTATAGTTGTGCAAATGCACAAGGTGTGTAGGTGTTCCCATTCGGATGAGATCCACAGCTTCGATCATTTAACTTTGTTAAAAGATTTCCTGTAGTCCACAAAACAGTTAAGCATCCTAATATTGTACACCCTGTTTTTTTCAATAATTTGTCGAACGTTTAAAATCTGTTCTCGAGTTCCTTGTCTGGCACAAACCCAGTCTGATTGTCTGATATTTAAGGAAGGCGGAATGTTTTTCAGCCTTTGACAGTGAGCATAACTTTACTGACATGAGGGAACAGAGCTATGGTGCGGTAGCGCACGAGAGGGGAACCCTTTTTAAGCAGTGACATTATAACGGAATGACACCATTTTTCGGGCCAGATTTCGGATTTCCAGTTCCCTTGACACAGTGTGTAAAGGATATCAATGCCAACCTTGCCCCTGTTTTTCAGGACAGGACTTCTGCCGTAATTCAATCAAACCCTGGCGCCCTCCGGTTTCTCAGTTTTTTGACTGCGTCTTCTACCTCTTCTCTTAGGATTTCTGGTTCTAGTTCGTATTGTCTGTGGGTGCTTGAAGCAGGCTCAAAGTTGTCAGTCAGTCCGACGTCGTCTGCATCATATAATTCGACACAGTAATCGCGCCACACTTTGGCAATGCCCTCGACGTGTGTAATGACTTGCCTTCCTCGTCCTTGATAATTTGTGTTTTAGCTTTAAATTCTGTGGCCAGGTATTTTACCTTATCGAAAAGCTCTGCAGAGTGATTTCCAGCTCCTTTACACTTTTTTCCAAAAAAATATGGATGACGGAATCTGGGTCCTTAAATCTGACCTAGTACTCGTCAATGGTGACGGGTTTTGGGTCGAAGCAGTAATTTTCAATTTCTATTTTTTCTACAGAAATATGAAGTTTTTTGTAAAACAAAATGTTGAACTAGAATTATAGAACTATGCTATATTTTTTGTTTAGAAATCGCATAAACATTATTGGTCCGATTTTTAGCACATCATTATTAAAGTACGGTCCCAAGTTCTGGTTCATAGACTTGACGGGTACTGGAACAAACCAATTTTAATAACTTTTATATAGAAAATTTTAGGACATCAGTAACAAACTGTGTATACACTTTTTTGCTACATAAAAGGTCATTTCTACACTCTACAACATGTAGCATATACAGTTAACATGTAGCACATTCATTTTCTCTTTTTTTTTTCGGTAAAAATGGACCAAAACAAAAAATTAAAGGGTATTCTGTGCATACAATTCAACAAACTGGCATGAGTATTTCAAAAGTCAGTAAATTTTTTTTTCCACGTATGACACTATTGGATACGTTTCATGGTAAAACGTTTTTGGAATGTTCAGAAGGTCCTTCTACATAACTTATGAAGAAGTACAAATCTTGGAAGATTGGATCCTGAATATGCAAAAACCAATATTTCCGATTTCGAAGGATCAACTCTGTGAAATCTTAATGGGAACTTAAGAGAAAAAACTTTTCCTGACAGTAGACTGCAGAGACACTAGACACTGGTATGACTAATTTGTCCAAACGAAGAGCACAAGTAACAGAAGAGCAGATAAAAACTGATTTAGGTCGTACCTGACAGATAGCGGCTACCTTGAAATTTTTGAAGATCCAAAACGCATCTATAATTATTGTGATGAAGCAGCATTTTTCTTGGCACCAAAAAGCGAACGAGGTGTGGGCAAAAAAGGTGACCAAACCGTATACTCATTCGGTGCAAATGATGAAAAGGAATGTTTAACTACATTAGTAATGTGCAAGGCGGCTAGAGATCTGCCGCCTCCGTTAGTTGTTTGCTCTTATAAAAGATTTCCTAAACTAATTGCATCTACGTTCCTGGGCCGTTGCTAGGTCAGAAAATAGTTGGAGGACTTAAGAAGATGTCTTCGAATACATCGCTAATCCCTTCTTGTCCTGGTTGAAGGAAAACAATATTCCCTTTCCAATAGTCCTTTTTACTGACAGACACAAGTCACATCTAAATCTACAACTAAGCCAATTTCGCAGTTAAAATGAACTTGTTTTGATTAGCTTATATCCACTCATATATTGCAGCCGTTAGATTAGACTGTATTCTATCCCTTATAGTCAGTTTGGAAAAAGTAACAAAAATATGTAGAACTAAACATTCCACCAAAGCCCTTTCGAGAGAAGAGTTTGCCGCGCTTTTGGAGATCGCGCTGAACCAGGTAAATCTTTACCAATCTGTATTGCCAACGAATTTAAATCCTTAGGTTTATTTCCACTGAATCCCTATAATATTAAATATGAGAAGTTTTTCTAACTGATGCTACTTTGTTTAAATAGTATAATTCTAACATCAGTTTAAGCAAGGTTGAGATAAATAGTTTCTTGCAGTATTTTGAGGAAACAAACAAAGCAAAAATGAATAGCTTTATGTTATCAAACTCAAAGTGAGAAGGTGAAATAAAAGACACCAATGTTTTTAATTTTTGGAAATGCCTTAAAGAAGAAAACTTTATTCAAGTTTAAAATCATCCTACTCCTTTACCAACAATAACTATAGAGGCTGATCAAGAAGATTTAGCAAATAATAATCATAAAGATATCGGCGAAATTTCATTAACTGATGATAACGTAGATTATGTTGCTTCAGAAACAACTAACCAAATATCCGAACAAATTACTTTTTCTTCAAACGTCAGTAAATCCGTCATTACTCGACTGTGTAGGCGGCCGTGAAGTTTCGTTTTTCCTCCGCCGGAGCTTTACTTTTCACTTTTCCGCCGGCGGAGGTAAAAGTGTTGTCATAGCAACATAGATACAATACAAACAGACAACAAAATAAGCGTCAACAACTCAAGATTTATTAAACTACAATTTGTATTTATCACTCAATTTGTGACTGCATTTAATAATAATAATATCATTTATTAACGGGTTATTGCTACAAGTTATGTACACCTAATTCTACTATTTACACATTCTAACAATATCTAAGTAAGTATGCACATTCGAGGACTGACGCACGCCCCAATCAGGCGCCTCTGTCTCCTCTCAGCATATACTCACTACAGATGGGCTGCTGAATTGCCCGAGAACGTGTTTCTCAGTAGAAAAGTGGAACTGCAGTCAAATATCTAGTCTTACTTGGGTCTGTTACGGACCCTTCAAGAGTTTTAATCAATAGGTGATTACCAACGGATGTCAATAGATCTAGTTGACTTGTTTTCAGGGATGGGATGGTGAGGGAGTTTAAACATGGGGAAAACACTATGAAAAACCCCATTCCACGGTTCTTTGGTGGTTTTAAGACGTTCACAGAAACATACAATATAAAAGAACAACACAAACATGTATACGTGTACAAATTAAGAGATTATGTATCATAATCTTAATGCGGGAAGGGATTGCAACTGCACATTAGGTTAAGGCTTGATTACGTGTAGCTACGCTTCGCCTGCCGGAGCAGAGGAGCGCGGAGGCGGCTCGAGTGCAGTTATATGGCATAGAAATCAAGGATGCTTAGTGATACTTTTGTCATACTACACAAATACCAGCTAAAGTAACGTGCAATACGGACTTGCCGAAAAACACCTAGGAACAACGTTAGCGGCGTTGCAGAGCGATATGTGTCTAAAAGCCATTACGTGGGTGTAAGCATGTCTTTTGAGATTGACGGCATGACGGCGAGGAGTAAAATAGTAGCCTCGTTGCCTCGTAGATGATCGACACACACCAACCGGAAAGCATCTCGCACGCTGTTTCGCGCGCCGTTTTTTTTTGTCATGCAGGCAGATTACCTGTGGACATCGGAGGCTAGAGAGGTGTAAAGGAGGGGTGTTTTTAGGAATGCGGGATGACAAAATGGATTCAATCACGGCGGCCGAGGTTCTAGATAGTAGATCGATGTTCTCCTGTGTATGGGCCCGTGTTTGGGCCTAAGCTCTGGATCATACCGTAAATCCGCTAGATGAGCGGTTCTTGGCGAGCCGCGAATACCAAAATCGTAAAACCTGCATGACATCCGGTCGATAAACACATTAATATACTCAATTTGAGCCATATCATGCAAGCTTTGTGTTCTGGTAAGCCAGCTCGCCGAGAGAGCCGCTCTTAGATGTTTATTTTGTAGTATTTGCAATTTTTTAATATGACAGTCAGCGATCGAGCACCAAACCGGTGCTCCATACATCAGGTTCGGCCTCGTGATCGATCTGTACAGGATAAGTTTATTTCTGGGACTCAGGAATGAACGATGCCTGATGAGAGGCCTAAGTTTATCTAAGATTGCATGGTTCTTGCCTTGCACGTATGTGACATGTTTGCCAAAGTTAAGCCTCCCATCAAGAATTATTCCGAGATACTTGACGTGATCTTTGGGAGGGATGGGAGTGTTATTAAGGATAATAGGTCTGACTTCTATATTTTTGCGCTTTCTGGTAAACACGGCTAATTCCGTTTTGGTTGGATTAAGCCGTATTTTCCAGTCATCGCAATAAGAAGATACTAGCTCCATGTGAGCACTAAGGTTATTTGCCGCCTCCTGCGCGATAAAGGCATGTGAATAAAGGGCAGTGTCATCAGCGTAAAAAGCTCGGGATGTGTTCGGATGGGAAGGAAAATCAGCTATGTAATAACTAAATAGTTGCGGCGATAGCACGGTTCCCTGCGGTACACCGGCCCTAATCGCTCTCGAAGTCGAGAACGATTTATTAACGCGCACCGAAAAGGTACGCCCGGCCAGGTATGACGCAACTAGCGCTACCAGATGCGGCGGAAAGTTATACGTTATGAATAACTTAAACAGCAATCCGCTGCATTTCTAAAAATCACTAATTTAGGAACAAATTGGTTATTATTTAATCGAACTTACTCAATAACTGCTTATCAATACGGAATTTAAATGCAATCGGAGACGCGATCTTAAAAAAATAATTATTGTTGACAGTGTCCACTGACAGCTTTATGTTGATATTCACCGACACCGGTCTAAGCAAGGCCACCTACGACCGTGGTCT
>MU182840.1:233034-266347 GCA_016904865.1 Pissodes strobi
CGCCATGAAAAGTATCACTTTTCCTCCATATAAAATAATATACTATTGTTTCTCCCATAGTTTTACCGAATAATCGCAATGCATTGATTGGTAGCATGATATACTGGGTCAAGGATATTTTTTCGAAATTTTTGATATAAACAACCTAAGCGCAACAGGCCTTAATGTATCTGCTAATGAAATCAACTTAAACATCGTTTTAAATGGAAAGTTTTATCAATATGAGAGGTAGACTACGACAAAAGAAACATTAAGGGATCATAATATATCTAACTTGGTTTTAGAAAATGCAAATCAATTTAAACTAATGGGTGAAGACACAAATTTGGATAGTTCTGAGTGAAATGCAAACAAATATGAACTAGAGCAGAGTCGAAATCAAGAAACTAACCCAAAAAATCAATATAAACCACTAAATGGTCAAAATATAATTAATACAAATCCAGATCATTCTGATTTAAGGCAAAAAATGGGGAAGAAATTGAAAGAAAAAGCGAGAAGTTAAATTTTGATACTGGTAAAGAAAATGTAAATACGCTTGATGCAAATAAAAAAATTCATAGCGAGCCCGAAAGAGATAAACAAAGACAAAATTGCTAATGAAGAAAAAACTCCTTCTAAGGGTAACGAAAG
This sequence comes from Pissodes strobi, assembly GCA_016904865.1. Classification (NCBI taxonomy): domain Eukaryota; kingdom Metazoa; phylum Arthropoda; class Insecta; order Coleoptera; family Curculionidae; genus Pissodes; species Pissodes strobi. The sequence goes on from MU182840.1 coordinate 233,668, forward strand.
TATTTCGAACATACCCACCCCTTTTAAAAAATATATACTTTGGGAAGAACCTAATGAAATCAAAAATCTACAAAAAGAAAACCTAAAGAAAAGTAAAATATCATCAAACAAGGAATAAAACAAAAAAAAAACACGGAAAAATTAAGAACATTGCAGAATTCAAAGAAAAAGAGCTGGAGGATGCTAAGAAAAATAACTATAAATAAAAAAATGAAGAACATGCTAATAAACTAAAAGATGACAAGAATTATGTTGTAGTTAAATACGACGGAAAACTGTTTCCAGGTTTAGTCAATAAAAAAACCGAAATCAACTTTACAGTAAGTGTATGACCCCTATCGGTGAAAATTGGAAATGTCATGAAAAGGAAGATATAATAACTTACAAAATAAAGGATGTCTTATGTACAATTTCGGAACCAGTGCAAATAAATTCAAGAGGTCATTTTAGGATTAATACTTTTCCTGAAATGAAATGACAAGGATACTTTATTATTTTTATAAGTTTTTATTTACGTACTTTTCAACCAATATTTTTTTTGGTACATTTATCTATATGAATCTATATAGAAATAAGTAAAATCGTACGTTTCAGTGTTAAGTTTGTTTTTCTAGAGTTAAGTTAAATAAACCTTGACTTTTTTCAACATAATATCTTAGATAATAAATATTACCTACCTTAGGATTAATATTTTTGTTTTGTGTTCTTTATTCAATTTTCGAAAATAAACTTTTTTAAAATAATTTATTAAAATAACATAAAATAGCAATGATACAATTACTTTAAAGCATGATGAATACTGGGTCATTTTAATGATGGGTTCTGGGTCATAGCCATGACGGATACTCTGACATGTGCATGAATTTAAAATGAAAACAATTTGGTATTTTATAATTAAAAAAAAAGCTGAAATTTGGATCTTTTTTATATTTCTAAAACAAAAAAAGAAAGTTACAATAGTCATTTTAACGGCTTCAAGCGTTTAGAATAGTCTTTATTATATTTAAAAAATAAGAACACACATATTAAGGGCCTTAAGATGACGTGTACTGGGTCATATACCTTACTTACTTTTTGTTCCCATATCGAGGAGAATCCAGCTACCGCCTTCGAGAATTGGCGGCAAATTATGTTCTTATATATTACAAGGCTACAGAAGCTGGAGTGCAATAAAACTTTGACATTTTATTTATGAAATTAAAACAAAACTTATTAACCACTAAATCTGATATATGATTAGAATGATACTGGAATCTACTTTTCATATTGTGTGAACCAGGTGAATATTATATGGTAGAAATTCAAAAAAAGCAAATAGCTTGTTTTTGAAATGAGCTCCAAAAATACATCATATATAACGATAGTGGCAGGCATATTTTATTGGACTAAAGTAAAAATTTGGACATAAAATTGTATGTTTTTATTTTTAGATGATTTTATAATAAACTATATGTATACATATTATTAGTACCTAATTATTAGTATATATTAGTATTTTCCAACAGCTGTTAAATTGTTAGCAACTTAAGAGCAATATATTATTTGCTACATCCCTAAGTTCCATGTTAACTTAGAATTTAAAAAGGTCAACCAGTCACATAAAGAAATATCGCATCCTTAAATGACCACTTAAATCTGTCTGCAGACTGATTTACTATAAACCTTTTAGTCTAAATGTTATGAACATATGTTCATTTTTATGTAAATACGAAACATAATATGACCTGTGGCATTGATATGATTAATTAGTAATATACGTGAACATGAACAGCCATTAAGGTGATCAATTTTTTGTCCATTTTCCTTGGACTGCCCACATTTTTTTTGCTGAAATTTATGGCTTTAAAGCAAAGCTAACTGTATTTTTGTGAAATTACTTGTTCTGAATCAGTGGCGGCTCGTGACTTGTTGAAGAGGCAGTGCTGCTCAGGGGAGGCAAAATCGAAATATTTGTACCTATATACTTGGGGAAAGGGGCCTTTAACAATTTTCAAGGTCAAACGGCGTAAAATGATGAATTAGAAATTCGCCCAGCAAAAATATTTCATTAAGAAAATAGGTTTCGTTACATATATTTTCCCTTTTTTTTCATACGATCAACACAATCCTTTTCAAAAACTACTTTAAATATTTAATTATCCAAGTAGGGAGGGGGCGCCCTAGCGCCTTACCTCACTGGCTTCCACTGATTTAGCTGAATACCAAATAACGATACTATTTATTTGTATAAAAAGGTACCGAATGAAACTAGGAAAATTTTAATAACATTTTTAAATTCTCATATTGACTAGCGAGTTAACTATTAAATAATACATTATACTTTTTCATGTCCCCACTTATTTAAACTTAAGTCAACCTTATTAAGTTCAAGACTTAGGTTCATTAGAAAATTATTTTGTGCCGTGTTGAAAGAACGCCGCGGGCGGCATAAAATTTGTAAATAATTTACCTATTTTTTTTTTTCGTACGGGTTTTTAGATTAAACATTTCAGTAAAAAAATTAAATATGTATAGGTATTCATTGCGAGAGTGTTTACCGTGTTGCAGACAAACAAATTAAAACTTTATAGAAAAATAAAAATGGCCGCCCCTAAAATTGGCCGCCTCTCTACCTCACCCCTGGAGACGGGGCTGGTTAACTGTACCTAATAAAGCATATTCCATAGCATTATGAATATGATTGTTCGAATTTTCATGTTTCATTATTTTTTCCGTTAAATGTACCAAGTCTCTTACACCTGTCTCCGACCTTTTTTTATCATCTCCGAAAACTACACATGGAAAGCAAAAAAGGGCTTTTTTATTGCATCCACAAATCCAGTCATTTGGAGAATAAATCTCTTTATTAAAGTGACCTGTGTAATGTTTTCCTCTGCTAACACCGCCTATCTCAATAGAAATATCTGGCAATGGCCTACCTCTACTTTTCAATTTAAGTTTTTTCTCGTACCTAAGTGTAATTAAAAAATCTTTTAACGTTCACTAAATTATGCACTACATCCATTTTTATGAAAGTCTACAGTCTATCCAACACAGCAACCTACTAACAATAAGAAGAAACAAAAACGATACTACAACAATCTAGACACATCAATTAATTAATAATTGTCTCTTCAAATTAGCTATATCAAACGCGCGCGAGCTTATATTTGTAAAAACCGGCAAGTACTGTCACGAATGCAGCTAAATAACTGCGAAATTTTCCCTATTAAAATTCAATAGCTCATATCTGCGAATTGACGACTGTATCCTTCTTTAGGTTGAGAAGAATAGCTGTGCACGAATAATAGCAGTCCAGATAAGGACATTCACATATCGTCGCGAGGAAATTATATTAAATTTACTGGTGAACTGTAGTCCGTCTAGAGCATACACCGGCCGGCGTCGGCGGCGTGCTCGCAGTGTATATCAGCGGAGATGGCATATATAATAGTATTCCCGGCCGAAAATTGGGTGCTTTAATTTTACATTATTATTTTGAGGAATCGTTAATTATTTAGTGTAAGGATAAGAAATTAGTCAAGCAGCTTCTTCAAAATTTTGGTGGTTCTGCAGCTCTGCAGTTCTTATGTACCAGCCGTCCCTGTTCTGAATATATTAGCGATATCAAACTTCCATTTGGTGGCATTTATATTGTTTGCACACAATTATTTATGCATACCATGCAAATAATAAGCATGTCCTAATTCTAATGTAAACTTTCCAAAAGTTTGCGATCTGTTTCCTTAAAAAAATTGTTTATTTTCATTAATTGCCTACAAGAATTAGAAAGGTAATTGTTTGCGTCCTGAATTTTAAGTGAGCTTTGAATTTTTTACCAGACGAACACGTGGTACTTCTACGCTACCAATAACCTAATGCTTTTTTTTATCTCGCTTTCTTAAAAAAAAAAATAAAAGCATTTCTTTGAAATAGCTACTTTTCTGAAAACATATCAATTTTCTTTAACTTTGGAAACAAAAAAAATTGTACAAATGTTAGCGAGGTCTTTCTGTACAAGCAGTTTGTAGATCTTAACACTGCTTTTATTATGCTGTCTCGTATCTACAAGACTAATAACCTCTTTCTCATAAACTCAGTAATGTCTAGTGCAGCTGGTCATATTTTTGATTTTAGTCATATAGTGCTATATCGATAGCCCATGAAAAATAAGTGAACACGTGTTTTTTCTTTTCTCCATAAGCCGAAAAATGAGGCAGATACAACGCCTTGAGATGTGCTTATGACGTCATAATACACATGAATTGTTACGTCACACCATGCATAGTATATCTATACAGGGTGTTTCAAAAAACATGCGCCAACGCTCGGCCAGAGATTCATCATCCAAAAATAAGAAAAAAAGTTGATATAAACGTAGGTACGGAAATGCTTAGTTTTCAAGATACAGGGTGTTGAATATTTAAAAAAAAATCGGCTTTTTTAAAATACCTTTTTTTTTAACTAGATTAAAATTATCAAGTCCAGTGGCGTCCCCGAAGGCACCTTGCCGATAATTTTTGTCGAAAAAAATGTACGCCACTGACTTTTTTGCAATTTTTATATTTTTTTATGATTAAGCCACTAAAAATAATTTTTTTTTGTCTCTTGAGTTGTTTTCATATCTTACCTCGTTTTCAAAAGAAAAAATAAAAAGCATATTATTGCATGTCCCTGAACAACAAAAACATGCACCAACGCTCGTCGAGAAATTGGCCATCCAAAAATACTAGAAAAAGTTCTTGGTTCACAAACGCTTAGTTTTTGAAATACAGGGTGTTAAAAAAATCCTAAAAATCCAATATAGAGATATTTGGTTGAAACTTTGGTAAAATTATGTGATGCATATAAATTTTCACCAAACTAAAATACATTTTTTCCAGCAGAAGCTTACATTTGGGTACACCTATTAATATATTTGTAAACAAATGTGTGACCCGGTGTTTAGTTCCGGGTCACAATTGTTTTACAATTTTATTAATAGGTATACCCAAATGTACGCTTCTGTTGGAAAAGATGTATTTTAGTTTGGTGAAAAATTACTATCTATGCATCACATAATTTTACCAAAGTTTCAACCAAATATCTCTAAAACGTTTTAGATTTTTAGGATTTTTCTTAACACCATTCTATTTGAAAAACTAAGCGTTTGTGAACCAATGCTTATTAGAACTTTTTCTAGTATTTTTGGATGGCCAATCTCTCGCCGAGCGTTGGTTGGTGCATGTTTTTGTGGTCCAGGGACATACAATAATATGCTTTTTATTTTTTCTTTCGAAAATGAGGTAAGATATGAAAACAACTCAAGAGACAAAAAAAATATTTTTAGTGGCTTAATCATAAAAAAATATAAAAATTGCAAAAAAGTCAGGGGCGTTAATTTTTTTGGACAAAAATATTCGACAAGGTGCCTTCGGGGACGCCACTGGACTTGATAATTTTAATCTAGTTAAAGAAAAATTAGCCCCATATCACTGTAAATAACGCTGCCAAATTTCAACCAAATCGGAAAAAGGATATTTAAGATATATTTTTTTAAATGTTCAACACCCTGTATCTTGAAAACTACGCATTTCCGGACCTACGTTTATATCAACTTTTTTTCTTATTTTTGGATGATGAATCTCCGGCCGAGAGTAGGCGCATGTTTTTTTGAAACACCCTGTATATACAAAACTAAAAACTTGTATAGCTCTTGTAATATTCGTCTTTAGTGGAAATAAAAAAATGCGTATCGATTTCTTTTTCACTGTTCTATAGTTTGCAATTAAAAATAAACAGCTTAATTTCTCAGGAAACTTCCTAATTTCCCTACAGCCAGGGACATTTTCTTCCACAATGGTTGTTTCTCTCTGCAAGGAGATGTGAGTAAGTATTTTTCAAGGTAAAAGATAATAGACTGTTCTGCCAGTAGGTCCCTTTTCTCTTGTATAAACTCCAAAAATAAGCATTGTTGCGCGGGAATAACTACGCTTTTTTCGGAATTTATATAAAACCTAAATCTTGTAATGTTTGTGTATTTTATCTATACTTTTAAGCAATTCTCTTTTGAATTACCAATAATCGTCTAAGTAGAGTACAGTTTTTATACCGTTTAATTTTACATATCTTACAACTGGTTTCAGTTTTGTGAAAAGATATGGAGATGTACAGGGTGGCCCGTTTAAGAGGGGCCTATACCTTATCTCGAAAACTACGGGGGTTGGAAAAAAAATGTAAATACAAAAGTTATTCCTAATAAAATGATCTTTATTTTTTTTTGTATTGTTTTAATCGTCACTTTTTTATATACAGGATGGTCAAAGAAAGTTACATTTTTTTAAATGAAACCCTATATTTTATTACATTTTTGGATTCTACTTAAAATTCTAAGCATATCTGTTATATGATGTTATACCTCTAGAGTTAGTAGTTTCACAGCTATAAACAGTTGAAAATCGGTACTTTGGCTACTTTTCACCTTGGTAGCAGGAAGACCATTAAGGATGGAGTAAAATGAATTCCACATTCCTATCTTAACTTTCTAAGAGCTATCTGATGGTGCTAACTGATGGTACCTACAGAGGTACCAGATTTGGTACCCATGGTACCACCTGCCAATTAGTACCGTCAAATAGCTCTTGGAAAGTTAAGATAGGAATGTGAAATTAATTTTACTCGATCTCTAATGGTCTTCTTGCTACCAAGGTGAAAATTAGTCAAAGTACCGATTTTCAACTGTTTATATCTGTGAAACTACTAACTCTAGAGGTATAATATCATACATCGAATATGCTTAGAATTTTAAGTAGAATCCAAAAATGTAATAAAATATAGGGTGTTTCGTTTAAAAAAGTGTAACTTTCTTTGACCATCCTGTATACAGTGTGTCCAAAAAAGTATGCAACATATGGGAAACTTTTTTATTAATGGTTTCTCACAAAATTTTATTCCTGATAAAAGTTGGTGCTTACCTTAAAACAGTAAATGCGTATTTCAAGTTTTCCGTACTTCTTTTAGTGCGGGCGCAAACGTCATTTTTCCAAAATCACGTCAAGAGTAAAGTACCTTAATTTATAAAAATACAGCAAAAGCTTATAAGGAAAAGTTCTTCCAAATTAAAAAAGTAATCTAAATATAAAATTTGAGTTAAGTACATTAACTTTTAATTTTTCTTTTTTTTTTCTCGATTTTTTCTTAAACGTTACGCCACTGGAGAATGTTTTGTTCTTTTGTTATTAGTATACTTGTCAAGTAACTTCAAAATCTATTTAAAATAGAAATTAGTTACATAGTTGCATAATGTTGCAGTTTTCCCAGAGATAATAGCCAGTTTACGTATCAGTGTGTTGCAAACACATTTAAACACTTTTGATTCAAAATTTTTTCCACTCAAAATCATGAATGGACCCAACTCTTTTCATTTCATGTAAAACAACTAATAATTTATTTATCTTTTGCACCCGATGAGTAAAATATGCCCAAGTATCCTAAAAGCCATATAAAATATTTGGTATTTAAGAGTAGGCCATGCATTTGGAATAAAAACAAATAAATAGCAATAATTTTACTTCGCTCTGACATATGAAATTAATTATTATTGAGTCAGTTATTCCAATTGTATTTTGTAATAATTATTGTGGACAATAATTTTTGACCAAAATTGTTTAAATATGTTTGCAACACACTAAACTGGCTTTTATCTCTGTAAAAACTGAAACATTATGCAACTATGTAACTAATGTCTACTTTAAATAAATTTTGAAGTTGCCTGGCAAGTATACTAATAACAAAAGAACAAAGCATTCACTGATGGCGTAACGTTTGAGAAACAAAATCGAGAAAAAAGAAGGGAAATTAAAAATTGATGTACTTAACTCAAATTTCATATTTAGATTACTTTTTTAATTTGGAAGAACTTTTCCTTATAAGATTTTGCTGTATCTTTATAAATTAAGGTAGTTTACTATTGTCGCGATTTCGGAAAAATGACATTTGCGGCCGCACTAAAAGCAGTACGTAAAATTTGAAATACTCGTTTCCTATTGTAGGGCAAGCACCAACTTTTATGAAGAATAAAATTTTCTGAGGATCCACTAATAAAGAAGTTTCCTATATGTTGCATACTTTTCTGGACACACTGTATAAAAAAGTGACAACTAAAACAATACAAAAAAATAAAGATCATTGTCCTAGGAACAACCTTTGTATTTAAATTTTTTTTCCAACCCCCGTAGTTTTCAAGATAAGGTATAGGCCCCTCTTAAACGGGCCACCCTGTACATAAACCAAGTGAAACACAATTAAATTGGTATAGTACGTTGCAAAAATCGAATCTTAAAAACTTTTTTGACTACTGTGCATAGGGATAAGGAAATATGCATCTTTAAGATCAGTTTTCCCCAAGAAGGCGTATTTTGAAATTACATTTTTTGCCGCTTCTACTTCGAAGTAGTGTCCTATTGAAAGGGATTTTATAATCCTATACCCACTCCATTATTGAACTGTTTACCTTTACCTGCCAATTTTGAACGTATAATTCTAGTTCAGACGGTTGGCTAATTAAATTATTGAACGGGAGGGCTAAGGCACTAATCCCACGGACTATAGTTGTTTGTGTAATTGATACAGTAGTTGTCTTGGCAGGATTTAGTACTCTCTTCGAGATTTAATTTTGATGGTCTGAGAACATTGCAGTTGGTAGCTGGTGGATACTTCTCTATCATACTGCTTGTTTGTTTTATTTATCTTTTAGTCCTTTTAATAAGGAATTGTCCCATCTAAAAACTATCTGAGTAAGTAGTTCTGGCCTCGCAGGTATGATTTCGTCCGTTTTTTTTGCCTATTAACAAAGCCAGGTGGTCGTTACTTTGATCAGTACCATCTGGTGCTTCTGATGTTGGCAAGTCTTGATTCGGATAAGTTACTTCCTCAGCTAGCGTGAGAGGATCTTCTAATGCATCTGCAAATGCAAAAGAATTTCCTTGGTTTTGCTACTTATGATATCGATTGCATCTGCAAATGCAACGATCTATTAGCCTATTTACAGCATCTGCAAATGCTGCAATTTCTGTTTTTGAACAGAAAAATAGATTCATGAATATGTTCACAATTGCAGACAGTGGGTACGATCGATTGTATCTGCTAATACAACGAACTATTCACCTTTTTGCTTGCTGTTTAACCCTGGTTATGCTTTCGACTGCATCTGCAAATGCAATGATTTTTTAGCATATTTACAGTATCTGCAAATCAAAGAATAAAGAAGAGAAAGGAAGGAGCTTGTGCGTCGTTTGACATTTAATACGTGCGACGAACTCCCGAGACATCGAGGAGGCTGCGGAGGAACCATAATATGACACATTCTGACGGTATTTTTTTGGGTTTTTACTCATTTTTAAATACGTTCTATAATGCGAACTGCTACTTTTACATTTAATGCAGTGCTGCCCTGAAGCATTAACTTCAATATTAAATATCTAAAAATGTGGTTTGATAAATTTAATAAAGATGTTGAATTTTTAATTAGTTGATGAGCTAACCCAAACTTACTTGATTTAAGGGCAGAGCAGCTAATGATTATTTCTTGTTTTATATCCATCCATTTTTGTCATGCAATTATTATGTTTTATGTAGGATCATACATTACATATAAATTAAAAATATTTTAAAAAATATGTAATTAAGGTATCCCCTAAATTAGGAAAAATAAAATGCAGTTATTATGGGAGAGAACATATATTACCGGTTATTATTTATTTCTGAAAAAACTCCCAATGTCACCAAAACAAAAACAAAGCATCTGGACATTTCAAAATAACACTAAGAATACTACGGCAAAAGTTAAAAAAAAATATTCATTAGTCTTCATTGTCTGAAGAATCAAACTCATCAGAGTCAGATTCATTTAAGTCTATTCTCACTGGAAGAATGTTAGAAGCATCAATGTATTTTTCTTTTTCCCATGCCTCACTTATCAGGTTGTCTGTGTGTCTGACATAGTTTTTCCATTTTTGAGGCGTGACCTAAAATTATTTTTAAATTATAATTTACGTGAAATAATTCTTTAGTAATGTCTCATCTAATACTACAGGCTTTAACGAATAAGGATTATTCTTATTTTTCATGTATTCTCTTATAAAAACTAATCTTTTATGGGCGATGGATGGCTGTTCCATAAGAGACTTTCTGTTGGAAATTGCCACTTTTTCCATTTTAATTTTAATTTTTTCAAGCCAACACTTAAGGAACCCAATGCTGTCTGGGTACCATCAATATCCAGCAGTTGTTTTTTAAGTGTTTTTAGTGTTATATGTTCACCTGAAAAAAGAACAGAAACATAAATGGAAATATAATTACTACAAAAATTTAAAATCTACCTGCTGCATACATAGCATAAACTCTTATTCTTATGACATGCTGGTGTACTTCGTAGAGTGGAGTTCCTCGTGCTGAAACATGAGCAGCCTGAAGTTTGACTCTATAGTTATGATCAGTTTCGATGCCCTTAGAAACCAATCTTTTAATAGACGACAAGGAAATATCTAATGCATCTGCAACACGCTATAATAATATAAAAAATTAGGAAAAATCACAATTACCAGATGCCTACAATATAACTTTTTTTAATAATATGAAGTTAAATAATTTTTTTCTTCAAACGTCAGTAAATCCGTCATTACTCGACTGTGTAGGCGGCCGTGAAGTTTCGTTTTTCCTCCGCCGGAGCTTTACTTTTCACTTTTCCGCCGGCGGAGGTAAAAGTGTTGTCATAGCAACATAGATATGATACAAACAGACAACAAAATAAGCGTCAACAACCCAAGATTTATTAAACTACAATTTGTATTTATCACTCAATTTGTGACTGCATTTCTAAAAATCACTAATTTAGGAACAAATTGGATATTATTTAATCGATCTTACTCAATAACTGCTTATCAATACGGAATTAAAACGCAATCGGAGACGCAATCTTAAAAAAATAATTATTGTTGACAGTGTGCACTGACAGCTTTATGTTACATTACTATAGCAACAAATTTTGCCTATTCACCGACACCGGTCTAAGCCGCCTTGCGAACCCACTTATCTTTAATAATAATTAGATATTATTACTATTAAAAAGAGATGTTTTTGCATTAATTTGTCGACATTTGAAGAAAAAACAGCATATTTTATTTGGAGGAAAAGTTACTTTTCCTCCATATAAAATAATATACTATTCCCGTATCATTGATACTTACATTATACACGCCGTGTTCAAGGGTAAAAGTGGTTTACCGGCATCTTTTTCTTGGGTAAAATATCCCACCAATTTTAAAATAAGAGCTTGCTCTTTTTCAGTTAATCGATAAGGCATTTTAAAAAGTTTATTTCGTTTTGATTTGAAATTTGACGCTAATAGATGTCAGTGTCAATTAATTTTTGCAGTATAGGCTAATATAGGAAATACGTTCACGGCATTAAAAGAGATGGCATGATATGACGTAACGGTCAAAGTGGGTTGAATGAAGTTTATATATTTTTTTTTAATAAGAAGCACACTTCAAAACTACCCCACTATATCGTCTAACCATATTTTGCTTATTTTTGCATTTTAAATGCCCAAATATATTCAAATAACTAATTTTAGCAGTTTATTGGCAGTATAAACTTTAACATGTTAAGTATAAAAGAAAAGTATTTATTACTTTTAGTACTGTCCAATGTTCTTGCAAAAAATAGATTTTTAATGCATTTTTTTACGGGTATGCCCATAATCAGATTTGTCACCTATTTGTTAACAATTAGACAATTTATAATTTTGCTTTATTAAACGGTAAAAACCAGAAAAATAAGGGATAAAGTAGGTACCTACTTACCGATGAAATGTTATTCCAAGTTCTGAATTTGTTGGAGTTTTAGAAGGGCCACAAGCTGCACAACTAACCATGTTTACTTTGCTTCTTGAATCCAAAATACACATAAATACTATATGAATGACCGCAATATCTACAATAATATTACTAAAGGAATAAACAATGTTCCAAATCAAAGTAAATCGCAAAAATAGCTTTAAATACAAGAAATACCATCAAAACGTAGGAAGCACCCAAACATAACGTCAGAATGAGTCATATAATATAATATACTATACTGTCATGCCTTATTTAAATCGAATCCAACCCCAAATTTGTAAAAATTTGTTTTCATTTTATTTACTCAGACGTTTAGGTACTAAAAAGCATTACTGGAAGGAAAAATATTTAAAAAAATTCTAAATGACAGCAATTTACAGACAATTTTACAAAATATCTTAAGGCCGACTAATTTATTAGATATTTTAGTGTTATTTTAAAGGCAAGCTGTAGGATTTAACGGATAACATTTTTAACGTTACGTTTGATACTTTTCCATTTCAAATATGGAAATTAAACTTCTGTATGTAAATTTCAGGTACCTAAACTTATATGTTTACATTTACATTTAGATATAAAAATTATCGAAAAAAAGGAAACAGAAAGTTGTAACGGCGCCCTTTACTTACTTTTTGCGACCTCCTGTATTTCGGTTTTCTCGGGCGCCACCCCTTTGATATTTACAGCGACAAAGGGGATCGCTGTTCGCCTGTCGGGTAGCCTTTAGACAGTGGAGAAACGGTTGTCCAAGGTTCGGTTTTTAAAAAATCGGAATCGGTCCCTGGTAAATGAAACACTCCGTGTAAACAAAATAATGGTCGTGTTTATCCGACAGTAAGTATAAACCTAACTTTCTTATAGCTAAAAGTATCAGACAACTTATTCTAAGTTACCCAACCCGGTAATACGTAAGAAAACTCGAAACGGTAGTAAAAGAATCGAAAACTCTAATCGTGCGGTAGACTGTAGCGGTGCGGAAGCCCCACGGTAAGTATGTTAGCAATTACGTTAAACGGTAGCGGTACGGAAGCCCTACGGTAAATATGGCAGTACACACGGTAAACGGTAGCGGTACGGAAGCCCTACGGTAAATATGGCAGTACACACGGTAAACGGTAGCGGTACGGAAGCCCTACGGTAAATATGGCAGTACACACGGTAAGCGGTAGCGGTACGGAAGCCCTAAGGTAAATATGGCAGTAAATACGGTAAACGGTAGCGATACGGAAGCCCTACGGTAAGTGCGGTACTAGATACGGTGAACTGTAGCGGTCCGGAAGCCCTACGGTACGTGTGGCAGTAGATACGGTACGGAAGCCCTACGATAAATACGGTATACGGTTCCCAATAGCTCCAGCTCTATGACACGGTCGGTTCAGCAGATCGGTTCCTGGATGGACTTAATTTGGAAGGATACTTAGCTGGGATTACTCCACTTGCCAAGCCAGGATGGCCGGGACTACTCCGCTTGCCAATAGGGGAGCCGGGATTACTACGGGAGGAAGGCCGGTATTACTCCGCTTGCCAACCGGGATTGCCAAGCAAGGATGGCCGGGATTACTCCACTTGCCAATAGGGATGGCCGGGATTACTCCACTTGCCAAGGCAGGATGGCCGGGATTACTCCGCTTGCCAAGGCAGGATGGCCGGGATTACTCCACTTGCCAATAGGGAAAGGATCATGGACCAGGAATACGGTACGACGGATATTTACCTGCTCGGTCGGTCGGTCTTTCCCGGTTTGTCTGGAGCTGGCTCGGTGCTAGACTGCCTCTCGACTGCCGACTGACTCGACTCGAGAACCCCGGGTGGGTACTGCCTGTTTAGCGCGATGCCGCCCGGTTTTGTTAGCGCGACCCGTAGTGGGGATCGCCGCGATCGCGTCATCGGCCAGCCGATAGGTGGGTACCTCACGCGCAGCGTGATGCGACGAAGATCGCGATGCTCTACTGGTACTGCACGAGAACGACGGAAAAGTGAAAAGCGATTTCCCGGTTTTTCGCGACGGAATATTTTATAGAATTGAATTTAGCATATTTAAATTATATTTTATGAAAAAGAATGATGTTAATAGCACGTAAAATAAGAAAGTTTATCCGTAGTGCATCCTATTCCCCAAAAAATATAGTAACTTCGTTACAAAGTTGCGTTTCTTTTTCGGATAAGTGCTGCTTTTTACATACCTCGTAACCATCACGTAATAATCATTCATGTAATTTTGAATAATTATCAATTGGTGATGTTATTTATTCAAAAATTTACTTTACCTATTAACCTAGAAAACAGGTATATTTTTCCAACAAATTAATGGGAAAACATAGAGCATATTACAAGGAAAACAAAATTTTTTCACACATCACTATTTCTTGGTATTTTCCCAAGATTTCTTTACATAGGTATTTAGCTAATAAAATTAAGTTTACACATGTGAAATTTATCCCAAGGAATTAAATTTTTATATTTCGAATATACCTACAGTATCTAGCAAAGTTAAAACATTTATATGATGCGCAAAAAGCGCACGTATTTTTATGTATATGTTGGCAATATTTATAAATTATAACTTTTTTTGAGATCACTGTACCTGTAAGTAATAAGCAACAAAACTATATAAATACATAGTATAAGTATTTATTTTTTTGTTGTGCAATCGTTTTAGGAGACGCCACTGGTAATCTGGGTCGCCATATGCAAGAACTAAGTAATTTCTGTTTTGAATAGAAACCAAGAGTGTAATAATTCGCTACCTCCAATGCAATGATTTTATGTAAGAGGGTTGCAATAGTATGGTGGTTATTTGTTCTTGGTGGTTATTTGTTTTTGTATCTGCAAATACATAGCACTATACCGTTTTATTTTTGTCAGTACATACATATCCTTTACATCGGCAAATGTAGGCATATAGTGTGCCTCTAACTACTCGTACATAATATACCTACTGGGGTGGAGGCTGTGGGGGGGCCTTCACATCTGCAAATGTGAAGGCTAATTTTAGTTAAAGTTATTCGCATCTGCAAATGCGAATTTGTAAATAGCTATTATTATTATTATTATTTATTAACATCTAGTGCAAGCAATGTTTACTCCATTTTTTCCCCACACCAGTCGGCTCATATCAACAGGAATTGTTTAAAAATAATGCGTTCCGGAATTACATCGCTTCGACAAAGCCGAACAATAACATTCCTATAAATATATGACGAGCGGTTAAATCCCAACTTGCAATCCAAAATACTGCGCTCGATGCGACACGGGTTAGCCTTGGGTTAGTTTTGGTTAGCACTTGGTTTGTTCTTGTTGATTGAGCCCCCGTTGCGAGAAAATGGAATGGAGGGCCATGCAAAGCTATAATAATACTCAACTTGGGATTTAGTCGCTCGTAGATTATGAGTCAGCTTGCCTCTGTGGTTAGTTTTTATGGGTTAATTTCGTGAGAAAAGGTTACTCTTCGACTTACTAAAAAAATGTTTTTTTTTTTGAAAATTATTTATTAATACAGTAATAACAATAATTACAATATATATAATCCTTATTCCTCTAGACAGTGTTTTTGAACACTGGTATTGAGGATAATTGCATCTTAGTAATAACAGTACGATTTCCTATAAACTCTCTAGTATTGTGGCTATGAATATCCTTTGAAAATATTATGATAATATTTGATTTTTGAGTTTTATTTATTATTCTGTAGATAAGTTTATTCTGTTCAAATTTTAATACCTTTTGTAATTGCCATACTCTTAAAATTTTCATATAGATCTGCAGTATGAGTTAGTGGATCATAATTAAATATAACTTTTAGTATTTTGTTTTGCATCGAATTGTAGTTTATAGTCCCACATGTGCCCCATGGGGGGATCAAATATCGAAAACGTGATAATACGAAGGCATTATAACCATTTGTTTCTATTTTTTATATTCCTTTATATAAACGTTTTACTCTATATAAAACATTAATAAATGTAACAATGTTTTGTCATGCTCTCATAATATTATATAAATAACAGTTTGCTAGTATAATTCAAATCGCAGTGAGCACATTTAATTTTTAAGATAGCGTCTGCCTCGCCAACGAGAGGTAAAATATGTATATCATTTTCTTTTACCGATTCATTCGCATTTTTGACTGTTTTTTAGGAGGTTTAGGGAATCTGCTATACAGACACCCCAGGCATTGGTGTCTGGCGCAGTGTGGGGTTGGAGTCTCCTTAGAGCGCCTACGCACTAAAACCCTTTCCTCCTCCAGTTTCCAGCCACAAACCTTTCTTGGACCCGTCTTTTCAAACATCTCCTCAAGAAAAGTGCCGGTTAGTCTTTATCTACCTTCGCGTAATGAAGGTAAATACTGAAACTCTTTCCTTATTTTCCTTTGAAGTTATGACGTAGCATATGTAAGTATTTATTTTATTCCATATTTCCTCGCTTTCTAGCATTTTTCTGACAATATTATTTGCTGTTAATACCTCCCCTATGTCCAAGTAAAGGCTCTGTCTTTTTAGATTCCATCTAGGGCATTCGAAGATTGTGTGTTCTGGTCCATCAACACTAGCTCCACAACATAGACAGCTCGCATCTTCTCGTTTCCTAATTTTATGGGTGTAAGTACCAAACGAACCGTGGCCAGTAAGGAATTGCGTCAGCTGATACGAAGTTTTGTCCCATTTTCTGTTGTACCAGGGATGTATCTCTGGAATTATTTGTCTGGTGCAGTTGTCAGGACCACTTGTCCATTCCTGCTGCCATGTCTCTAGGGTTTGCTTGAAAATCCTTTTTCCAGCTATAACGTTTGCTGATCTACCAGAGACCGTGCAGTATACCGAGCAGACTCTCAGGGCAATGTTTCTCTGCGTTGAATTGAAACGGCTTTTGTTGACACCTAACTGAACCCTTGAAGACCAAGCCGGAGCTCCGTAGAGCACTATACTCTGACATACCATTGCCAAATTTTTTCGCTTAGGTGCTGAGGGTTCGCCAATGTTAGGTATGAGACATTTCAGAGACTTGATTGACTTTTCTGCCTTTAAGCATACTTCTTTGATGTATCCTGACGTGTTAAGCCTTGTATCTAGATGAAAACCAAGATATTTGACGGACCTTTGTGCTGATATTTTTCGATCCTCTATCAGAAACTTTATTTCTTCGGTTCTTCTTTTGAAACTAAGCAAGATTGCTTCAGTTTTCTCACGGGGCAATCTTGAGTTTATGGTCTTCTATCCAGGTTGAGATAAGGCTAAGGGTGTAGTTTGCCTTAGCGACCATGCCCCAGTGTCTCTGAAGCTATGAAAACCGCCAAATCGTCCGCATAACATATTATATATACACCGCCCGGCATAGGCAGCCTCATCACATCATCGTACAGGAGATTCCACAGGGACGGGGCGAGCACCGAGCCCTGCGGAACTCCCCCATAGACAGCATACTCAGCGTCTCTTTCCAAAATGATAATCATGTCAGCCATATAATTATGTAGGATGTTCCGAAGATAAACACTGATTTCAGCCTTACGTAGTTTTTCCATGATGTGGCTGTAACCCGTTCGCACTCTAATATAGTTAGTTTTAGAAGTTTGAGAGTATTTTCCAATTTAAGTTTATTAAGTAAAAAATTATGGGTTACAATATTTATTCATAATACTACAGTTTAGTATTATACACATTTAGTTTACTTTTATACGAGAGATAGTTTCTGTTTTGATATATTTGAAATGTTGGCATCGAGGTTGGCATATAATCTTATATGGACTCACCCCCTGATTCGCTTCTTCCGATGAATATTGCCCCCTTTTTTCAACCTCCTTTGCGAGCAAGACGTATCACTAATACATTGACTGTACTTGAAATATGATTTCTAGGCATTTTTCTTCTTAAAACCAAAAGAAAGAACCGATTTACGGATTCTTGCTTGTCACCGATCGGTACAAAATTGTAATGACGCATCAAGGCGATGAGCTCTAGCGGCTAGCCAGGGTCGGCTGAATCACCATGTGTTTAGATAACTTCTTTAAAAATTGTGGGAAAAAGTTGTATACTACTACAAAGCGTAATGAGGGACGGCGGAGATGCGAAGGATAATTACATTAAGGTGTGTTATAGCAAACTATTCACATTTCGTTAAATAATTTATTTCAGAAGTGAAATAGGTATTAAGTTTTTATTTTGTTGGCTCCTATATAATTGGAGATTTATTAATTGCTCGGTTGTTTACCTGTGTTAATATTTATAATTTTTGTAACTTCACTGGGAAAATTTGAGAGAATAATTACTTGTTATATGTATTTATTATCATTTCTTAGCTCAACTCGTGCCCTTATTTTGGCATTTCAGTAATATTTTCTTTACTTACCTAACTAATATCATTCTCCCGATTTTCTTGCATTTTTATATTAAACCATAGATTGCAGTTTTACATTAACCTAAAAGCTACTGCTAGCCTCAAGTGCAGTCTTCATACTGTACACTGTACCCTTATTTATCATCATCGAACTTTTATTAAAGACAATTTTTGATTTAAAATAAGCGTTTTAATTTGTTGATACTTCCCTCATTTATTTTTATTTATTTTATTTGAGTATCGAACCAACTCAATCTGCTCTACACTCGCAGTACTTTTCCTGTTTAGTAGATAAATCTGGTGGCGCTCAAAAGAACACCACTCCTTTGGTCGGGTTTGTGACACAATACTTAACATTGAGGTGGTTCGACCTCAAATTTTATTGGTCTTCTTAAATAAATTTTAAATAAATTTCAGTGATTTTCAGAACCTTTTAAATCGCTAGAAACGGTCTCGCAATTGTATCATTTGCTCTTACTCGTACACATAATATGGTTTGGAGCCGTCAGATCGGGCCACTCAGATAATAAAACAAACATAAACTCAACAATGTATATGTATCTAAAGGAAGAAAATTGTAAATGATTAAAAAGGACGATATTTTGGCTTAATATTAGTTTGCCACTGATAAAAGAAAAAGAAAAATATACGTCTGCAATGCCTTATCGAATATACAAAGCTCCCAAGATTAGTTCATTTTAATTTCAATAGTTAGTATAAAATAAACAGACTTAGGGGTTGGGAACCTTCGGAAAAATGCACTACAACACAGTTTTATGCGCAATGAAGAAGCATAATTTTTGTACCTGATTCACGGTTCGTTAACCATGTTAGCATCATCAGGAGATGATTAAAAATAATGATGCAACATAGTAAGCAAGACGCGTGTCGACTGCAATAATTCTGTTTCGGTATTGTGTGCTATAGTGCAATTTGCTGAAGGTTCCAAACTCCAACTTATTTAAACCATGCATGCATTGTTTATATGATCTCCTTACCTTAAACAATGATGATGCTACTGTAAGCAATGTAAACAACGTCAATGCAATCGATGCGAAGCAGGCGGTATTCCTTGGTTCCCATCGTAAGGTCGTGTAGTGAGTGGATTTAACATTCGTTTTAGAAATTACACAAAAATACCAAACTGTATGTATAATATATCAAAAAAATAATTTAGTACCTAATTACGTTGCGTCTCATAAAATTATATTATCCAGATCAATGTCAAAGTTGCTGATAATAAAATATAACCAGTCTTTAACCGGGCGCCCTTTGGGCACATTTGGGTTCATTTTTTCCGAAAGTTGTATTACTTGAAATTGGAGTGTTTTGCTGTAATTTTACTTTCGCTCGCGGGTGCACGATACACACCCAAATGTTGTCGGGCGAGTTGTTGTTTGTCGGTAAACGTTTCCTATTATTTTTCTGGGATTGAATGCTGGAAATTAAATAATTATATTTGGCCTCGTCTCATAAATAAACTAAATGTAGTATCTCCGCCTCTGGCTAATACGTCCACAATCTTGAAAGCTAAGCAAAAAAAAGAACCCCTCGTACCTGTGCCCAAACCCTGTCGATGATATTTAGTCTTTGTTTTTGTGTTGATGTTGATACGTTCGCATCGCTAGTGATCGGGAGTGTAAAATTTAGTGATTTTTAGGAAATTAATTAGAACATCGTGCCCAAACTAACAAGAAAAAGAAAACGGGGTCGTAGTCGGTCGGTAGAAACGTCAGACATTTATAAAATGTTTAAAAGACTGGAGAATAGGCTTGATAGTCTCGAAGAAAAACATAAGATTAGAGCCGGCCATGGTCGTAAAATCCGCCGTCTCTTTACAAGTGAAAGTGAAAGTGAAATAGAACATTCTCGCTCTTTTTCTAGAGAGAGAGCGGTGGAAAATTCCACATCAGAGAGTTCATCTTGTGCGTCATCGGGCGAGGAGTGCGAGGGAACCGGTGGAACCACACAGCTGACAGTTGACCCTGAAGATAATATTATCGGAACGGCTGGGACGAGTGGAAATGCTAAAGATATGAATAGTAAGTACATAGCTACAATATTGCACCGGTAAAAATGTTAATTGTAGTGAAAACCAAACTATAAAAAATAGACAGGTTTTTCTATGTGTGAAAAAGGAAACCCTACGAAAACTACTTACCTGTTTGTGATAACAGTTACCTAGTATATCTGTTTGTGATAACAGATTGTCTATTGGGGTGAGCATTACATTTCTTTTAAAGAAGTTAAACCCTTAATTACCTGTTTGTGACGGCAGATCGCTTTATTTTTTTTCTGATTCTCTGTTTGTGAATATTTCCCTCATGTATAAAAAATCCCATTAGAGGAGTGCAGTTCTCGGATAATTACAGCGATAATTGCTCTGTAGAAACCGAAAGAGCACAGCGATAATTGCATCGTACGTATCTATGGTAATTCCATTGTAAAATTACGATGACAGCATTTATAAATAACGTCAAAATCAAGTAAATATATATTAAGTATTAAAAATGCCTCGTCTCGGATTAAAAAAATCGTATTTTTGTGTCTCTTTACATTGTTTGCAGTTACATGTACGTTTTTGTATTAAAAAAAGAATAAAAATTTATTTTTTAAAACCATATTCTTATTCGGGAAATATTCCCCCGAATTACACTCGTGCATCAAAATAACCAGATAATTTTGCATTCGAACGTGTTGTCTTAGAAAAACTGCATTCGGTCATTTTCATATTTTGGAAAAAGAGCCCTCCACCTTCGGTGTCGAGCTCTTTCTCCAAAATATGAAAATTAACTCATGCAGTTTTTAGACAACACGCTGCCATGCAAAATTATCGGTAATTTTGATGCACTTGTGCAATTACTTACGATAACAGATTGTCTATTGTGGTGAGCATTACGATAAAGAAGAAACTAGCCCCTAAATTACCTGTTTGTGATAGCAGGCCGCTTTATCTATTTCTGTTTATGAAAATAGAGTGTTTTTTGGATGGATATATAACTAACATGTTATTTTTATTTTATCACTTCGCCCTTTCTACGATAGAAAATAGTATTTGTTTGTGATAACAGATACACCCAAAAAGTAGTTCTTCGGATTATGAAATTAAGGGCGAAAATTAATGTCTATAATCCTTACCAGGATCTTTACTAAATAGGTAAATTTTCTTGCAGATGAGACAAGAAATAACTTGGATAAGGACATTCTGTCTATCTTGGGAGAGGAAGGGGCAGTCAAGGATACATTTGCCAAACCCATCCAGGTACATGTGGCTTCTCGTTGGGAGAATATTTTGACTTGCGGCCTGGACGAGGAAACTAAAAAGGGTTTAATTGAAAAATATCTGCCTCCAGAAAACTGTGCATTGATAAGGCCACCCATAATAAACCCCGAGGTAAAAATTGCCATTTCAGAAAGCATCATACGTAGAGATGAGAGATTATCTCAAGTGCAACATCAAATTGCAGCAAGCTTAGCAGCTATAGGTTTAGCCTTAACAAGAATACTTGATAAGCAAGAAGTAGAGGGTGCCAAAGAAGATGTGCAGCTAATGAGTGATGCCGGTAGGTTACTAGCCAATGTCCACCACTCGGAATCAAGATCCCGGAGGGAACTTATTGCACTAAATCTTAACAAAGAACCTAAGAAAACGCTGGTGAACACTCCAATTTCAACATTGCTCTTCGGAAATGACCTTGAGGAGCGAAGAAAAACTACGAAAGACCTAGAAAAGTCAGGACAGCAATTAAAACAAAAGAAGCTATCCTACATCAAGTCTGCAAGTAGAACTGTTCCGGAAAACTACAGAAGTTCATTCCCACAGAAGTCAACAGGAGCCAGAAGGAATGGACATCTGACGTCGGCTCCCCTCAGGAAGTATTATAGTTTGTAAACCGAGCGTTGATCGTTACGTCATACCTTGTCCTTCTCTCTCATACCATCGTCAATCGGGGGTGACAGCAATTTTACGTCACGGACGTACGTTGAGCTGCGCATGCTAGGATATCAGATGAATTTAATGAAATTCCTCATCTGTCAAAGTGTCAAATATATATTTATTTACGTATTTTTCTGTTTTAGCGGTACACTGAAAATGAGCAAGTCCTCATTTTAAAACTAATAGACTGCGAAAAAGCAGCAGGAAAAACGCTTTTACCCATGAGTGCAGTACATACCTAATGTAAGTTGATACAAAAGTGCAGTTTTTACAATATATAATGAGTAGGATTATTATTTGTTGTAGAGAGTTTCTGATGCTTTAGGAATATCGTCAGCCACTGTGCAAAGAATGCATTGAAAAGCAGTCTAGAAACTTGTTGACTTTAAAACCAACGCAAAAGTTGCTATTATTTCCTCTCATGGAGAGCCTCTTCACAAAGTTCATGGCCATAGTATAAGGAGATCATGTATGAGAAAGGTAATCTGCATTTAATTTTTCATTATTTGAAATAATTTATTCATTATTTCGGTTTTATTGTAGGCGAACATTGCAAACGAATCTGATGAATATTAACATAGTGCAGATATCTACTGATCTGCTAATATAATCCTATTGAGATGGTATGGTCAGAATGTAAGCGTTACTACGAGGCTTGTATCAGTTCGCTACATGCTGTCACAAGCGAAGCTGTTTTAAATTTGTGGAATGAAGCACTTCAAAAGGTAAGAATCTGGTCCAACTTTTAGATATTGCTATTTTATAAGAGAATCTGTTTTAGATTACACCAAAAAAATGGAGAAATTATGTTCATCACACAAATGCTATAATACAATTAGCGAGGCCTGGAAAAAGGAGAGATGCTTTGTATATATTACCGGTCATTATCGATCTCAACTCTTGTCACTCGGATGATGATGATGGGTATTATTTTAGCGATGAGCAGGAAACAGCGTGCTCATAAGCACAGAAGATACTATGATCCTTTCGCAAAACATGATACAAGAACCTTAATTACAACATCTCTTTCCATCGATTGTGTGGTATGGTTTTTTATAATGAGTGAATTATTACTACTTATTATTCGTTCTTTGGAAATAAATTAGCATTGTTTTCGTTTGCTCTCATACTTGTTTTATTTTATGGTGTCAATCTACTCTACTTTGTTTAAGCTACTTTAGTTAGTTTTGGTTATAACTGAAGTACAACAGACTCAAATACAATATTATGCTATACCGTCGCCCATTTAATATATTTTATAGGAGATGTCCTATGTTAAAAATAGCATAAATATTATTAAAAGTTTGAACTAAGGCCGTAATAGCGATATTTACAGCTAATAAGCAAAACTTGTACAAAAATTAAATAAACTTTTCCGAATTTAAGCGTTTGAACCATTGCATAACAGAAGTAAATTATAAACAAAACTTACTTACCTACATGTACAAATCTAAAGAAAAGCTACATGTTTGAGGTCTTTCAGTTTTATTAACTACAGAAACTGCTATAATGTGAAATGATTAATTAAATGATAAGACAACAAAAACCGTAGCTAACCGAAGAATAAAATTGCATTTAGAGTCAAATTTAAATATATGCCAAAGTTTACTGCAATGGTAAATTTCTCCTTTTATTAATTTGTTTACTGCACTTTAAAGATGCTTACAAGTTCACAATCGTATGACAAATAAAAATTAATTGGTAAAGAAAAGGTCCAAATCACGTTTCAGTTGCATCTCTGATATTAAAAATGTCTTTGCGATTTTTATACCCTATTCTCACGGCCAAGTTTGTTTCACAGTACATTGCTTTTGAATTGAGTTGAATGTTTGTTTCTTCAATCAACCACATGCATATCACATGCATAATTACATAACTTTTCTCGTAGCACTTATTATTCGAAATTTCGCAGGTTTTAGATATGTTTTCATTCACACAAGATAACAAGACCCCTGTATATCTAAGAATTTCTGCTGGACTTTTATTAGAACACTAATTCTAGTGTTTGTATTGTGTTGTTAATGTAAGTTCCTATTGCAAACCTCACAAGACTTTTTTTCTTCACCTAAAACAAAGTAGACTGCATAAAATTAAAATGTTCATATTGGAGATCCAAATATTATCTTACCAGAGTGAAAAAAGACATGTTTATCGGTTAGTTTCTTTAAATTAAATCTGTGAATCACGAGTTCATGAGCATGACATGTTTGTTATTGTTTTGGTTTTGAATTCAGCGTCCTATCTAACCTCACCTTCGAGATCGACAATAGCCGTCTATTTTACCGACACGAAATGGATCATGCGCGAAGGGTAAGTTATGCTCCTCCCAAGACTCTTGTGAATCAATTCAGGACATGCTTCAAAACTGATCTGACGTCAGGATTTATGACGTAACGATCAACGCTCGGTTTACAGACTATACCCCACCTCGACTCGAAAAGAAACAACTCGCAAGAAGGGACAGTACTCTCGGCAGACCTACTACTCTCAGAGCGGCCAGACCAACAGGAGGCGCTCTCATCGGCCATAGACCTACAGGTTAGTAAACCATGGTGGTTATTAAAATACGTGTACACGGTACTTTCCACCTTTGTACTACATTTACTTGTAATGCAATAAAGATTATTTATTTATTTATTTATTTATTTATTAAAATATTTTTCACATATGTGGCATGATTTGTTAATACATAAGAAAGTGATATCTTATATAAAAGGACTTTCGATTCCGTTTATTAAAAATCCAGTGCAAAATATCATGCCCATTGAAAATAGATGGTCTCAAAAAGCAATTATAATTTTAAAAAAATTAATAAATGATTTATTAAGTAAAGGTGCAATATCAGCTGTCAGACCATGTAAAGAACAATTTATATCAAAAATATTTTTTGTACCAAAACCAGATGGGTCTTACAGATTAATTTTAAATTTAAAAAATCTAAACTTCTTTGTGGAACACAAACATTTTAAAATTGAAGCCACCAAGGTAGTTGCTCGACTTATAGGAAAATATTTTTTTATGTGCCGCATAGATTTAAAGGACGCTTATCATCTGGTCCCAGTAAGAAAAGCACACCGAAAATACTTGAGATTCGTATTTGAGGGAATAACTTACGAATACAACTGTCTGCCATTTGGTTTAAATTGTGCCCCTCGAATTTTTACAAAAACTTTAAGACCTGTAGTTAGTATATTAAGGAAAAAAGGGATACTTCTGGTAGTTTATTTGGATGATTTTTTGGTTCTGGGAAGATCATACAACGAGTGTATTAAAAATGCAGAATTAACTTTAAATATGTTAACACATTTAGGTTTTTTAATTAATCACTCAAAATGTAGTCTTATACCTAGTAACATATGTAAATTTCTAGGTTTTGTGTATAACTCGTGCACAATGGAAATATCGTTGCCAGATGAAAAACGAATTAGAATATCTAAGATTTGTGCGAAATTTTTAAAGTTAAAAGAATGTAAAATAAGGGACTTTGCAGTATTTATTGGAATGCTTGTTTCAGCCTGCCCAGCGATTAAATATGGGTTTTTTCATATCAAGTCATTAGAACGTTGTAAATATATTGCCTTAAAACAAGAAAAGGGATGTTACAATGCAAAAATGAAAGTACCAGAGCAGTTACTTCTTGATATTACTTGGTTCAAAAATAAAATATATTCATCCAATAACATTCGTTTGTCAAAATTTCACTTGTAGATATTTTCTGATGCATCTAGATCAGGATGGGGGTTTTTTTGTGATGGCAAAAGTACCTTGGGATATTGGTCTCAAAGAGAACAAGGTTATCATATAAATTATTTAGAGCTTTTGGCGTTGTATTTTGGGTTAAAGTGTTTCATTTCAAAGTTATCAAACTGCAATATTTTATGTCGAGTCGATAATACTACAGCTGTAGCCTGTATAAATAAAAAGGAGAGTGTTAGATTTACTAAATTAAATGAGATAACAAGCAAAATTTGGAAGTTTTGTGAAATTAGAAATGTTTATATTTTTGCCAGTTATATAAATACAAAGCATAACATAGAAGCAGATAGGGCATCTCGTCAGATACATAAAGAAACAGAATGGTGCTTATCAGATAATGCTTTTCAAATGATAGTGAGATGTTTTGGAAAACCAGATATTGATATATTTGCCAGTAGATTAAACAAAAAATGTCCTAGGTTTATATCATGGATGAGAGACCCAGAGGCATATAAGGTTGACGCTTTTACATTAGATTGGAGAAAATTAAAATTTTATGCATTTCCTCCATTTAGTATGATATTAAAAATGCTTCAAAAAATAGTAGAGGATAAAGCTGAAGGAATAGTGGTTGTTCCTTTCTGGGTCTCGCAGCCATGGTATCCTATTTTTAAGTCGTTATTAGTTGGTGACCCCTTAATTTTTAATCCTAATAGAGCTTTACTTACCTTTAATAGATTGCCACACCCCCTTTGGCAGAACCTTACCCTGGTGGCAGGGAGGTTATCAGGAGGGCGCTGTTACTAGGAGAGGTACCTAGGGATTCGCTAGATATATGTTTAAGTTCAATTACACCTGCCACGTTAAAGCAATATAATACTGCCTTGAGGCTATGGTGGGAATTCTGCTCAACAAGAAATATGAATCCTTTTAAAATTACAGTTCCGAGTGTCCTAGAGTTTTTAACTGTATATTTCAAAAGGGGGGCTTCATACGGTACTCTCAATAATTACAGATCTGCGATTGCACAGATAGCGGGCCCGGACCTGGCGCAAGATTTTAGATTGAAGAGGTTTTTTAGGGGTGTTTTTGGAAAAAGACCATCTTTGCCTAAATATGATAATACTTGGGACCCCAGTATAGTTATAAATTATTTACGCAAATTTAAAAATGATGATATCAATTTGGAAATGCTTACTAAAAAACTAGTTAGCTTAATGGCATTGGCAACGGGGCAACGTATACAAACCTTAAATTTAATTAATACCGATAACATAATAACTCAGGATGATAGAATTGAGATAAAGATTCCAAATAGAATAAAGACTTCAGCAATTAATAGAAGTCAGCCTTTCATAATTTTGCCGTTCTTTAGGACTGAACCAAATATCTGTGTTGCTAGGATTCTCCTAGAGTACTTGGACAAAACAAGGGAATTACGGGGTTCTTGTAAGTTTTTGTTTCTCACTTATAAAAAACCGTTTCACAAAGCAACTTCACAAACCATGGGGAGGTGGATAAAACACATTTTAGGCAAAAGTGGTCTTGATATCTCCAAATTCAAGGCTCACAGCACACGCCACGCTGCTACGTCAGCTGCAGCCAGAAAAGGGGTTAGTTATGACTCTATTAGATTGGCAGCAGGATGGACCCAAAACTCTAAGACATTCGCCAACTTCTATAACAGACCTTTAATACGTAATGAGGATTTTGCCAACACAATTCTGAGTTTGTAAAATGTATTTCTTCAACGTGCAATATTTGTTGACTGTACACATACATATCTATTTTATGTTAAATAATAATAACTTGTTTAGGATTTCTTTTTTGTTTTGTATATACCGTTACTGTTACAATATGTTATATACATATATATAATTTGTTTTTTGGTTTCTTACAATGTTTTGCGTATACTTATTATTAATGCCTGCATATTTTCTGTAATAATGTTTTGGAAATATTTTATGAAAAATATATTTTTTGGTGTAATGTATATGGTTGTTGCAACTTCTTTAAACATCTACATTTAGTTTATTTATGAGACGAGGCCAAATATAATCATAAGATCAAACGAACTTACCAAGTGATGTTCGATCTTGATTATATGATGGCCTCGTCGAAATAAATAAAGTCCCATCCCAACCCATTTTACAGAACCCTATTTGGGTTGCAACAACCGCTTTAAAATAGACTAAATATCATCGACAGGGTTTGGGCACAGGTACGAGGGGTTCTTTTTTGCTTAGCTTTCAAGATTGTGGACGTATTAGCCAGAGGCGGAGATACTACATTTAGTTTATTTATTTCGACGAGGCCATCATATAATCAAGATCGAACATCACTTGGTAAGTTCGTTTGATCTTATGAGTTTATTTGTTACAATAAGAAGTCAAATTCTGCTTAACCTAGTGATTTTCCGAGTCCAATTGGTTCACATTATTCAATAAAACAAGCATAAGTAATTCGAGTTCAATGCTTAGATGATCAGAAGAGTATTTGAATATACTCATAAAAACGGCACGCGCCAGTTCTTTTAAAAGTATACTGCATTTCTTCGCAAATATTCAGTTCATAATAATTAAGATGATATACACTATTGTAATGATAATAATCAAACTCTTCTTTTAAGCCAATCCAAATTAAGCGCACCATCTCCAGCTGTTTTAAGATAGACTAAAGAGTACCTGCAGATAACAATGAACAATGTGATGTCTATTAAATACCTTCTAATCGCTAGTTAAATTGGTTTGTATATGCCATAAAAGAGGCATAATTTTGGAGTTGGTCTCTCATATTTTTCTTAGGCCAACTTTTTATTTCGTTGTTTAAAATTAACAGAACTTTAAATAAGGATTTCCTGATTTAGGGCTATTCTAATAAGAAATAAATACCGCGTGTACTTGAAACTACATGACAGAAGTAAAAACTTCAACAAAACGGTATTGAAAATTAAATAAAATATTTCCTGTGAAGCGAGCACTCTACTATCTGAGTTACGCCATCGATAAAAATACGTGCACCAAACCTAATATAAGTATCTAGAAGGGAATAATACATAATTATTAAAAGACCTTGGGTGCAAAAACCGGCTATGCCCACTTTTGGATGAAATTACTTTTTTTCACTGGATACATAATTTAAAGGATCCCCGATCGGTTGGTGCAAACATCAGACAAGCTCGAAGTAAATTAATGATTTAAAATGCTCAAAGGACTTATTGCCTGACCGTACCCTTTGTGGCAAAAACCAGTCATGTCCAGGACTTCTTCGATTTTTGCACCAAGATTAATAGTACTGGGAGGACATGACCGTGATCAGTGATCAAACGCGCGCAGCTTTACATATACGAAGAAGCCACGTCAAACAAAAGTAGCAAGGAAGTCATCATCTATTACCACGATTCTTTCCGACTTTATAAAAAAATTGTACCTGTTTTCCGACGATTCGTTTGCCCAGAACAAAAATCATACTATCACCAAATATTTGTTCACCTTAATTAATCAGCGTATTAAAAATAGTTGTACTATTTGTACATCAATATCTTGAGCCTGGTCATAGCTTCTTGCCGTGCAATCGCTTGGCTTCATCGAGAAAGAAAGAAGAAGTAGAATAGTATATTATATACCTAGGTTGAGAAGTAAGCCATTATTTACCGAGCACTTTTACATAAATATAATGTGTGCGCGAGGTTAATAATGGCCTTCTCAACCGAGGTATATATAGATTTTTTTTTACTACTAACACTGATATATTACCATATTTGATTTGATTTCTATATTAGTCATTTTCTACTTATTTTTCTAATAGTTCGAAATATCAGGTAGCCTGGAAGTTCAGTGGTTCAGTTGTCTAACTGACAGAACGAATTTAATTTTAAATGTCATTTTCCGAAAGATAGACGCTATCTAAAAGTTAAAACCGTAACGTGTGAATAAAATAATTGGAAAATGGCTGAACTTAGAGAGACAGTAACTACTACTTACATATACTTTGCTACTACAAGTAGCGATTTGTTGCCAGAAAAATCGAAGAGAGTGGAAATTCAAGTATTAATAAGAATACTATGGGGAGTCATGAAAAGTGAGTCATACTGTATATAATTTTTTTACTAATAGCACTGCTACAATCCTTATCATTATTTGAATTGATTAGATTTTGAAATTAATCATCTCCTACTCATTTTTCAAATATTCCGAAATGACAACTAGTTGTCAAACTAACAAGCTGAAACTTATATGACATTTTCCGCTTCATTATTGACCTAGGTTTTTTTTAATATTATGATTTACCTAGGGTGAGAAATGTTACTTCTCATTTGAGGAATGAAGTAAATAATGATGATTTATCATGTAAGTAGTAAAAAAAACGGTAATTGTTTAGTATAGATCCTTCAAATAAAATGACTTATTATAGAAGGCTAGAGTTCATCTTAAAAAGTAATTTTATACAAAGACTAGCTGACCCGACAGACGTTGTCCTGTCTTAGCTATTAATATTTAACTCGAACTGGAATAAATAATACCAAAAAAATTATTTCAAAAACATAGATTTTATCCGATCGGACGAAAAACGACACATTTCCGATGTGTTTTCTCACCGCAAAAGTCATGATTCCAGTATATTGTATTCGTTGCTTGGCAACATGCAATAACTGTACAAGAATAGAAAATAACTGTCCGGGAATATAACATTCCCGTCCTAGGCCGGTAATGTAACATTTCTGTCATATTCAAACGCCTTGTTTGTCAGATCTGACGTCGATCAAAAGTAACATTTAGCTGTAGTTTCCGTAGCTACGTAATAAACTTCAAGCTCGCTCGATTCAAAACTTGATATTATGTTGAGTTTAAATTTAAAACACCGTTTTATTTAGAGCAATATTTGGCTCTATTTATATAAGTACGTATTCTAATTTATTTTGATCGAATAAAAAATAGTATGTGCAACTCGTAGGAAAAGCACATTCCTGGACTCCTGTGTTGCTGGCCTCGGCTGCGCCTCGTCCAGCAACTACCACAGTCGTCCAGGAATGTTTTGCTTTTCCTCCTAGTTACACAATATACTATTATTATAATGCTTTTTAATACACAACATTGTTAGTTCTCCGACACGGGAACATGGATTTTCAAGATTGATGCCTCAAACACTTAACGACTGCCCTTGCAATTTATTTATCGACATTGTAAATGCAAGCCGCACTGGAATGCAAGCAGCACTGGACATTGTAGCCATTTATAGGCATGTCGTTCGGAATCATAGGCATGGGCGTAGACAGGATTTTTTCTCAGGGGTACCCGCAGGCGGAGGCTAAGCCGTCGTGGAATCACTGGCAATGTTTGTCGAAAATCACCTGCCAATAGAATCATCGCACCACCAAACTGCTTTTGGTTGTTTTTTAAATCTTGCATCGTGCGATCTAATGCCTCTAAATATTTTTTGTGTGCCATCGTGCATTCACGCCAAACGATCAATTTGCTTTGCTGCAACACTTTGGCCATTGCAGAAGTCCTCGAAAGGTTGCAAGTCGGAGTTTCATTAGTTTGCATGTTCAACGGCAACTTAAGTGCTGAATGAGCTGTTCGACCGCCTTCCAACAACGTAGCATCAATACCTGATGAAGCAAGTGCGAGTGCAATTCCATTTTGCGATCGAATCTTTGCCAATATCAATGATATTAAAAACGTTTTTCCAGTTCCACCGGGAGCATCTAAGAAAAAAAATCCGCTAGTTCCATAGTTCACTACTTTCAAGAGCGTATCATAGGCATATTTTTGGTCCTGATTTAAAAGGGGAACGTTTCTTTGAACGGTTTCTCTCAATGCCTCGGAATCGTATTGGGTTTGGCGTCTCAACTCTTGATTAAATTCGTTGTGCATTGGGCGGTTGGGCGTTGTCATTCCTAATAGTATTAATCTTTTATTGGTAAGCATCAAGCACATGTCCTCAGTTATAATTAATGCTTCATTGTGAATTTCTTCGTTCATTTGCAAATCTGCATTTGATGTTCTAAGACGCCTCTGATGCAATGATGCAATACATCTTCGGCACTACGATCTTTGTTTTTGTTCCATAAATCAAGCGGTGTTGATAGGAAGCATGTAGATAAAATTATAGAAAACAATGTTCGTAGTTGTTTAGTGATAAACAAACACTTCTCAAAAAACTCACTGAATAAATTGAAAACTGGATAAACGTTCCGATCGAATAGACTGACTGTGCAGTATGCACTAAGAAACGAATAAATGATTTTTTTTATTATTAGATACTGACCGATGCATATGTTAAGCGACATTTACGTCGCGCAAACTGTCAAACGCTATGTCAATTTTTATTTCTTCTGAAATTATCCAATTTTCTGGGCAATTTTCTTAATTTTTCTTTCCGTAAGAACCTTCTACAGAGTATTAGAAAATTTATAAAAAAAAGATGAACGAAATCCGTAAAGTCGTTCTCAAGTTATGGCGTGACCAAGGGAAACAGGGATTCATTTTAATATATATAGATTTTCTGGCGGAAATTATAATTTATGGAAATATTTGACCATATGGATAAATCTACAAAAACCCACGTTTATATTTATTGTGTGTTTCTTTGGGTTAGTTTGGGTTAGTTTATCTCGTAAAATAAGAATAAATAAATTAATTTGGGTGAGTTTGGCTTAGTTTACGTTAGTTTGGGTTAGTTAAACTAACCCAAACCTAGCCCAAACTAACATAAACTAAACCAAAAATTAAGAAAAAGGCTAAAAAAATTTTCGTGCTGTTGATGCTCAATAACTTGAAACGAATGCACTATCGCGCTGTTATTTTTCTGTTGAAGAAGTAGTCCATAATCTCGCAGTGGAGTTAAAATGTAGAAG
>MU182841.1:0-186376 GCA_016904865.1 Pissodes strobi
TAGCAATCATCATAATCTACTAGAGTATATATATATAATACCTTTTGTGAAGTGTTACTACGCCGGCCTAGTTTCATTAGTTACTTCTTACGGGTACTAGATTTATGGATAATCTCTAGTGCATATTATATCCGAGGAGGTTTATTTACTTTATTTTGGCAGTGATATTAAAACGTAACACAGCATTTTGAGGGATACGATTTCTGTTTGAAACTTGCAACTCGGGATTTTGGAAAGGCTATACTAACCGAGTTAAATTAACTTAGTATAGTCTATGTGATAAGTTCGGTATTTCTATCACCGTCTAGGTTGCAAGTTACAGCAGAACGTTTCGGAGAAGTGAACTTTCAAAATTTTATAACCTTTTTGCTTGACACTTTTCAAGATTTTAAATTAGATTGTCAAGATGACAAGAGGGTGTGTCTAGTCAGACAGTAACTTATTTAACATTTAATTGAATTTTCTTATAAGGTTAGAGGAGCTTGCTCTTGTTTTTTATTTCAAAATAAAAGTATTGGCCTCACATATATACTTGGTATTATTTTGGGTGAATTTGGGAATTTAGATTTTGAGTGGCAACTGCAGGAAGCGTAGACTTCGCCAGGTAATTATTTACTTAATTTGACATTTGAGTTTAAACTCTGATTCTTTTATTTCCATGTTTTTTTTACTGTGTCCGTATAAACAACGATAGGACTTGCCAACAAAAGTAAACTTGATGACGTCCAATCCCGAATTGGACTTTTACTTATTTTGATTTAATTCCATATCCAGGTACATCATTTTGGAACTTGATAGTGGGAAAAGATAAAGTTCGCAGACGGTGCTGGTTGAGCTATTACGAGGACTGGTGTTGATCGAATTTCAAGGTATACCACTGATTGTAGTTTATTCATTTGGTAATTCTTAATTTGTTAGTAATATGTCGTTCAGCGCCATCTGCAGAGTATTTTATTTTTGAATTGAATAACAACAACGCGTCCAATTTCACAACAGTTTTTAGCAGTAATTCTGAGTTATAATTTGGGATCTGATAACTAATTGGTATAAGAAAATAATAAAAAAATTTCAACGAGGGATGTGTTTCTTTAAGTATCTAAAAATCAAAGTCAGTTGATCAACGTGACGTTCCCTTGGAACTGAATTTAATGGTATAAAATATTACTTGGACTGTTTGATTGGCTAGATATCTTCATTGAAAACTCGCTTGCCAAGTTATTAAACAACTTCCTCGCAGATCGTCGAGGATAGGTAGCTTGGACAACCACTCCCACAGTTTCCATGTTAAAAAATCGTCATATTCTGCTATAAGATTAGTAGTTCCAGGTTTTACCTCATTTTCACTTTTAAACACGACATTACCTCTTTCATTGCTAAAAACTATCACACTTATATCAATCCCCCGAGAACTTCTCCCTAGTATTTTTATGCATTGTTTACTTGTCGTATCAGTTCTTGATCAATTTCATTTCCTTAGAGCTGCTCTCAAAATCGCTTACATCATTTAGCTGGTTTTTAGAAATTTTGTGTTCCACCAGATGTTTAGCAGCATTTTTCCAATCGCAACAATCACCATGAGAAAACTGTGAGCGCGTTCGAGAAAAAGTTTGCGTATATAGCAGTAGATAGGTCGATTGCTAGGAGAATAGCATAGTCATGAACGTTTTATGATTCTACCGTTCCGTGTTTTGCGCAGAAAAAAACTCCTCAACTAAACAAAGGGAAGGAGCTGGGATTGGGCACTCAGTAAGTTCTTTAATTGTTTTCTATGAAGTGTCCATTTCGCCGTCTCCAAACTTCCGAGCCTCAGCCTGGTTTCGACATGCAGGTGAATGTGTATTATCATCCCTTCTTCGAACAGCAGAGCAACTTGGCTTAGATTTCATGTAAACGTGACGTTGATATAACTTCTTCATTCTTCTTTTGCCTCGTTTGGTGCTGCCGGTTTTAAATTCCTATTTATTTTTATGTCGATTAGTTTATATTTTATGGCGGTCCATATTTCTGGATTAAATAAACTAAACAAAAAAATTGAGAAATATATAAAAAAAACTTTAATTTGTTGTATTGAAAATGTTATAATATCGAACAGTAGGCCTAGGCCTATATTATTAACGGTTATATTGTTATGTTCTTACCGGGCTCCATGTGAATAAAATCCTTCACGACCAGGACTCAGGAGCAGTTAGTCACAATACATATTGCCCAATTGTGCAAAATGGAACGATCTACCTAGATTTTTGCATTTTATCCTTGGCTAGACGTCTACTTCGGCACTGATGAACCGTCAGTCCGCTGCAAAGAGGTTACGCAAGTAATCTCCTCAGGAATTGAGGCATACATCCCAAATTCCATTAAGTTACTGTCAAAAGGAAGGCCTTGGTTCGACAAAAGATGCGAAAGAGCCTTAGGCAGGAAACAGCAAGCCTACGAGTACTGGCAGCAAAATCAGGCCGCTGAATCGCAATTATTTTGCCGAAGCGAGAAACGAATGCAAACGTGTGATAGACGAAACTAAGAACAAACACAAACAAAGGATCAGAAATAAACTTTTGCTATAGGAATTTCTGGTCGGTAGCAAAGGTAGTAAGTAATAACTTTACAAAAACGTCTCTCCCTCCTTTGACAGACGAACACGGTGTCACGGCCACTACAGCCACCGTCTATAGATATTCTAATAAGTCCGCTCACTCCAGCATGCCGTGGAAAATACTGCCGTTGACCTTGAACACACTCGGCCGCTGTACAGTAAACGAATGGGTGCAGCTACGGTGTACGATCAATATGAACTGCCGCTCGATTATTTTTATACGGGGAGCGTTCTATTAGGAATAAATGATATGAATATGATTACGTATTAATGTTTGGATTATTTATTTGTTATGAACAACTATTGACATTCTCTGTCTCATTTATAGCTCATTAATGATACTACTTTGCAATAGTTACTTAGTATTATAATAAATAAGTAAATAATAAACGAAATATTATCTACGATATGGATAAAAATACCAGTAGGTACAACTTGTATTGTTTAATTACGAACACAAGTTACAAAATATAACAGGAAAATAGCGACAATGGAATAATTTTAACCTGATATTTTCGGCTGTCGATAGGTATCGATATTTTATTGCATTTTGTTATTAATATGACAAATGCGTTGTCACAGTGGATGTCGTCTTTAAAAAAAATGAAAAAACCAACTAACCTGTGCCACACCCATAAATTAACCCAAGCATTAAAAGTTTTTTACATCTAGGGTTTTTTTATTCATAATTAGGGGCTATGACAGCGATCAAACTCACTTATACTCATATATAACTCGACTTATATACATAATTTGGGCGAAGTTAAATATTAGAATTCCACAAATTTTACGCTATTTTGATATTTTTTGGATTCATGAAAGTGATTTTTCAAAGCCATGCATGTAACGACACGTTTTGGAATTTTCGTCTTACAAGAGAGATAAAGCATATGACTCTCTCTCTCTCTATCTCTCTCCCTCTTTCTCTTTTATGGAATCGGTAAAGAATTAATCAACTTTTATGAGACGAAGTGAAACTAACCGAAAGTTGATTGGACGACTAACCCAAATCTATTAAAATTGATTATGACGCATCGGAACTGCTTTAAATGACTAAAACGAGTTGAGACTAAGTGAAACTAACCGAAAGCTGATTCGGCGACTCACCCAAACTAACCAAATCTTAGATTATAACATATCGGAACCGGTTCAAATGATTAAAATAAGTGATATTAAGTGAAACTAACCGAAAGTTGATTCGACGACTAACCCAAACTAACCAAATCTATTAAAATTGATTATCACTTATCGGAACCGACTCAAATGACTAAAATAAGTTGAGACTAAGTGAAACTAACCGAAAGTTCATTAGACGACTAACCAAAACTAACCATCTAACCAAATGTATTAAAATTGATTACATCGTATCAGAACCGGTTCAAATGCCTAAAATAAGTTGAGACAAAGTGAAACTAACTGAAAGTTGATTCGGAGACTAACCCAAACCAACCAGATCTAATAAAATTGGTTAGAGCATATCGAAACCTGATCAAATGACTAAAATAAGTTGAGACAAAGTAACCGAATGTTGATTAGACGACTAACTAAATGTATTAAAATTGATTATAACGTATCGAAAGTTCAAATGTCTATAATAAGACGAGACTAAGTGAAACTAACTGAAAATTGATTCGGCGAATAACCCCAAGTAACCAAATCTATTAAAATTGGCTATAGCGTATCGGAACCGCATTAAATGACTAAAATAAGTTGAGACTAACCCAAACTAACCAAATCTATTAAAATTGATTATAACGTATCGCAACCGACTCAAATAACTAAAATAAGTTGAGACTAAGTTAAATTAACCGAAAGTTGATTAGACAACTAACCAAATCTATTCAAGTTGATTATAACGTATCGGAACCGACTCAGATGACAAATAAGTTGGGACTAAGTGAAGCTAACTTAAATTTGATTGGACGACTAACCAAAACTAACCAAATCCATTAAAATTGATTATAATGTACCGGAACCGGCTCAAAAAAGTAAAATAAGTTGAGACTCGCTAACGAAGTAGTCACTTCTATCACATATACTGTGCTACTCGTGACTTTTAAAAAAAAAATCATTAAAAACTTGTGTACAAATAATCTGCTGTAATTGCTACTACTTTTCTCTGCCGACTTTCAATGTATTGTTTTGTTTTTATTGAAATAACGCAGACGGCGCATGAGAGGTTTGTAGACAAGGCTGTGCTGCCAGATTTATTCTTTAATTCTATACGGGTTTAAATTAAAATGGTACATTTCTCAGTTTGACAATTTTATGTTAGTCAATAGTTGTGTTTAAAATATATATCTATATAATATCTATTATTCCTGAAATTATTATTTTATATAACTTATTAAAGCGAGGCAAAGCGATAGTGATATTAAGCTGATAAGAATTGATATTATTCATTGCTCTATATGAAAGGTCGAAAAGGGGATTTGAGGAGCATGATTTCTCTTTCTGACTATAGGTATTTTATTTCCTTATATTCCTTGCGTTTCTATACAAGCGTCCAGCGTCTGCGGTATAACTATTTGCAATCATGCGCAGTTGCGTTTCGGGATCAGCTTTTGTGCTTGTAATACTACGGCCCGGGTTCGATTCCCGTCGGTGACATGTTTTATTTTTTTTCGTTATATTTGTTAGTTGGGGTTAATTTTAGTTTAGTGTTAGGCAGGGTTGGTCAAGCGTGTAGCGCCCCCGTCTCAATGTGCTTGTTTGATTCATTAAAGTTAGTATCGATTATGTTCGCTTAATATGGGATACTGACGCGCGCGTAGCGAGTAGCACAGCACACGTGATTGAAGTAAATACTTCTCAAGTTTCAACTCATTTTATTTATATGAGCCGGTTTCGATGCGTTTTTATAATCAATTTTATACATTTGTTTGGTTTTGGTTAAAGTTTTACTTAGTCAACTTATTTTAGTCTTTTGATCAGGCTCCGATATGCTATAACCAATTTTAATAGATTTGGGTATGGGTAGTATGGGTTAGTCGCCGAATCAACTTTCAGTTAGTTTCACTTTGTCTCAACTTATTTTAGTCATTTCAACAGGTTCCGGTAGGTTACCATCAATTTTAATAGATTTGGTTAGATTGGGTTAGTCGTCGAATCAACTTTCGGTTAGGTTCACTTTGTCTCGACTTATTTTAGTCATTTGATCAGGATCCGATATGTTATAACTAATTTTAATAGATTTGGTTAGTTTGGGTTAGTTGCCGAATCAGCTTTCAGTTAGTTTCACTTTGTCTCAATTCATTTTAGTCATATCAACCGGTTCCGATGGGTTATAATCAATTTTAATAGATTTGGTTAGATTGGGTTAGTCGTCGAATCAATTTTCGGTTAATTTCACTTAGTCTCAATTTATTTTAGTCATTTGAAGCGGTTCCGATACGTTATAATCAATTTTAATAGATTTGGTTAATTTGGGTTAGTCCCCGAATCAACTTTCAGTTAGTTTCACTTTGTCTCGACCTATTTTAGTGAATTCAACCGGTTCCGCTAAGTTATAATCAATTTTAATAGATTCGGCTAGTTTGGGTTAGTCGTCGAATCAACTTTCGATTAGTTTCACTTAGTCTCAACTTCTTTGAGACATTGAACCGGTTCCGATACGTTATAATCAATTTTAATACATTTGGTTTGTTTTGGTTAGTCATCTAATTAACTTTCAGTTAGTTTCACATAGTCTTAACTTATTTTAGTCATTTGATCCGGTTCCGATACGCTATAACAAATTTTAATATATTTGGTTAGTTTGGGTTAGTCATCCAATCAACTTTCGGTTAGTTTCATTTAGCCTTATTTATTTTAGTAATTTGAAGCGGTTCCGATACGTTATAATCAATTTTAATAGATTTTGTCGGTTTGGGTTAGTCATCCAATCAAGTTTCGGTTAGCTTCATTCACTTCGTCTCATAAAAATTGAATAATTCTTTACCAATTCCATAAGAGAGAAATAGTACAATAAGAAAAACTACCCTTAGCCATCTTAACCATATATATTTTTTAAATAGCGTATAGCGTAAATCGTACGAAAACTATTCCGTAAAAATAAATTCACACCGTCCGATCGCGGAAGTACTTGCGAAAACTGAGTCACGGCTAAGCCGTGACATTGACACACGTCAATGTGAATGCCGATGGGTGAGGGATTGGCGCAGGCAGGAGGGAAATCTTCCGCGGCACGCTGGAGTGAGCGGACTTATTAGAATATCTATAGACGGTGCTACAGCCAAGGAAAAAAGCAAACATGCTCGTCAAAATGTTTTCAACCCACTCTACCTTAAAGGCAAGGATCTCTCCGTCATATCGAACATCAACACTACCATGGCAAAAGTTAAGTTTCATCACCGTGATATTCGAAATATCCTCAAAGAACTAGATACGCAAAAGTCATCAGGACCGGCCGGAATACCTGCCATCGTGTTAAAGAACTGCGCCAACGATCTAACACCCATTTTTGTCAGACGTTTTTCTCAGTCTTTCCGAAAAGATATTTGCCCATCTTTTTGGAAGATCGCTCGAATGCAACCTGTTCCAGAAAAGGCAAGAAAACCTTGCCCTCAAACTATAGCCCGATTGCCTTGCTTCCATTAACCAGAAGAGAGTTGTGCGTCTCGTCGGCGACCCGGAGTTGACCCGGCTCTGGATAGTCTGGAGCACCACAGGTATGTGATCGAGATATCCCTGTTTTACAGATATTTTCACAGCAGATGTGTCCAGGATTTGGCCGCCTAATCACGTCCCCAGCAACGCCTGTCAGACAGTCACGACAAACGGCAAGAGTGCACCCGTTCGTTGTATATCTGGAAACACCTAGAACATTGCTTTACAAGGACTCCTTTAGTGCATCGCTGTGGCACTCACTCCCAGGACGTCTGTTTTCCCCAAATTAAATGCTACAGCTATTTAAAAACCGTGTCAATCAACATCTTCGTACACACACCGCTCGTCGAGTGCCATAGGATCTCCCTTTAGTGTGTGTGTCATAGCCATAAAAAAAATTGTTCACTAACTTTAAAATTAAAACTAAAACTCTACATACTAATTTATTTAAGTCTTAACTTCAACTATTTGGTTATTAATTATCCATAAATAACTTATGATTTATGTTAAAACAATCTTGAGCGCTTGAACCAATATAGGCACCATGCAGAAGATGCCGAGTGCGCCTTCCTTATATGCGAATAAATATGTCTCCCTCGCTCCCGTATGCGCTTCGTGTATTCTGTCGCCTTCGCGAAACTTTCGGCTGACAGACAGTGGGAAATATTCTCGTCAGGCTGGTTAACCACTCAAACAACACATTAAGTTAAACCAAATGCAAACGATGAATAATGATTAGGATCACCAAACTTTGACCTGATTTTGAAAATTGACGTAGAACCAATTTTCATTTTTCACCTGGACAGTGGTAGAGTGGCGCGGGATTCTTTGTGGTCGGATCCCCTTTGTGGTGCAAGCCCATAGGACCTGGTTCTACGGCCATCTCTGTCCTGTCATGCATTCCTCTCTTTATTTTCCGACTTAAAAATAAAATGAGCCATTTATATGAACCATTTCTAAAGGGGTCTGTCTATCTCGGGCAACTTATAGATAGTATAGAGATCATTTGGACAACGCCACATTTCAGGCAGATTGAGATTATAGCAGCTTACAATTCCGTCTTATCTGAATTAGAAAACATCAAACATATTTATGAAAAAAAGTTGTCACAAGAAACCCAGTTTTTATCATCACTCTTACCAATTCTAATTCTGGATTATTCAAATGGAAACCGATGCTTACTCATTCATATAAGAAATATTAAGCGGTAATAAGGAAAATTCGATATCGGCGGATATCATCCTAGTTTAAAACCGATAAATTCGCGTTTGTTCGGTCCAGCATGTGTAAATTTTCGTTGGCTCCCAAGTCGCCATTGTTTTAGAGGCTACAGTGCAAACAATTCGATTTTACGGCGCATTTGGCGCCGCAGTTTGTTATACGATGTTCTAAGAATGATTTTATCGGGATATACGAATGAAAGTGCGGTTCAGTTGAACCATTAATAATAATTGAATACATACTGATGGCAGTAGCCAGTAGTATAATTTAGCTTAGTACAGCTTATTGTAGAAGTTCTCAGATGAGGCCATCTTTGCCGCTTTCAGCATTGAACACGACTTGATTTTCAACTAAGTATTCGAGGTTTGGTCTATATCTATTACGAGTCGTTGCGCAAAAGTTTGTTAATATTTCTTTGCAACACGTTTTTCTTATTTATTAAGTTAAAAGGTAAGCAAGTAAAGATTTTAGTTTAAAAAACAAACAAGCCTAGCACCGGAGTGTCGTGTTTGCAATACCCGGCTCCGGGAGTGGAATCGTGGAGCGCCACCAGTTCTTACCAACTAAACTGGAAAAGCTCCGCTAGTTGTACGGTGTTGTTAGGTACGCTCATCAAATAAAGAAACTCAATCTTAACTTAACAAGAAAACACAATCTAAATTTACGGATCAATTTATTAGCTTCTAGTTTTTTTTCTCAACAGCAACAATCTTACATGAAATGTTTGCAATTTAAAGGCGACAAGGATATTTATAAGAATATTTTGGAAAATATATTATAGAGTATTTATGAAATTGTTGAAT
Organism: Pissodes strobi; assembly: GCA_016904865.1. Lineage (NCBI taxonomy): Eukaryota > Metazoa > Arthropoda > Insecta > Coleoptera > Curculionidae > Pissodes > Pissodes strobi. The sequence continues at coordinate 9,223 of MU182841.1, forward strand.
CTAACAGGCGAAGGAATGTCAAATACTATTAAGTAACTAATAATAATGGTACAATATGATGATTGTACGGAGACCAATTCTGTTGTTAACTCGGTACTGTATGCCTTACACCTAAATGCCTTAAACACTACAATCCGAAGTGATCACTTTGGTTTACCTAAGTGTATACGTATGCATGCGCTAGTAGTGCATCAATTATAAATGTAGCGATAATAACATCAATTATTAGAAGACCACAATAATATTATCAATAGACCCGATAAACAAATGGATAAATGAAGAATAAAATTATTGACAGCTATCTTAATGCTTGGCTGTCAATGCTTTATTTATATTTAAATATTAAGAGCGATTATATCAATCGGTCAGAAAAATAAGTCATTAAATAAACTTAATCTATCTTAAAGCTTGCTGAATTTATGTTTAAATATTAATTATTAAATTAATCGACAAGAAAAATATCAATCGAATATACATCAATATTAACTATTTTATCGATCGGCAAGAAAAATAAAGAGATTTATTGAAATTATGCTAGCTATCTTAAGGCACGATCAACGGTGCTAAATTCATAACTAAAACTGAGCTTTATCCACAATACCGAAACAGAATTTTTGCACTCGACGCGCGTTTCGCTAACCATGTTAGCATCATCAGAGATGATTAATCATTTAATCATCTCCTGATGATGCTAAGATGGTTAGCGAAACGCGCGTCGAGTGCAAAAATTCTGTTTCGGTATTGTGGATAAAGCTCAGTTTTAGTGCATGTTGCCGTAGGTTCCAAACCCCAACATAATGGCTAAATTCATAATAATTAAACAAAAAAAAGAAAATAATACTAAGCGATATCCCGTTAGATCCGGTCGCCTAGCTCTGTAGTGGAGGTAGGAAGTACGTACTTCTGGTGAAGGCGCCGGGCACCTGTAGCAAAACTCAGGTACTGCAATGGCACTCGATAGCCCCGATGGTAAAACTGGCAGTGGTATAGCCCGGAGATAAAAACTGGTAGTAGTATAGCTCGGTGATAGAACCCTCTCTTGAGTCGGAGGGTGGTTTGAGAATCAACGGTCTCGATCTTGTAAAATGAGCTCGGAAAACCTCTAGTGCAATTCGAATATCCCAATAACTTGGCAGTGTCGATCACTGGTTAGGGGGTCACTTCCAGATCCCTACAAGGGTAGTATTAACACAATACAGAAAGTTGAGTCCACTATGACTGCACTAAAGCTAAAGGCTTCCTCTCACACCGAAGGGTATTTCTAGAAGAATTCTGCATCTGTTTCAGTCAATTTGCCTTTCCACTTCTACGAGATTAGAAAAAAGAACGTCGAATCAGAAAGGAAAAAAAATTGTAGGGCCGAGAACTGCCGTATCGCATTCTAACGATTCGATACGAGGAATAATTCTAAGATAATAAACGACTTAGTTCTCGTTTATTATGGTTGTAAAACGAGGGCGGAAGCCACAATTAATGGGCTGAAATTAAAATTTTCAAGAAATGCTAGGAAATACTCCTAAAAAAATGATAAGCTTTTAAAAATCTAAATCGAAAGCAACAATTACGGGAGGATAGTCCATTCCTACTAGCCGGGACTACCAACCGAATATTACAAAAATTGCGTCCTGCCGCGTGGAAAGATAAATTAGAAGTCCCAAAAAGTTATCAGAAATATTCAAACCGAAATCAAAATATGAATTTAACGGATCTAATCAGGCTTTATTAACCCAATTCTTAAAAATATAGAACGGCCAGCAAACATAATTAATGTAATATAAATTAAGCAAAGTTATACTAATAACATAATATCTTATTTTAGTGGTTTGATCAAGCCTAAGCGATCTGTGGCTCGCTTATCAACTAAAATAAATATAGTCGCAAAGTGCCTGAGGGCAACATAAGAGAGAGGGATGATCAAAATAGCTACTCAAGGCCACAACAGTGTTATAAAAGCTAGTACAAATATATCATTAACCTATATGCAGGATAAAATTAATTTACATTAATAAATGCGGCAACATTAAGCTTATTGATCGAATTAATAAATTTAGAATTAATTAACCGAAGAGGTCAATACTCAATAATTTTTGCCGCAAAATATAGCATCTTTTGTTGCTAAATGCAGCATGAACTTTAACATCTTTTACACTGGCCATATCAGACTGTTACATCTCCCTCAGCATTCGTGATCCTCTCAATCTAGGTTTTCTTGGCTCTGCTTCATCTAGCATTCTAATCTGCGTTTAGGTTAATGTTCTTCATAAAGGCCCTAACAAAGGGGTTAGTTTGGAAGAGGATTATTGTAAGGATGTGATAAAGAGCTAAGCCATATGATATAACATGCAAGGTAATAGAAAACTGCTTTAACTGAATTACAGTTATTCGTCAGTAGACCTGCAATACTAAATCTAGGGAAAGGAGTGGGGCCAATAATTAGAGAATATGGAATTTAGAGCAATAAGTTGTACAAAGACATCAAGGAAGGTAAAATTTTCCCGGACGCAAATACAGTAATATCACCCGGGCTAGCTTCTCGTAGGCTCTCGCCATAGGGCGACTGTAACATAAATGTACAATAAATGAACTGCTTTTCATGTGTTGGGTTAGTTTTGTTGGTTGCGCCCCTGGAGCGAGCGAAGCTAGGGCGCAACCGACAAAAGCTAAGCAAAACTATCCCAACACATGAAAGGCAGTTACATCTATCGTACTGTACTTACTGTATATGCCTCCCGGTCCGCAATTACCAACAAATCACTGGAAAATCCGCATAAAATGGTGAAGGATAATTAATAATGCAATAATAAGTAATTGATGAAAAAATATTAATTTAATAAAGTTATGACAACATTGAGTATCTGTATTCTAAAACAGAGTGTTCGCTCAGAGAACGAAAACAACGCTTTAAAGCTTTAAAATATAATTGTGAGTGAAAAAGTCGCTACGTTTTAATATGTGAAACATTTCAAAAAACCATCCACATGTTCCAGCTGAAATTCCTGCTGTCTTCGAGCTTTGTGATTTGTGTAGAAGCGTCTGAAAACGAGCAGATTTAATGTCATTCATTCCTTCGAGTTCAGACAAAACCTAACGGGTTCTTATTTTATATTTAAGTTAGACACCACACAACAACGCGGGAATAACTGCACGTTAAGCTGCAATACTGAAATAGGGCCAGATAAGAAGACCAATGTCTTTGCTCCATTTTCGAACCGAATATTTGATTATTAATTAAGTGATGGAGCGAAAAAGTTTAATTATTTTGTTAATCTGATTAAAGAAAATTCCACAGCACAAATTGGAATGAAACCGTAAATTTCATTAAGCATAGTATTACTTGAATTTTGAATAATTGATGAGAGGTATTAAAACAATGAAGCTTGATTTAGGTTTGTGCTTTTGAATGTACACACGGAGGTATACCAGAACGTCTTCATTTCGAAAAGATAAATACGTTGTTTCTCCGTTGCTTTCAGTATATAGTTGAATATGCACCATTTACTGCTGATAGCATTCATCTAGTCAAAACCTGAGTTTCTCAAGGAATTTCAAAGTTTATTTTGTGTGCTCATGTCTTTTCACAAATGCCCCATAAATAAAACCTAAAACCCCTGTCTACCTACTTTGAAAATTTATGTTTTATTTTACTGCAGTAATACGTTTCCGAAACGATATTATACCACCGTACAAGAAAGCGAACCATTTTTATACACACTTCTTTTAAGGGCTTTGTCGTAAAGGGTATATTTATATTTTTCGAGTTTATAGCTAAGCGCTCAAATGGCGCTTACTCTTTACGACATTTTAAACAAATACAAGAAGCCGTTATAAAATATACAAGAAGCTTCTGTTTGTTTACATCATATTTTTGTGTATACGATCTTCATAAATGTGACTACAAATTACTTTAATGTTTACAGTTTAACCTAATGCAACTTTAGCCATAAAAACAGCCAAATAGTGCTTTCGAACAGAGAATTCTGCAAAAATCTCTAAATCAAGCATTTAAGTCATGATTCATAACATACTAATCCATGTATAAGGCAACTTACCTGAATATGGGACTTCTAAGAAAAAATCGATATTTAAAGCGGTGGGTAATTGCAAAGCATGAAAAAAATCAAAAATGCTTGTTAATTTTGTTATTTTGCTAAAAACATGTTATCTACCCACGTAGGGACCTGGGTTCTGATAATGGGTATACCAGGACCCTAATATGGCCACACCGGGTTTGTTAAAAGTTCGTATAAAATATAGAATCTGTCTGGCGCTATTAAAATGTCGCTAATAGAATGAGAATGAAAGAAAATAAGCAAACACCAATGGACCTGACTTGTCAATGAGAGGACAAACGCTGACTCTGGCCTCATCCATAAGCTTGCTGGGCTTCAACGTAGAAAACAACATGCCTTGACGTAATCGCAACACCAAAATCGCCAAGGCACCAGCACAAAATCTAGGAGCACTTTATAGAGCAAAAAAGTTTTACAAACCTCATCAGCTCTTACTACTCTATAAGGCCCAGATAAGACGATCTCTGGAATACTGTCCCCATGTGTGGCGCTTGGCACCCAAACATTTGCTCAAGATATTGGACTACTGAGAGCAGTCCGTCTTCTGTATGACTCCAAGGAGCAAATATCTGGTAATTAATGGTGTACAGCCTTAAAGAATTACGATCATTTATTAAGGATTTATTTGTTAAAAAAGATTTATAGTGTAACAACATTTTGGGCAGCAATAATGATTCCGCCCACAGTCGTGCCAAACAGAAACACCCGTCAGACACAAGCAGCTCATCAACATATGATTCAGTTGCGAATACCTAGGACGTCGCTGCTGCGGGATTCCTTTATCTGGAGAAATGCTTCGCTCTGGAATGGTCCTCCGAGTAACGTCTTTCCCGAAAACTACAACCTACAGCGCTTCAAGTTCAACGTCTACCGTCTTCTCCGCACACACACCGGTTGTTGAGTGATATAGGATTTCCCCCCTCATCCTCCTCTGTCTTCTATCCTGGTCAGGATGTAGTGACACTATCAGAGTTTTATTATCTCTCTCCATTAACCTGTTTTGGGTGGACTGTTCGGTTTCATGTATATTAATTATTTGTTTTGTTTGGTCTACCGACCTGGAGGGCGATCTTCCGCGGGGGCGTTTACCTTCGACCTTGCCTTCTATAATCAGTTTTTCCATTGCTTCTGTTCTCCGGGCAATGTGACCAAGATACTGCAGGTGCATGTTATTGATTTTTTTAGCAGCCTTGTTTTTGGATTAAGTTCCTGTAGAACAGACTCGTTTGTATCGTGTGTGAAGATACCCTTAAAATGCGTCTGTAGACACACATTTCAAAAGCTTCTGTCTTATTCAAAGTCCAGGTTTCGACGGCATAGGTGGCGATGGGAAAGATGAGGGCATTGACCAGTTTTAGTTTGATGTTCTTTGATATGGATTATTGGTCTTTCCAGATTTTATGAGTTTGGTTGTCGCTGATTTCACCATAGCCAGTCGACGGCGAATTTCTTTCTCACAGCCTCCGATATTTGTAATGACTGACTCTAAGTAATTGAATTTATCGATCACCTCATATCCTATGATGTCTGTTATATTGTGGACAGTTGTTCTCTTGTATATTTACGATTTTGATCTTTGTTTTTGCGGTATTTATTTTAAGTCCACACTGTTCACTAGTGGTTGACAACCTATTCATAAATTCTAACAGTTGTGGCACGCTGGAAGCCATAATAAGGGTATCATCAGCATATCGCAGATTGCTTATTTTCCTACCCCCGACGGAAATACCTCCTTGCCAATCTTCCAATACCTCTCGCATGATGGCGTCAGTATATATGTTAAAGAGCGTAAGAGATAGTATGCATCCTTGTCTGACTCCAGCGTGTGTTCTAAAGCTGGCTGACTAAGACTGATCAATTTTGACCTTTGCTGTGTTGTCTTGGTACAGATTATGCATCAGCTCTATCAAGTGTCTCAGAGTGCCCATCTTTTCCATTATTTGCCACAACAATTCCCATTTTGTTTTGTCGAAAGTCTTTTGGTAATCTACGAAACATAAATACATTGGCACGTTGAATTATCTCGCTTTCTCAATAAGTTGCCTGACGTTGAGAATTTGGTTGTGCATCCCTCCCGAAGCCTGCTTGCTCCTCCGCTATTTGCGGTAGTAGAAATGGCTTCAGAAGTTCATGAATGATGTGTAAAGGTATCTTGCTATGTAGTTGCTGCAATCGAGTGGAGACCCCTTCTTGTGCGACTGTTGACTCGCACCATTCTGCTGGCCATTTCTTGTAGTCCAAATCATATTGCACAATTTGTGTAGCTCATTTATGCCCCTGGAATTAATTGCTTTAAGCGTTTCTGCAGTTATTCCATCAGCGCCATGTGCTTTCCTGCTGCGTGTATGCCGAACATAAAAAAATGAATGCATCTACAATAAAAACCGTGAAATTAATTTATTGAAATTATGTAAACATTAATAAAAACATGAATTTTCATTGGGACCTAGATTTACTAATTGGTCATTCGTCTTCATCGCATCTTGGACATGTAAAAAATGGGGCTTTTTCCTTGGGAGACAAACCGGAGCATTCCTCGTGGATCCAGGTGAGGCAATTGTACACTGCCGAATATCTGCTTGCCTTCATCAAATAAAAAAATACCAGGATTCGCTAACAATGCTTCTATATAATTTTTTAATGCGCTTGTAGGCTTATTGCTTTGACCAAGTGGACCACTTCTCTGAAGTCTGCTTGTAGAAGGAATATTGCTACCCTTCAGTGTCAGTTTCTTTTTTACCTCATGATTGGAGCTACCTTTTTTGTCTGCAAAAAAACAGACCTAGTTAATGCTTTATACTTTATTGATTTTCTATGCTTAGTTTTAATTGCTTCCATCCCAGGTGTAGGAACAAGTTCGGTAAAGGATATGTTCAACTTATGCATGCTGTCATCAAAGCTGTTTGATAATTCGAAAGCACTGCAGTCTCCCGATAATAATGGATCTTCATCTGCATCTGATTCACTAGAACTGCTTGAATATTGCCGCCGCTTCTTTTTCTGGGTTATGAGTAAGAGCGCAACCTTTTTGGCAACAAGTTTTCGATCACAGTTCTTGTGGTAGCCGAGGCAATAGCTGACTGCTCGTTAATAATTATCGGGCATACATCAAAAGCAATAATGGAAAAATATTTTGTTTGGTATAGACGTTTATAGGGCTTATCTAAAGCCAATAGTAGTCATAGAATGACTAGGCATCTGATGATAGAGAAGTTTGATAATGCGACCATATGGTAACACTGCCCGATAAGGATTCAGAATTTTAAATTAGTACACTTATATTAGTTACTGAAAAACGTCATTTATTGAGTATGAAAGAAAACATCAAACATTCAAAAATTATTTATGAAAGTCGTAGAAACAATTTTTTGTTTCAGTCAAACATAGTCTAGCATCACACCTGATACATTTTAGACGAGACGTTCCTGTTTTGCAATTTCTGCACCTCCCCTTTGGTGCGTGGATTGGCCAATGTGCATAAGAATCCTTCCTGATAAGATCATCTGGTCGTGCAACTACAGGATATTTGATTTTTGGTTCGTTCCCTATAACTTCCAAACTTGGTCTGCCTTTTTTGGTAATTTTACCAGTTGGTGCAAGAGATCGACTAATTTCCAGTCTAAAATGCTTCTTCGTTGTCCGACGTATCAGAACCATCAGATATATCGGGATTGGGAGGTATTGTACATCTTTTATTCCATTAGTAGATATTTCTTTCAATAAATTTTCCATTTCATACGGAAACAGAAACCAACATTCTTTAGCGTAATCGTTGATGTAACTATATGGTTACTATAAAATTCTAACCTTATTTTTTAGTATATACGAATATCCTGTTCCAATTTTATTCACCTGAACAACTGAAAAATACCCTCTAGAAACTGATCCAAATAAACATAAAACAAAAGTGAATAAGTATTTCTTGAAATTATAATATTTTGTACAGCACACAGCGCTCGACAACACAAAACGTTGAACACGTGGATATAATAAGCGCCAAACAGAAACTGCTGAGTATTATTCGGTTTGTCGTATATGCAACCAACAATCCGAGCTTATCCATATGGCAACGATGCCTGATGCTCATAGAAATACAGGGGCTTGAGTTAGAGGCGCGTTTTGATCAATGTAACCATATGGTTACAGTACACGGTAAAGGGTTTTAATTAATGTTTCAATATGAGACTTTTCGATTAAAACAGTCACGGTTGGGTCCTAAGGATTATATCCCGGTTGGCTTTTTAAGATCCTTTACAGTCCCACGGAACTATGCTATACTAGCCGCTTCTGATTTCTGATTGGTGGGTTAACGTCACTTTCACTTTATATGGTCCAGCGAATTTATTACGACAGGTCTAGTAGTGCAGTGGTCAGATTCTGTGTTTATTTATTTTTGTAAATTTCGGTTAGTTTGGGTTAGAGAAGTTGAAAATGCCGTGACAAACGCTACTTACACTGAAATATAGGAAGCACTTTATATCTCGATTAAATCCCACATAATTCGATTTATATTTTTAGCATATAAGAAGCACCTACAAACAAGCGGAAAATCAATATTAAAATGCCGTAACAAACGCCACTTACACTGAAAAAATATTGTAATATGGGAAATATCTTATATCTCCATTAAATTCAAAACAATTTGACTAATATTTTTAGCATAATATATAAAGCATCGATAAGCAAGCCGAAATCCAATATCAAAATGCCGTCTCAAACGCTACTACTGCTGAAAAAAAATATTATTGTAATATGGGAAGCATATCTCAATTAAATTCCATATAATTCGATTTATATTTTTAGCATAATATAAAGGATCGATAGGCAAGCTGAAAACCAATATGAAAAGGCCGTGGCAAACGCTACTTACGCTGAAAAAAAGTATTATTGTTAGATGGGAGATTTACGGTCTTTGCATTGACGAGGATTTGGCTTTTTGGGAATGGGAATGAATATAGACTCTAGCCATTCTGTTGGAATTTTACCAGAGTTATATATTTGGTTTAGTAGCTTTAGGAAGAGATCCAAGTTTTCTTCATCAATTAATTTAATAACTTCTGGATAAATATTGTCAGCTCCAGGGCTTTTATTGTTCTTCAGTTGGTTAATAGCACGTTCAAGTACACATTTAATTATGGTAGGACCTTCGTTATTATTGCTAGTAGATGGAACTAAGTCGGCAAATAAATCTCTGATATAATTTTCCCATATGACTATTTCCTTGGAGATGTCTTTTGCTTGTTGGTGGTTGTTATCAAACAGACTAGCCTGTCGCTTATCTGCTCCAGATATTTCCTTTATTTTTTTGTGCAGGTTGAAACCATCATGTTTTCGCTGTAAGTCTTCCAGTTCCTCACACCTTTCCCTCATCCAGTCCTCTTTTGCTTCTCTGATTTTCCGCTGAATAATTGTATGGATGCGTCTATATTCCGTTGGGTTTTTGTTTTTGCTTTCCCGGCGCTTGTCCATTAGCGCCAGAATTTCTCTGGTCATTCTTTCTTTTTCTTAATCTCTGACTTAAGGTGTTTAGCTGTGACCTCTTTTAATACATTAGATATTTCAGTCCAGATCAAGATTAATGAACCTGACGATGGATAGTTGATAGGAGAAAGAAACTTGTTTTTTTTCTATTTAAATAAACCAGCTAAAGGGTACAGAAATGTGCAGATGTCTGTGTTTCTGTCAGGTCAGAAGACTTGAAGTGTTTGTGGGCAATTTGTTCAATAAAAAAACATTGTGTTCAGACAAGACTACCAGTGCGGGTCGAGTATTTTTGATTGACAATAAAAATGAAGATGATATAACATCAACTATAGAACTGTAACTCTACTAAACTATTATATTTTGTATTTGTATGTGTGAGTGGTCCCAAATGGGGCCCTCCTCTCCTACCCTTGGTCTATTGTGGCTCACATCTGTAGATTCAGAGGTTTAATCCTTTTCATGAAATCGAACAGCTTTCTGGGGATGGATAGTTTGTCTGGTTCTTTCCATTGCAGCATAAAACATGCTCCATTGTTTCTTCGCCCTCCAAGCACAAGCAGCATCCTGTTTCTTCGGAAAGCCCTATCTTGTTCTTGTAGCTAACTAACTAGTTTAGTACTTATATTTTTACTAAAATGACTTTCATGAAGACTAGAATTCAACAGTGTCTCCTAGAATAGCATAGTAAAATTGAGCTGCTTCGAAACCCTCGGTTTGCTTTTATTGTCGCAATACTTATTAGCGCCTCATACACGAACGCATTATCCGTACAGTTGAAATACGTAGAGATTTGATTCGACAGATCCGGATCGGACGAACTAAATATTTCCTTGTCCACTAATTAACATATCAAGCACGCGTGCCGAATCTTCATGCAGGATTTGAGGTATCAGATCCGTCCGTGAGTGGAGTGAAGTCCTACATTATAGACAGATTTGATCTGGCGCGTGGTATTTTAGGTGAGCTAAAAGATCTGGCCGTGGCAGAGAGAGATTTAGTGATAAGTGAGTGTTAAACATGCGAAGCAAGAAACGGATGGCTATTGCTTGTGCTGGCATCGTGGTTTCAGAATATCTACGCAAAAAGAGTGATAAGAAAGTGGGTCAAGAATTGGTTATCGCGACGAGAGAGCTGCAAGCAAGTGGTCCAAATGATTTTTTGCATTTATTTACGAATTGACAAAAATCCGTTTAACCTTCTATTAAACCTTGTTGGAGAACATTTACAAAAACAGAATACAGTAATGCGACAAGCAATTCCTCCAGAAGAACGACTAATTGCCACCCTTTGATTTCTGGCTACTGGCAGATCGTACGAAGGCTTGAAATTTTGTACCGGGTGTTTCACTATAAATGGAACCCCCCTTTAACTTTCTCAATTGACGTTTTACAAAAAAAATGTCAAATACAAAAAATAAAGGGTATGATGTGAAGTTTTTTGTGGCATAGCACAGTTGTATACAGGGTGTTCCAGAAATGCGGGATTAAACTAAGTTTTATTTTTTTAAATGGAATACCCTATATATTATTGCATATTTGGATTTTGCGGAGAATTCTAGGCATATTTCATAAATAATGTCCTGTTACTGTTTTTGAAATATTGACAGTTGAAAATCGACCATTTCCCAAGTTTGACAGCCTGTAAAATCTAAACGGCTAAAGATAGAGCAAAATGGTTTGCACTTTTCTATCTTGGTTTTTCATAAGCTATCGTTTGACACTAATTTTTTATTTAACCAGAGGTTAAGAAATTCCGGTTAAATTTAATCTCTGGTTAAATCTAAAATTAGTGTCGAACGATAGCTTATGAAAAACCAAGATAGGAAAGTGCAAACCATTTTGCTCTATCTTTAGCCGTTTAGATTTTACAGGCTGTCAAACTTGGTAAATGGTCGATTTTCAACTGTCAATATTTCAAAAACAGTAACAGATAGGTATAGGACATTATTTATGAAATATCCCTAGAATTCCCAGCAAAATCCAAATATGCAATAATATATAGGGTGTTCCATTGAAAAAAATAAAACTTTGATTAATCCCGCATTTGTGGAACACCCTGTATACAACTGTGCTATGCCGCAAAAAACTTCACATCATACCCTTTAATTTTTGTATTTGACGTTTTTTTCTAAAACGTCAATTGAGAAAGTTAAAGGGGGGGTTCCATTTATAGTGAAACACCCGGTACATGCATTACACATAAGGTTTCATTTAGAAATATTGCGAAAATAATACTAACTATATTTTACAGCAGATCAAAAAGGTACATTTAAAAAAAAAGAGAACTGTTACTTAAAGGTCAAACATTTTTGGCGCATTGGTGTAGAAGCGAGTGTAGAAGTCAATTCTGTACTTCCAGCAGGAGATGCAGATCTGTAGCGATCATGAGGAATAGCAGCAGACATCTCCGTGACAACTGTTGTTCGTGTTAACTCATTAAACAAGTCTCTTGTAATTATTTGATTAATTAATGACTCCGAAATATATGCTTGTTCTAATGACATCTTCTTTAGTTTCGCCGCGATATTTATACAAATCTCCATGAATTCACCAACTTCCTTTTTACATAATAAAGCGGTGGAATAGACATTCATAAATTTCTTTATTTCTGTTGCATTCCCGTTTGCCTTTCTTTTTTGCAACGAGAGTCTACTGGAAGATGTAATTGATGTCTTAAAAACCTGCAAAGTTATACAATCGAAAAAGTGAGTTAATTTTTTTCTTCTGTTTTTTAGTTTCCGAGAACAAAACAAGAATGGAAGTGCGCAAGGTTTCAAAAATCATTCAGCTCTGATATTTTGATTTTTTTGTCATAAAACTTAGATCTACGTTTAGAAAATAAGTCTGGCAATAGCTTAGCAGCTCATCATAGGAACCATTTACAGATTTTTTTTCTTTTATTTGCCATAAGCAAGTACGACTTCTGTAAATTTCTATAAAGCCCATTAAAATGTCTCGTGTCCACTCATTCATGATGATAATTGATAAATATAATTATACTATTATTCGCCCGTACCCACTAACGGCAAGATTTGGCTGGGAAGTCCAAACCTACAGATGAATTTCTTCCAAATTCTCATCGGGCTATATCTGACTCGTAGTTAACCATTAACGCAGCGATATTCTTATGAGTTTGGCTCACCACATATCAGATATGACAGTTATTTCGCCCGTGTATGGGGTACTAATGGTTCGTACAACTGCTTTGCATTTTATTTACAGTACCTATACAACATAGAAAAATCACTGCTTTTTTTTATTTATATCTGTGATATTTGTTTTACTTAACATGACTTAAGCTAATTAATCATTTTATTGTATCATGTATACTGTTATTGCTACTTAAAAAGATTGTGCTTGAGTAGGTACTGAATAGGTGAACTAACTAAAAAAACCATACACTCTAAATATAGGCCTTTTACTTTTTGTAACTCGCTTTACTCTGAGAAATCTACTTGAATACTTATACGTAAAATACTGCCTTTTGCAACTGCTTTCATCTTGGGCTACATATTTCATTTAACTGTAATCACATTTTATTGACGAGCCACATAGTTTATTTTATTAATAATGCATACATACCTATTATCACAAAAATGGAAATTATAAGCCAACAAGCATAATACAAAACAATTATGTTATTCAGATATTCCGTTCATCTACTACTCGTAACTTTAGTTTATCCCTATCTTTGATATGATTTTTATTTCATTTCGATATTTCTCATATTTATTTTTATAATTAATAAACTTGTGTCCAGTTTTACAATATTGTACCTATTATTTTAAGATTAATAAGGAAGCAAAGGTCTTATTAGGTAGTAGAAGGGCAAGATCAAGGTAAGGCCAGAGACAAAGAACGTCTGGTAACGTCCTGGTAATTTAGGCGAGTAGAAAATAAATCAAAACATAACATCAAAATAATTTTCCTTTAATTTAAAGCCCCTCGACCCCTATCAAACAAAATAATTACCCTCAAAAACCAAAAGAGGATGTTAACACACCTTAGAACATTACAGTTTGTTTACATTTTTCGGTCGACCCGTGATGACTCATAATTTGCTGCTTCATGGCCTTGTAGTATAGGTGGCCTTGCCTAGGCCCCCCCTTGAATCTTTGCCTAGTTACGCCAATGCAAGGCGCATTATTAGAGTTAATGCGCCTTGACGCCAATGCTCTTATAAGGAGCTAGCTTCACATAGGTACATAATAATAAGCCGGAACCCGAAGTTCTAAAGCCAAGCTTTACAATAATTAATATGTTATGTTTTGACTTGCAAAGGTTGAAATTTTTGGCATTTCATTTCGTAAAATATCGGTCTTATAGGTACCTACCTAGCTATATTTTGAAATATTATCGCTAAGGTTTATTGATTTCCGCAAAAATAAAATAGCGAAAAAATAAGTTGAATTATGAATTTTGGGCATCAATACTAGAATATATTTCATATTAAGTTAGGCTCGTATGCCTATATCATAAAATCATAAAATAAAACATAAATCATCTCTAAGAAGCTGTTAATATAATTTAAATTAGGGCCAGCCTTAATCATGACACTGCAGCACGAATTCGGCGTCAGTCCCTGTAGCGCAGAGGATAGCGCGTTGGACTTCTAATCCAAAGGTCGTGGGTTCGATCCCCACCAGGGATGCTCAAACGACGTTTCTTTTTTAAATTGTGGTTTGTGTTAATTTAGATTAGGTATATTAAGGTTAATTAATCCTTGGACGGTAAATTTACATTTTGGATCATAATTCGTAGGTTAGTTAAAAAATAAACTTGCAACTAAATGAACTAAACAAAAACAAACCAGAGCTATCCAAACGGTTGCTCCGAAATTTTGTCTGGGAGGGGAGGAGAAAGGGAGGGGGAGCGAGAAAAAATCTAAGATCGGTGATTACCTAACCTTATTTAATAAAATAAATGAACTTTATGCCACATTTTATCTGTATTCTCCACCCCTGCAGCTACGCCGCAGAACTGTAGGTACAGGGTGGGTCAAATTCTGGTTTATACCGTAAGAGATAGAGTGTCAGTCAAATTAAGGCAAAATTGTGCATTTAGGTGCCGAATAATATGCCGTCTAGAAAGTTTTAAAGTTCCTAGTATTTCCGAAGATATCCGGAATAAACGAAATTTAATAAAAAATGGTTTTATTTTTTTTGCTGGGCTTATTTAAAAGCGGAATTGCAATTGAATTGCACTTTTGCATTGCAACTTTTTCCGCTCTATCCAATGGTGGTATGCAGTTTGGTCCGACGTTTGGTTTTCAAGGGGTTATCGGCAACTTTCTTTTTTTAAGTACGAACTTTTTTTTTTATCGTTTTTCAGATGATATTGCCGTTCTTAATATGAATATGTATTGTGTTTTAATTTTTTTCTGTATTCCTTTTTTTAATTTTTATTATTTATTATTTTTTTAATTATTTGTTTTGCTTTGAGTAATTTTGAATAGTTCCTTTTGAAATTTTTATATTCTATAAATTTTTTTATTTGTTTTTTTGTGTTGTGTTATTCATTTGGTTTTATTGACAAATAAATGAAGTAGAAATGAAAATTTTATGCAAATTTATGCACCAGACCATTTCCTCCTACGAGGTAATGACTAGATTGTCTTAATTTTTTATTGGATCTGATGGTATCAGGTAACGCCAAATATTATTACTGAATTTCCTACCCTAGTGCGAATATCTATAGATTTTAACAAATTATAATTCACCTATAGTTATTATTAAAAGTTGAGAATATTTTATCTTTGCACTGAGCAACTTATTAGCATAATAGTTTAGGACCACATTCGCGTATAAGATAAACGAACCTGTTTACTTAATTTTGCTATTTTGTATTATTTATATTGTTAGGTTCTTCGCGTGGGTTCTGAACGAAATTACAACTTTTACTCTTTCAAACTAATACTCTCTTTATTCTTCATCACTGTATACACTTAAACACACTAAACTACTCTTATAACTTTAGAACTAATAGCTCTTTACAATTCAACACTCATTGATTAACTAACTCAACACGCTTTAGGTCTGCTACTTATATAGAATCTCAAATCTATCACGAATACTCGGGAAGAAGCGTGGCTACTCTATATGATTCTCGACCAGGGCATCGAGATAATTCCGTAGTTCCTGAATCTTCGCGGCTGGCGATGACTCGTACATAGACGCGGCAAGCCCAGTTCTATAGGGTAGCACAAAAACATTCGGATGGTTGCTTGCCGTGACATTATTAAAATAAAGGCTCCACTGTTCGACACGAAAAACAAAATAAAATATTTTTATAGAATATAAAAAATTCAAAAGTAACTTAAGTTATTTAAAATTACGCCAAAGCAAAATAAATAATTAAAAAAAATTAAAATTTAAATTAAAAAAAAAAATAAAAAAATAAAATCATATTAACAATGTCAATATCATCCGAAAAACGATGAGAAGGAATGCATGTTTGTATTTAAAAAAGGAAAGTTGATGATGACGAAACGTCGGATTACCAACTCGATACCAACATTGGACAGAGCGGAAAAAGTGGCAATGCAAAAGTTCAGTTCAATTTGAAATCCGTTTTTAAATTATAAGCTCAGGGAAAAAATAAAACGATTTTTGAAAATTTGATTTGTTTGTGTCCTTTATACTTTTTGAAATTTTTTGTGAATTTTGTCGGATTTAGGACAAGGTGGAAATTAAAAAGCTTTATTCCATTAGCTTACGTTTCGGTTTTATTTTAAACCTTCTTCAGAGCTACAATTTTACAAAAAGGAAAAAATAATAATGAGGCACTTTTTTCAAATACTAGTAAACAAACTTACCTCTGGAATTAATCATGCTGTTAAACATAAAAAACATACTTTACAGTATTTGTCACATATAAATAGTATATTATTTTATATAGAGGAAAAGTAATACTTTTCATGGCGCGCTCGTGTTTAACAGCCGAACGGAGTGAGGCTGGTAATAGAGAGCAAGCCATGAAAAGTAACTTTTCCTCCAAATAAAATATGCTGTTTTTTCTTCAAATGTCGACAAATTAATGCAAAAACGTCTCTTTTTAATAGTAATAATAATTATTATTAAAGATAAGTGGGTTCGCAAGGCGGCTTAGACCGGTGCGGTGTAGGTGAATAGGCTCAGTTGGTTGCTGTAGTAATGTCACATAAAGCTGTCAGTGGACACTGTCAACAATAATTATTTTTTAAAATTGCGTCTTCGATTGCGTTTTAATTCCTTATTGATAAGCAGTTATTGAGTAAGTTCGATTAAATAATAACCAATTTGTTCCTAAATTAGTGATTTTTAGAAATACAGTCACAAATTGAGTGATAAATACAAATTTTAGTTTAATAACTCTTGAGTTGTTGACGCTTATTTTGATATTTGTTTGTATTGTATCTATGTTGATATGACAACACTTTTACCTCCGCCGGCGGAAAAGTGAAAAGTAAAGCTCCGGCGGAGGAAAAACGAAACTTCACTGCCGCCTACACAGTCGAGTAATGATGGGTTTACTGACGTTTGAAGAAAAAAATTATTTCCATACATTTAATTAATCATACACTCACATAATATTTACAACAACAAACCAGCGAAAAATTGCTACAATTTGTTGTTGTAAATATTATGTGAGTGTATGATTAATTAAATGTATGGAAATAATTTTTTATATGTGACAAATACTGTAAAGTATGTTTTTTATGTTTAACATCAAGATTAATTCCAGAGGTTAGTTTGTTTACTAGTATTTGAAAAAAGTGCCTCATTATTATTTTTTCCTTTTTGTAAAATTGTAGCTCTGAAGAAGGTTTAAAATAAAACCGAAACGTTAGCTAATGGAATAAAGCTTTTTAATTTCCACCTTGTCCTAAATCCGACAAAATTCACAAAAAAGATTTTTGAAAACTTCGGTTTTTTCGGATATCTCCGGAAATACTCGGAATTATAAAACTTTCTAAACAGCATATATTTATGCACCTAAATGCGCAATTTTGCCTTTATTTGGCCGATACTGTATCTCTTACGCCTCTTTCAGACGATACGGATTTTAGCCGGTCCGGTTTATTGGTTTTAACGTGTAGTCCAGTAGTGCATTAAACTAATTGTCACAAGGTTTTAATGCACCACTCACGTTAAAACCAATAAAACCGGACCGGCTAAAATCCGTATCGTCTGAAAGAGGCCGTACGGTTTTCAAGATCCCGATACATAGACTCGAATTCGAGCCACCCTGTACATTACAATAATTATTATTCGATGATCCCTTTTTAGTCACAGACAGATACAATTTCTGTTTAGTAGAGTACATTACCTTTTTCGGCTGTTTCTTCTGTTTTTAATTTTTCTTCACTTTTTTGTTTAAAAATTCCGAGTGTTCACGGCAAGGGAGGCGGGGGGAGGGGTTGCACCCCCGAAATCCCCCTCATGAGCACGCCAGTGGAGCCATCCTGTCATCCTGAGCTTTAACTCATAATTTCGAACCAGAGACAAGTTTGTCTCTGCCCGATCTAACACAAATCTCCTGTTCACCTGACAACATTGTTCGTTGCACGCGGAGTTGCTAGCTCCGAAGGACAATCAGCAGATCTGCCAAATTTACGTCCGAACTCAAAGACATTAAAATGTCTTTGTCCGAACTGGTGATTCAGTGGAAACTTGTACGAAGAGGCATAATTTTTGTAATTTGTAAGAGAGAAACAGTCAGCGAAGCGATTTGCGGTACTATAAACTTATTGTTTCATTTTATTTTTCCTAAAAACTGTTGTGCGCCGAGATTTGGGATTAGGCAAATGGGAGTGGCCGACGCTAAATTGTTTTTGGCAATAGATTTTCTATTTTCAAATTATTACGTCAGATCTGAGATTTTACTTTTAGCATATCGATACGACAAGCAAGTCGATTTATTTACCTGAAGTCTATAATTTAAAACGATTTGAAGATAGTAAAATAGGCCATATTCGGAGAAGTTGGATATTTTTCAAGCGATGAGCAGCGGTTTCTAACGATTTTATCGGATATTTCGTGATCAAATGTTAAACATCAAAGTTATGGAATGCAAGTAACTTCAAAATATAGCACAATAAAAAATATACTTATATTTCATAACATTAACCTCTCATTGTTGAAGTTTGCACTTATGTCGTGTGCAGGGCCGACGAGAGGGGGGGGGGGGGGGGGCAGACGAGACAAATTCCCGGGGCCCGTGTCGTTTGGGGGCCCGGAGATCGGGCTTCTATTCAATAATAAAAAACTACATCGATATTATTAAGAGCGCCATCGCAAAAGATAAATTCGGAAAACGCAACATGACATTATGTAATTTTATGGTCCTTGTATGGCTGCTTTAATTTATCATAGTTAAAGTATTCGCTAACGTTACATTTCGTAACATATTTAGTAACAGACAACATTAACATGTTACGACGCTTATTTTTATTCGATAATAACGCTTAGGACATTTTCCAAATAAAATCGTAATCGTTACGTATAATGTACTTATGCAGTATCAAAACTCGAATGGGGCCTAAGGCCTAATATTAAATAGGTTAAACTCTAAACATTTTTCGATATTGCATGTGTGTCAGAAATGAACCATATTAGATTAGGTAGGTATATCATTAATATTAATATCTTCGCCATCGCAGACTTAGGGTTATGTTTGTTAACAACTTGGCCAGCATTTTCCAATTATTTATTTCTATTTAGTGTTCTGATTGTGAATGGTAAGTTTTAATAGTACATAGTATCCTGCATCTCACCTCCTGTGTTCTGTATCTCAGTTACTAATTAAGTAATTTTTATTTAAACAGATAGTGTGCAATGGGAAAAATATTAAAATCCTAACTTAATTACTAACAGGAGACGGGAGGTGAAATGCCGGCCCGGACCTGTATAATTATTGCAATAAGTGCAATCCTAATGATATTTTTTATTAAAAAAAATGGTTTAAATTTTTGTCAAAATTTTTAAATATAGTTTTTTGTTTTACATGGCTGACGGCCGAAAGAGATTTTCTGGTTCACAATACTGAAGGAAGAATCGAGGCTTTCGAATTTAGCAATAATAAGTATCAAAGAAGATATTTGTTCTAATTTAGATGTAACCGATTTAATGAGAGAATTTGCAGTTAAAAAGGCAAGAAAAGCAGGGCCGGATTACCCACTAGGCTAACTGACTAGGCTATAGCCTAGGGGCGCCCAGGTAGTGGGGGCGCTGCGGCACCGACGGCGGTCCCGCGCGATGTCCGATACCCTAAAATATCCCAATGTCCCCATCTCTAAGTTAAATATCATAAATACAATTTCTCTATGTTCAGTACAACAATAAACTACTTATTAAAAGGTTTACTTAATAAAAAAACTTACAAATTATTACAAATAAAACCATTCTTAGTTCCTATTTTTATCGCGGGCGCCTCGGCACCGCCTCACCTTGTTAAAGTGATAATATTTTGATTTTACTATATAACTTCTATATACATACAATGCCTAAAGCCACTTTACGTAAATTCTAATGAAAAAAAAAACTATTGGTACAACAAATGTCTGCTACACAATGATCAGCTAGAGCTGATTCAACTAAAGCTCTGCATGTAGGATTCCTAAGAAATTTAATGAGACTTTTAAATGATTCCACACAATCTTCTTTGGAAAAAGTTGAAGCAAATGGGCTATTAAAGAAGTTTTCTGAGCCGGAAGCACTGGAAGCCGTCATTATGACTGTTTTTTGGAGTGATGTCATGGGCCATTTTGACAAAACGAGCATTGCACTACAAAAATCCGCCATGAATGTATTAAATGCTGTTCATTTGTATGAATCCCTTAAATTATATAACCCAACTGAGAAGTAATTTCTAATATTATGTATGAAGAAGAAGGTAAAAAGCTTTCTAATTGCAATGTATAGAAGCACGATACGAAAAGGATAGAATTCAAAAACTGCAAAGCGGAGAAAGGAGCGTTCACGAGACAAATTTTAATGGAGGTAGTAACATGAAAATTAACACTTTTTATGTTATTATACGCGTAAATGAACTTAATAAAAGAAAAAATACATGTGCCGTTGCAAATAAAAATTTTGGGTTCTTGTCTAACTTAACTACACGAGATAACAGCTTAATAGTTGAAAGTACATCGTATTTACAAAATATATATAACAATGATGTGGATGATGATTTTCCAAAATAATGTGTTCGATTTAAATATTTTTTAAAAGGTGCAACTGCCGATTACTATCAAAATATTAATGTGAAAGTGGAAGATAATATGCTTAAAATGACAAGAAAAATTAATTTGGTATCAGCTTTTCCTATAATGTGGATGTTGCAATAAGATGTTTTTAACTATACCTGCTACAAATTGCTCGGGCGAAAGATCGTTTTCAACACTAAATAGATTAAAAAACCATATGAGAAGCACTTTAAGTCAACAAAAGGTGAGAGACCTATCCTTCTTAGCTATTGAATCGGAACGGGTTCAAACACTGGATTTTTTGACATAATTAATGAAGTTACTTCCAATGAAATATCGAAAAATAAAGTTGTAAATTTTTTTTTCAATATATTTCTTTTAATTTTTATTAAGGGGGGGATTTTTATTAGTGCAGTAAAAGTAAACTATCAAAAACATAATCATGAAGGCGGGGGCGCAAGGACAGACTAGCCTAGGGCGCCTTGGACCCTTAATCCGGCCCTGAAGAAAAGTCAATTATAACGTGTAAACCCGTTTAGCTGGCTTAAATATATAAATTTTATTTTAATTACGATTTCATTTTTATGTATGTCAATAAATAATTATTTACAATTTAACTTCAAAAATGTTTTTTATCAATTTTCCCAATTTCAAATGGGATAGGCAGGACACGTGCGTCACACGCCACAAAACCTGCATTAAAATTATTCCAATAAGGTCTAGACAAATTTTGTGGGAATGCTATAGATAGGCGATTATTATTGTGAAGTTTTGTACACATTCCAAAAACTGATGAAATTTTCCTGCAACACTCTTCCATCCCCCACATCTCAGATGCGGCTGGAAATTTAAGGTTATGCCTACATTTTTTTGAGGCTCAAAATGAACATTATTGGGCGTGGCACGTGAAAAAAATTTCAGCACCCGGCGGCGCGTGCGGCGGGCTTCCACCTCTAGTACTGATGATAGACAGTATAGGGGCCCAAAAAGCTGAAGAGTCCCGGGGCCCGTTTCGGCTCTCGGCGGCCCTGGTCGTGTGGTCTTAAGCACGCACCGTTTTTTAATCGCTAATATGATTTCTTCAAAAATTGACACCCACCTGTAAGCACGCCCATTGTAAATTTCCATTTTTTGTCCTTTATTTTTAATACTATATACCAAATACCAAATAGATCGATCAATTGGGGACGGTGACTTTGAATGCCCTCAAATAATTACATTAATCTGACCAGAAGCAAATATTACGTTTTCGGTAAAAAAGGTGCTTCCACGCTCAAATCCCCCCAAGCCGGAATATATTCTCGCCACGTTAAATCTTGCGTATAAACCTGTAAGCTTGCACCTGGTACGGCAATTAAATCATGGCTAATTAATTAATAGGATTGTGCGTTATATCTTTCTTAAGTAATATTCGCGTCCTATTATCAAACATTTGTATACAAATGTAGTACCTACCTAAGCCGCCTTATGAGTATATTTGTCCTTGATAAATCATTTACAAGGAGGCCGGATCCGAACATTTCCAGTACTTTCAATATGGGTACACATCTTTAAATTATGAAATATATACAAATTGTGGTTCGATCTAACTAATATAAGTGAGAATATTATATTTTCTCTACGCCCATGAGTTCAGAAGCTGTTAACTCACGTGTCTTCATTACAGCACTGTCATTTTCAATTTGAAATTAATAACAGGAAAAATAAAATGCTTAGGATAATAGATACAAAGGTATTGTCACGTTTGATTATTGCATTACGCCATGCTTTGGATGGCGTGCATGTTATGTAGCTCAGATTATGGATCGATCTACGTCAGTTGAGAAGAGATAACAAAGAAGGCACTTTGGTAACACAATAACAGTGTCTGTTATTGACTGACTTAATGAGTTTACATTATAGCCGATTACTAAAATACGCATGGACTTTCGGTTGAGGTATGGTTTGAATTGTTTATAGGTCTTGGTCCCTGTAATATAATCAAGTTCTTTAAGAGCAGTGTTGTGTTTTAATTTATTGTTAGGTTTGGTTATTTCATGAGATAATTATTTAAGTGTTCTTAGTTTATCTTAATTTCACTCGGCAATGTTACTATTTAACTCTAAAAATTACTTGACTTTGACAGATCTATCGAATATTCGACTTTTAGTAATTTAGGCGGGTATCCCCCAAGAAATACGCTCCTGTGAGCTGCACATCTTGAGCTAGGTTTGAAGATTAGGATATCGGTAGAACAATCAAGCCACGTCCCTGTGGACGGTGTAGTAAGATTAGAGCGGAATAGGTGAGAGACAAAAGCCTGTCGGACTGATAGTCCGCTTGACTATTTATATAATAAAATCTGCTGAGCTTGGTAATTTTAAGGTTTACAATTGCCTGCGCTGTTTGCTCCCGTTGTTTACAATTTATCTTGAGTGTTTACGTAATATTTTCCAAGTTCAAGGTCAAACTTAGGACAGGGTGACAACTAATTAACATTTTAATTTCAACTTTTCCACAACCTCTCCATCTACTTGGCGTGGACAGGTGAAATCTATCGATGTCGATAGATATGGTCGATCGTCAAAGTTACAATATTAACTCGAAAGTCAGTACTTTTTGGTTAACTGACAACAGGCAATATTCTGTTAGATTTTCCATTTAATGTTCGAAGCTTTTTGGTTTTATTTTAAGAAATGCCCAACATAAGTCATGCGAAGCGTAGTGATGCAATCAATTTTCCATTTCTCTATCAGATTTCCCAGTATTTCTAATTAATTTTTAATAATAATTATTAGCCGTAAATCTTACTTAGAGTATTTAGTTTGATTATGAAACCTCTTCCAGAGAATTTAATCAGTTGCATTTAGGTCCGGAACACATGATGGATTTACACCGTAGAATCCAGCACTCAGGTAAATTCGGTATGAAGAAGTAATTTGACTAGAAAATAAAAATGATGGGAAGCTTTATGCTGTTGAAAAATCAGATCAGCGCTACTTCGGTAACAGCTACAATTTTAGTCACAAGAGTTTGTTCCAAGTGTTCAAAGGAGAAGGGCCAATTAAGGAGTGGCTCAAAATTTTCTTATCATAATCCTAGCATATAATGTGCTAATTTTCCGGGGAAGCTAACTATTATAAATAGGCAAGATGCTAGTACATACGTAATGAGGTGCCGTTGTTAAGACTACACGACAGGAGTGGACCTCAATAAGACAAAATTAATATTGTTACCCTTATCCGTGGGTTCTGACAAAATCACAACTTTTACTTTTTTTAAATTATACTCTCTTTATTCTTTATCACTGTATACAATTAAACACACTAAATTACTCTTATAATTTTACAACTAATAGATCTTTACAATTCAACACTTAATGATTAACTAAAACAACACGCGTTCTGCGCCTATTTATATCCAGTCTAATATATCTCGGGAATACTCCGAACGAAGCGCGAGGCTTCTCTATTATTCTCGACCAGGGCTGCATGCATTGGGAAAATACCACAGCTGCCGAGTCTGCTCGGCCGGCGATGACTCATACGAAAGAACGTAGACGCGACAAGGCTAGTTCTATAGGGTAGCATAAAAACATTCGGATGGTCTTTAGCCGTGACATTACCTCTCTCTTAAACCTGATCGTCCCGATCAGGTTTAAGGTTTAAAGTTTAAACCTGTCGAGGTGGACAACTTTCAGTTTGCTTCTGGGGCTACGTTGAATTCTATTCACCACGTCGTTAATTATTCTTTTGATAACTGTATAGGGCCCTTCCCATACTGGCATTAGCTTGGGAGATCTTCCTTCCTTCCTTTGTGGATTATATAAGCAGACTTTATCGTTCATCTGAAATCCTATAGAGTCTTTTTTCGGTCACTGGCGAGATGTTCAAATGGTAGTTCTACATTATACTGTTTCATCTTTTTCCTAGATCTTGTTTTGGGTCCTTGATTTGTGGCACAGATTGAACACTGCCGGCACCACGATTTCACACCCTGGCAGTAGCTGACCCAGTAGAATCTGTCACGGATCTTGTGAATCGTTTTTTTCACTCCGAGATGAGCACCAGACTTTCCATTACGGACTTATTCCAGAACCTCCGATACCCTCTTTCTTGGTACCACTAACTGCGTCTTCCCTTCTTTTCCATCGGCGCTTTAAGAAGTCAATTTTCAACTACCAGGAAATCCCACTGAGCCCACAGAGATTTAAGTGTAAATCCCTTCCTTGAAATATCTCTCCGGCTTGGTCTTGGTTGATGTTCTTCCTTAGCTTTTCGCAGTAGTGCTATTTCACTATCCTCAAGCTGATCTTTTCCAAGTTGCTCTGTGGCCCACTGCTGATCAAACTTAAACTTGATTCGCCTAATGGAACTGATTCCTTCTTATTGGTCTATTTTTTGGCAATGTTTATAATTATCCTCGCATGACCTTCTAGATAAAGCATCTGCATTATTATGCAATCTGCCTGCCCTGTGCTTAACCTTAAAGTTATATTGTTGTAATTCTTTCTCACTTGACTTTGAACTCCTAGCATCTGTGGATGGAGATGTAGACCGTAGTTGTACTCGACAGTCTCTCTTGAAATGTTCAATCCTACCACATCTACAGGACTTGTTTGAAACATTTCGGTTACGTGGCCTATCTTTTAGTGGCTCCCGGAATCTGTGTATTCGACAGTCTCTTTTGAAGTGCCCAGTCCTGCCACGTCTATAGCACTGATTTGAAGTATTTCGGTTACGTGGCCTATCTTCTAGTGGCTCCCGGAATCTTTGTACTCGACAGTCCCTTTTGAAATATTCAGTTCTGCCATATCGATAGCACTAATTTGTAACATTTCGATTTCGTGAAGTAATTTCTAGTGACTCCCGGAATCTGCCAGTGGCCTAAAGAACTTCGGTTAATTTCTTCAAAATTC
This sequence comes from Pissodes strobi, assembly GCA_016904865.1. Classification (NCBI taxonomy): domain Eukaryota; kingdom Metazoa; phylum Arthropoda; class Insecta; order Coleoptera; family Curculionidae; genus Pissodes; species Pissodes strobi. The sequence goes on from MU182841.1 coordinate 34,858, forward strand.
CGCCTATCTCAGTTAAATCACATAGCGATGCTACAGGCCGCCTCGATTCCTTGGGCTCTACCCAAAACTTCCCGGCTGTTATCAAATTTGGCTAGACGTAGCATCTTCTGAATTTCTGGATCTCTGATACCATTCTCGAAATATTGGGCAGCAAGTTCCTCTTGAAATTCTTCTGTTGCTCCCGTCTAACGTCTAACGTCTACCGCAAAATCTTGCAGGTTTGCTGTCGAGACTTTACTCGTGCCTGATACAGTTGTCTTTTATGTTAGTCTCCAAATCGTCTCTCCAGGGCAGCTACAAGTATGTCATATTTCCTCTGTTGGCTGATGGGAATAGTTTGGACAGATCCACGAAGCGCTACCACTAATGATGTAGCCATTTCTTCGTTATTCCAATCGTTGGCAACAGCAGCGAATTCAAATTGTCTTCTGTACATTACCCAGGATGTTTGCCCTCATACGTTGAAAGTTTGATATTTTGTCCTGTGGCGAATACACTCTCGGTGGGTCCTTGATTTTTTCGTCTGGTAACTTCTGCTTGTAGATTCTTCATTTCTTTCTGTATGTTTCCTACTTCTTTTTGTACATTTTATATATATTGTTTACTTCTTTTTCAGATGTCTCATTTTGACCGTCCAATATTTCCTGTAATTTTTCTTACTCACCTACAATTACATCCAGCATCCATTTCTGAAGCTGATCCTGTTCTGCTTGCCTCTTATGTTCATCCTCTTACTGATCAGCTTGCCTTTTTTTTCTTTGATCTTGAAAAATGTTCTGAAGCCGATCCTATTCTGTTTGCCTTTTATCTCCTTGGTCTTGTAAAATTTTCTGAAGACGATCCTGATCTGCTTGCCTTTTGTCTTCTTGGTCTTGCAAAATTTTCTGAAGCCCGTCGCCCTGTTCTATTTGCATTTTATATTCTTGGTCTTGTTAAATTGTCTGAAGCTTGTCCTGTTCAGCTTTTACATTCATCCTCTTTCTGATCCGCTCGCCTCTCAGCATTTATTGGCTAATGAAATCGGCCAACATTTTATTTATTTGCTCCATTTCTGCCGTTTGTTGCCTTGTATTGACCATAGAATGTTATTAAATGTTCACAGAATCCATCAATCAGAACGGTCTCGTTAACGTACTTGTACCCTCTTCTCTCCTCGAAGAATACATCACAGTCCGGTCCCTTCACAATCCCACTTCTGACACCAAATGTAACGTTTTTCCGTGGGTTCTGACAAAATCAGAACTTTTATTTTTTTAAATAATATAAAAACGACATTTCTGTAAATTGAAAAACGGATTGAGTGGTTTGCTGGGATATGTTTCTCTTTTTAGGAACATTAAAACGAGATGCGACGTAATGTATAGCTGCATTTTGAAAAGTTCATCCGTCCGGTGCCACCCTTACCAGGAATAGTAAAAATAACATTTTGCTGAAGGCAGTAAAAGTAGACTCCATAATAAATACAAGATTCCAAGAATTTGGTTTCTTATTAACTGTCACCTAATATATTTGACGATCGATAAGCCTATCGAATAAACATATCCACTTACCACTTAGTCTTTCGAAGCAGCGAACTTTTACCAAAAAGAGCACTAAAACTGACAAGAGCCAACATTTCGTTTCAACCGTTCCTTTATCCGAAAATCTAAATCTCCATTCTAAATTCCAGGAACAGGACACTTTTTCCAACATCTTAATTAACAGTGGAAAAGTTTGGATGTGCTTCAGCCATCCAGCCTTCCCCTTGTAAGCAACATAACTGAGGCGGGCCACATAAATTCTGCTCTAATGACAGTTTGATTTCACTTTGCCATTTGTGTAAATACTAAATTTGAATATCTATTACTTTGGCAATCTAATTAAGGAAACCTGGAGTAAAGCAGCCCCTTTATTAGCATATTAAAATGGAGTATATACGGTATATTATTTATATTCCCTGGGAGCTGTATTATCAATAAAATTAATTTACGAGGCAAGGGGGTGGTGAATTGGCTAATAAAATCGTGCAGGTTCCGATCCAATCATATTAATTACTAGCACAACAATGAACATGTTTTACGTTTAGAATAAAACAATACTATATTAGTAGGTCAATTCACGTGAGGAATTGGAGGAAACTGATAGGAGGATATATTTTAAATCGTAATAAAATAACCTATGGCGAATTAAAGTAGACGAGCAAAAAAAATAAGGCCTTGTCTCTGATTTAGCACTGTTAAGGTTATACACATAGAGCTCCATTTTTAATGTAGATGCGACCAACATGTGTTTAAGTTATTATTACAGATTTCCTGACGAAACTTCGAACTTTAATGGCATTGTGACGGAGGCGTTGAAAACATCTTCAAATGAGATAAAGAAGGGAACTTTTTTTTATCATAAGCTAACAATAACACTTTAAAATGCAAGTTATAACACGTCAAGGGAGTAATAGGCCTTATTCAACAATAGCCTCTAAACATGCCTATTGAAACTCCGACCACTCTCCAAGCTTTTAAGTTTCAGAGACAGGTGGTTAAACATGTTTATCCCTTCATATGCAATTGAGTTTTTGGTCAATGCAATCCTCGGGATTGCGGCAATCCCAAATTGTCACTACTGAATCTGGTTAGTTATCCTTATCGCACCGACGCGACGCCCACACCACCACCCACCCACCCCCGATTCTGGAGTACAAAGACGGATTTCATAAGTTGCTTGCTTGCAAAACCCCAAAATTATGTACAGTATCTCAGATGTGAATCGATCAACGCAAAATATATTCCCCTTTCAATACTCTGACCCAAACCATGTCTCCTCACCCTCAAAACATAGCATGTAGATGCCAATCTTTTTCGCAGGATCTGTATATGATCCTCAAATTTTAATTTGGTACCAATGTACAGTCCTAGAAACCTATAACTCTCTTGATTACTTATTGGGACCCCATTTAGGAGTAGATCACGTAAAAGTCAAAATATTGGTATTTGCAATATTAAATATCAACCTGTTACTGTTGCACCACTCCATTATCGCACTAATATCACGATCAATTGTACCTATTCCTCAAAATGTTAATATCTGTTCCCAGCCACAATATCGATGTATCATCAGCAAATAATGTAAAGGAAGCACCGAGCTTTGAGGAACCCCATGTCCGATGCTTTGACCTGATGACAAACCATTTGGACCCTTAACAAATTGTCTTCTATCTGTCAAATACGACTGCAGCCAACTCAAGGCAACACTCCTAAACCCATAATAGGAAAGTTTCCGGAGCAATATTTCTCGATCGTCGCAGTCAAAAGCCTTCGAGAAATCGCAGAACACTGCCGTCCACCTCCCCTTGATTCAGTCCCAGATACAGTCTCTCAAGAAAGTTAAATACTGCAGCGCATGTGTTTTTATTATTACAAAATTTAAAACTAGTTAACGTCCAACAATTTATATTTCCGAAGAAAATCCATCATTCTAGACTTTACAGTTTTTTTTCTAGTATTTTAGACAATGTTGGAGGAAGCTGACTAGGGTGATATCAAGATGGATCCTCGGCATTTCCATCTTCGAATCAAACTGTCTGGGAATTGACCCAGGGTCAAAAGATTGATTGATTGCAACAACAAGAATCATCAGTACACAATTAGGTAACCTGCCAAATACCTTCAACAAGATATTGTCAATACTAGATGAATTTTTCTTTTTGATCTCTCCGAATATACTTTTTATTTCACTTATAACAGTGTGAAATAGGTCAAAGGAGTCGACACATAGAAACACATTTGTACAGAATTTTGGATAAACAACAACTTTGTTAAAAATTAACATCGATACTTCATTCTTAAACAAGAATAATGGAAGTATTTTATTTCATCAAGGTATCAAGTATCCAAATCAAAGTGAACCAAAAACGAAAAAGTCAATGTTAGATACAATAATATTTTACTCACAATTGGGGAGCTAAAAATACCTCTGCCTTTTTTAGGCAGTCCTACGTATCTATGGTAAATTGAACATCACCTCACATCGGCTTGCCGGTCTTCAGCACATAAAAACAAAACCAAGATTGCGGAAGTTTCGATCTTTTTTTAATAACATCTTTTCCACTTGGGGCTTTAACTCAGCTTTAGAAAACAAGTCCCTAGTAGAGTTTGAGGCTGGCCTACGAGTTGTGGATACCCTTATTTTAGGCGTAATAAGATAAAAAAAGATGAATAATGAAGAATTCAGATCAGTTTTCTAAAGACTATTCATATTATCTTCCTCTTTTGCGGGTTGCTCTTTGCTTTTTAAGAGCTCAACCAGTTTTTTACTTGTTCATATTCATCACCACTACTTCTAGCAACGGAAATTTGATTTACTAAGGACTCATTATCGTGATTCGAGTCTGAACTGTCATGTAGAGACTATTCGATTGTGGTCTCTTTTTCTTAGTTCTCTTTACTCCACTTGGCCCAGGCATCTCTGATTCGTCGATTCTGATTTGAGGCTCTTCAAAATGGTTTATTTGACTAGGAGCAAATGTACACTCTGACATCACATATGGGTTTGAATCCAGATATTATATTAGCGAGCAAATTTCATCTTCGTTTAAAGTTTCCCGGATTGAGTAACAAGAAAATTTACAATTGTTTCAATGTTCCAAAACATCGGAAGACAGCTTTGTCCATGGGTTTTAACTCGTGGGTGATGTCGGAAGACAAAATAATGCTATTGCATGATTTTCTGCAGCTTCAATAATTGTTACATCCAAGTATGATTTTACTCCATCAGAAATTATGAGTGTCAACTGAGATCTAAAAGCCTCAGTTGTCCTACTGCCTTCAATCGTCATCCTAACTTTTGACCCTAGTGGCATTTTAACTTTTTCCTTCGCATAAAATACACGGTGGAATTGTTTTTCTAAAGGCATTGCCATAAGCACCAGTGCTGACGTTTTCCCATATTCTGGCGCTATGAAATGTTCTCGTTTAGATTCCGTTTTAGCCAGAACCTACTGCTGCTTATGGTTTGAATGGAGACTTCCCTTTTCATCAATATTGAAACGCCCCTGTCCCAAGGCACATTCGTTGTACCTAAAGGCAAGACCCTTTGGACGTAATCGCAACAATGGTGACTGATTTATCGCCACTGTCGGTTAAGACCCGGTTAAATTGACGTTGTTTGGTAGTAGGTTCTAAAATAGATGTTTGTGATATGATTATCTTGAATAATTACAATTTCTTAAGTGACCAGTCAATACTGGCAATAAAACCCAAATGGTCATTCTTTGTACATCTATTTTTCTTTACTTGTACAATTTAAGGAAAACAGTATTATTTTAAGTAACATAACCGTTAACATATACTAAAAATGAATACAAAATTAAATTAATTTATATTTAAAAGGAAAAATGTACATAAGAAAGGAACCTTATTTATCAGAATAAAGCTATGACCTTTCGGTCAACTTGCTATTCGGTTGTTATTCGTAGATAAGAGGGTTTACTTCAACATATTTGGTCACAATCACGTCACCGTCCGAAACCTAATCAAAATCGTGCAATTTACGAGAATCTGATCGCACTAAAGCACGACGTTGAAAAGTTGGACCCTCCCTTAAAATGATGTCTAGGTATTAGATCTTAATGATTTTAAGTGGAACCAATGAATTTACTTATCTGTAAGGAAGCCGCCTGGACTACCCTGCGAGTTACACCTATGGCTGGGGTTTTAGATTTGTTCCTAATATCATTTGCCTCAGGAAAATTACTGAGATGCTCCATTTTTCGTATAAAATATGAGAAAAACTCGTCTCTAGTTGAATATGTGGTAATTTGAATTGGAACCCAGTCTCAAACTTTGGCGAGTGGAATCGAACCAGTCTCTAGCCAAAATGAATAAATTTGAAAATGAGTGGAAATTTTAAGGGGAAACCCGTCTCAAGCTTTAGCGAGTGCAACAGGACCAGTCGCTAGCCAAAACGAATGGATTTGACAGACTGCTAGCTGCTTCTTGCTGTGGCTTTTTTATATGAAAAAGTACCCATTTGATGTGTGGGTGCGACAAGAAATTATTAAAACTCCGATCTCATACATTAGAAAAATGTATTAAAAAAAAGAAGGAACTAAGCGTGCCACATATTCCCAGCGCCCAGCTCGACTCTCTTTACCTGTTTTTCGAAGGTTTACATTGAAAAAGTGCGTTTTAAAAGATTTTTTTTTAGAATACTGAGTTTATTTAAATTTTTTCCGAGAATTTTATTATTTTAGAACTTTTCTTTGTTAATTTGCATACCTAGAGTCGGCCTGTTTCAACATTATATATGTTTTCAGATTTATCAAACAATTCTAATCCGTTCATCACGGTTTTTTAGTTTTAAAAAGTAATCGCTGACAATAAAAGGACTAATTTTTTTATGTTCGCCCTGGATTCATTCGTTGAGCTTTACGTTTGGCTACGTCGCGTCGCGCGTCGCGTCGGTCGGAATGTTTTTCAAAAAATAGGCTCAGCCATTTTCTCCCTGATAATCTGGATGACATAGGAAAAGGATTGAGCATCTCAAGGTGCTCTGCGTAAGGAAATATGCTTCTCCGAAGTATTTCACTTGTTACTGGCAGACTCACCTCTGCGAGCCTATGAATTATTTTTACTAAATCTCGCTCCTGTTCGAATGCTAAACCTTTTCGTCCAAGTCGTTTGTGTGCTTTGGCGTTTTCTGAAAAGATTTAAGTAGTTTATAAAATATTATTTTTAAAATGCAAAAATGCCACAAATATTGCCGAGTGTTCCAAATATTGGCAATGGCAACATTTGGTATCTTTGACCATGACAATATTAGGAACATAACAGTGCATGCAAATATGGCAGTAACTAACTTTGTGTCCCTTAGTATTAAGTTTATTGATAACAGTCAAATTAGGTACTAACTTAAAAGCCGATTATTTTCACTTAATTTTTGGTAATAATCCGGTAAGAGATTTAACAGGATAACATTTTTTTATCAGACACAAGCAGAATACGCTGTTTATTACACATGTAAAAGCAAAATGTGCGCGCCGCTCCTCCAGTCCAATGATTTTGATCAGCGGCCGGGGGCACCGGGTGCATGATATAACGTCATATATTAAAGGTGGGTGGAAATATTAGACACATGGCAATAATTGGCGGAGGTACAAGTACAATAGGATAACTCAACTCCATTATCAGGATGTCCTAAACACAGGCAATAGAATAAATATATATGCATATCATATCATATCAATTCCTACTGCGTTTATTATCAATAACAAAGCCTTTTAGGAGTGCTAATTTAGTGACCCTAAAGAAGCTGAAAACCTAAAAGTTTTGAACATGCTTGACGTTTCGAGGAACAAATCTGCCTCCATTGTCAAAAACCAGAAATCTAAAAATAAAAATGATTACTAAATGCAGATATAACGCCAAGAATAGCAAAACAGCAAAAAGCTCGTGCACTTTGTCAAGTTTTGAATTTCACTTTGACAAGATGACAAGAATAATATCGTATAGTTTGATTTCTGGTCTGTTAGGTTAGTGAGATATTGAGGTGTTATTAAGTAAATAATGGTTGTGTTTATGAGGTGGTATATATTTACAGAAAAGATTTTCATTTAATGATTTAGTTAATTTTTAAGTGACCCTTATCTACAGTGACTATATACAATTTGAAACCTATTTAAACAATTGCAAATTTTCAGGATTTATAGAGTCGTTTTTTCACTATTGGTCAGTGAAAACCGCAGTTTCAACATGGAACTTGGGAGTTATTGGTGCGTATTGTCACCCTTAGTAATTTAAATATAAGGACACTTTAATAGCATAAAAGAGTTTTTCTACTTGGCTCAAGTGATCTCAACTGCATGAAGGTGAATATATAACTCTGCACCTGCGTCTTTCTGCCAGTAACTTACCTGCATATTATTAGGAAATTTTTAATAATTATTGGAGAACTGATAAGAATTTCTATTCTGAAGTCACGTCTATGCATTAAAATTAACTATTCCGGGTTCTTATCGACCAACAGTTATGGAAATATGTTATTCCCATATTATTAATGCAACTAATTGTTGCTAATTTCAATTTAACTTTGTTGTCTGGGGATGTAGGGGTTTCCTTATGAACTCGGCCTTTTATTTTGTCATATAATGATCATTTGGGTAGCTAAGAAACACAACGAATTTAGTTTTAAAAATATCACTTAATTTGAAAAAATCTTCAACAAATTGCAATATGAACAAAATTGTTATAGTCACATTTGCTATTTCGTGTTGGATAAGCACTACATACAGTGCCCCTGTGGAGAAAGAATTTCAAGATGAAGCTCAAGAAGGTATGTGATATATAATCAACAATTTATTATAATTAATTAATTAACTCAAGTGTTAAGTATTATCAGAGCAATAATAACAATAATTTAAATTGAAATTTAAAACAATTATTTTTATAGTTTGCCTAACTCTTTTTGATACATCAAAAAGTATGCAGTGTGTGACCGATCCATCACTAGCCCTCTTTTTAATTAAATATGAGGCCGGATTTGAAATATGTTTTATTATTATTATTTTTGTATGGGGATCTGGGAAACCGTAAGACGATTAACTGGTGAACAATTGAACAATTTATACTCATAATAGATAACGCAATTTATCACAGTCGTCTGCTATATAGAGCACCAAACACCTCAAGTACTAAAACTGAAATACAAAAATATTTATTAGACAAATTTTGTTACAAAGAATGCAACTTTTAGATTAAATAAACATTACAAACAATACGTATATGATAACTTGGGACTTGGCGAAACAGATGGAGCATACTGTTTTACGTCTTCCGTCATATCATTGTATATTTAACTCCAGGTGATAGCATATAGATAAATTGAAAATATGTCATCTATATAACGCCTTCAATTTAAGAGTCGATATTGATAAATTTGAGCAAAATTTAAAAAAAAATTATTACCTAAAAATAAGGCATATAACTTTTTTCAAATTTCATCTTCAAATTCTACATTTTTTCTCAAAAAAATAGGAAAATTATTTTTTTTTGGCGGAATTCAGAAAAGTTTTTTTAGTTCCTTTCCTCGAAAATTTCTTATTTGATGCATATTTTATATAACAAAATAATTGTTAAATAACGACAAATTCTAAGACCCTCGAGAAAATCGATGAACTAGGGAAACAAAATTGTAGAACACTGCTCAAATTTGGAATACTGAAATTTGGGGAAAAAATTTAATTTGACTGAAATAACGCATTTAACTTTCTAACAAGTATTTTTATTATACGCAAGCATTCAAAAACTGAAGCCAATGTCAAACCTAATAAGTTAAGCAATTTCGTAAAAAAAAAATCAATTCAGATTCATTAAATAGCAAATTTCACACAGCCTTTCCTATAGTTAATATTAATCGAAAGAAACGTGGTCCCTGGTACAATAAAGGTCTTAAAAAAATCAGCAGTAAATATGAGATTATTGCATTACATAAACAAGTTTGCTGGATATAATGTGGGCGTTTTGAATTATTTTCATAACTATCGAAAAAAATTAAAAGAACAATAAAATGACAAAAAAATTATATTATAAAAATAAAATGGAGAAGTCTTCAAATAAAACAAAGGAATCCTGGAAATATGTTAACAAATTAAAAGGAAAAAAAAGCCTTCTTCCATTTCTTCGGACCTAAAGCCTAATTACCTTAACTCCTTCTACTGTAGCATAGCTGGTAACCTCTCTGGTAAGATTAACTGTAAAAATGATCCACTAGATTATCTAAGTCATATATCTGTAACAGAAACCTTCTCTCTTTACCCAACTTCTGATTTGGAAATTAAGGGTATTTTTAAAAGACTTAAAAATAAAACATGCATCTGGCACGGATAAAGTTTTACTTAGAGGCTCTTCCTGACTCGGTCTGGATACATTAGCCGGAACGAAAAATTAGTCATTCGATAATAGAAACATTACACTCTATCCAAGTCAGACTTACTTCCTTCTTAAAAAAACATAATCTGTTAAGGGTTTCACTGTTCGGGTTTCAAGCAGAAAACAACATACATGATGCTATTTTTGTTTTTTTTTGGAAGAATGCTACATCCAACTGAATGATGGAGACAAAGCTTCAGCAGTGTTCTGTGATCTCTCGAAAGCGTTTGATTGCGTGGGTCATGAAATACTACTGGCAACAATGGAGATTTATGGATTTTGAGGAGCGGCTCTAGAGTGGTTCAATTCCTATCTTTCGGAGCGATCACAGTCTCTCATGTTTAACATTGAAGAGCCCACTTCTGAATTTTTGAATGTAGGTGTACCTCAGGGGTTCATACTGGGACCACTTTTATTTTTGGTTTTTGCAAATGACCTTGCTCACATACCAATCAGTGGGAAAATTACTGCATTTGCATATGATCAGACAGTTCTATAGCAGGGTCCTGATGTCGAGAGGAACACTGTGGTCATTCAGAATGATGTGTCTCTTATAAAGGAGTAGTGCTATTCAGATGGTTTATCCTATAATGTTTCTAAAACTAATGTTTTAAATTTGAAATGCGATATTAGAGATAGAGAAATCCCGAAACAACCAATTTTCTGGGCTTAACCATAGCTAACAGTTTAAAATTTGAGGAACATATCAAAATTTTAAATAACAAAATTGCATCGAGCTCCCACGCTCTAAGGGTTATATCGGACAACCTGGGATTGGATATTGGTAGGACTGCTTATTTTGTTTTAGTCCACAATCTAATCTTTCATATGGAATTTGCTTTTGGGGATCCTGCGCTCGGTATCTGTTTGAATCAGTGTTCGTTCTTCAGAAAAGAGTCATTAGAAATTTGTGTAGAGTTAGAAGGCGTTATTCTTGTCTTCATCTCTTTTTGGAACAAAAAATTTTAACTGATGTATTTTTATACTTGCCAAAACAGCCTTACAAATAAAAAGGTAAATGGTATGACTTACAACTTATGAAGTAGGTTTTTCTAAGTTAAATTTATTGTCCAAATTTATACCAGTATTAGTTATGTACGATTCATGCAACTTCAGAGCACTTCAAATCATAACCTGACATTTCCAAACTTGTTACATCACATCCAGCCGATGATAAGCAAAAAGGGAATGACACGCAAGCGGTGGTTTAAACCTAAGACACACAAATAGTGGTTCTAACCCAAAACATGCTGGAAATGATATCGCAAGTAGGCAAAGCGATATACGTGTACCAGAGCGGTACCCCTGGAGAGGACCCTAACAACAATTGTTTCTCTTAGCAAAGGGTAAATATCTAACATTGAAATGATTACCATAACTTAACTAGCTTTTCATCTTACCTATAGAACTATCTATAGGGCCTATTGCCCGGTAATAGCCAGTCGAACAAAACGAATAGTGTCCATTCTAGAGACTTCTTCAAAATCAATAATCCTCAATTCCAAGAATGACAGCAACAGCAATACATAAATTTTTCTAGAAAGATTGGAAAATAGAATTAATTCCGCTGAAAGACTACATGAAAATTTTGGTAACTTACCACCTGGAGGAAGGATTCCAATAACTCAACAAAAACTTTTATAGGTAACCTTCATGGCCCTGGTTCGAGTCGAAATACTTAAATGTAACAACAATTTCATAAACTAATGACCCTAATTACTTGAACCAGTCCATGATGATATACACCTCGAAAAGGTCACAAAGGACGCCGGCATATCGACCCGTCGCCCAGACGGCACGGCGTAGAAAAAAGAACCCGGAAGAAATTTGACCCTGAAATATGGCTGCCAACTTAGCTTAGTTGAAATAGCGAGTCCGAGCGCATCCACGTCACAGCTCGGTCAATCGAACTTCTCCTCCAAACCACATTCGCCAAACAGCAAGTAAATACGCTTTAAAAGCAACCGTTACTTGGGAGCGTCGATTCTTGATCCTGTCTAACCTGTCAAAATCATATGGTGTGCCTGTCTTACAGTCACTCATAGGTGAATGGCACTTTGACACTTAAAAAATGAAAACATGAAATCTCTTCGAAAGATGAATAAAACAAAAGGAAGCAATACACCAAAACACAATTAGATAAACGAATTACAATCTACATTAGACGACTTTTTAATTAACTTTTAGGTCAAAGAAAAGCTTGTGGGCATTATTCCGAGTAATAAAAGGTGAGCTCAAATATAAAAATCAATGAAGTTAATAGCCTAGCAAATTGGGTTGCACAACCATAACTTTTAAAAGAGGTTTCCGAACCTAATCGGTCACCTACGATGTTGGAAGGAATAAAAATCAGCCTTGATGTTATTATCACATAATAAGTAACTAGTACATCTTACTGACACGTAAATATACATATAGAAAGTATATTCAATTACTTTCAAGACAAAACAAGGTAATGTACTTCATACACTGTACCTATATTGGAATAATCCAAATTAAATAATGTTTGCAAATAAAAATAAATATAAACCAAGCAAAGCTGTAGCATTTGTTCATGCCAAAATTTGAAAATGCTATTTGCTAATGCATTGTCTATAAAAAATATAGAAATTAATTATTTAGAATCAGCCATTATAGTGTCCGCCGTCCTTATCTCCTAGATGTGATTATTCTACATTCAACTTTGGTCAAACACTCATTTGTTTATAATGGAAAAAAGATCTTTATTTCCGAAAAATATGAAAATTATAAGAAGTTCAGTGATAGAGCGAAAGAGTTTTTGTTATCAAAGTATACTACACTTTAGAGGAGTTCTTTTTAAACTGTACAAATGTTTAAGCTCTTTATTGTATTTTGTGTTTTACCTGTATTGTTTTTGTCTGGTCTGTTTTGTCTGTGAGTTTTATATAGCTGTTAAATGTATATTGCATCTTTGCTTAATTTGTTCCTTGATATTATATTTGATTACACTTCGTTTGATTTTGTATAATGTCCTATTTTATTTGTGCAAATAGTAAATAGTGGTCCTATTCTATACTTTATCCTTTGTTGACTTAATAGACATTGGGCTTGACTATCTTAGTTAAATTTAGATTGGCTTGTTTTTATTTAAACTAACTTCCTTTCTTTTCTTTTTGTATATTTAGTTTAGTTAAGCATGGCTTTGTCAATGTGTACTAAGTATTTGGATAATATAGCTACTTTTAATTTGAATTTGATTACAATGTATATAATACACATGGAAAATCCGTAATGTATTCTGCAGCTTATGATAAAACCCGTTAAAATGAGGCCAACAAATTTTTTACTAATTGTATTAAATAACAATTCCACGAAGTCTCGTATTAATGTGTCGCTATAAATAAGTGGAAATCAAGAGATAAAAAACTGACATTCAATTTAGAGCTGAAATCTCAAATTTGCACACAATGCTTTGAGGATCTTTAATTAGACGTTACAGTTATCATTTAACGACGTTGTTCGACCATCTCTCGCCATTATTACGAAGGGACAGGTTCTTGCGTTACCGTTGCTTATTGCAGATCTTGTTTGTTGTCTGCCATTCAGAATACGACACGCAACGTTATCGTATCACAAATTGGATATTTGTAATTTTTATTTTGTGTTTTATGAATAAAATATTCCCGCAGGTACACCAAAAAGTCACGTAGGTAATTGCACGTGGGATACATTACCTTATATTGTTCATGCCGGAAATAAAATTGGATTTGTGACAAATGCATCCCCAATTTTTAAATGCAATAAGAAAGCAGGTGATTATTTCGATAATATGAATACCGCGAATTTTGAGAAGTGGTTTAATGATCAACTTATTGCAAACTTAGAAGAACCATCTTTAATGGATGACGTAACTTATCATAGTCGTCTAGAAGAAGAAATTCCGAGAAAAGTCGGAGCAAAATACGGCTTGAAAAGAAGAATATATTTTTTCAAAAAATCTTTTAAAAGAAGCTGTTTGGAATTCGGTGGAAAAGCAAATAGTGTGGGAAAAATATCATTTGGATAAACACGCTGCGGAGCATGGCCATTGTATGCTCAGGCTACCACTCTATCATTGTTTAATGCCATCTAAATGGTGTGGTCAGAGACCAAAAGACGTCAGGGCGAAGGTATTGTTGAAACTACAGGATCACCTGCTGAAGTTTGAAATGTATGGAATAGGTAACTTACTTGAATACGTACCGAATTGAGTATTCATTTTTTTCAACTTTTGTCCCCGGTTTCGACACTTTTTTAATTTTATTTTCCCTTTTTTTAACTTTTTTGCCGAAACCCGTGTTTCTATAACTTTTTTTATTATTTTTTTTTATTTCGTTTTATAATGATCTTATTAACTTTCCGAACATTTTTTCCTTTTTTTATGGGAATTTTTTCTTATTTGGTTGCAACACGTTTTTCCTATTAAAGTTAGCAAGTAAAGATGTTATTTAAAAAAAAAAAACAAACCTAACACCGGGGAGTGTTTGCACAGCCCGGCTCCGGTAGTGGGGTCGTAGAGCGCCACCAGTTCTTCCCAACTAAACTGGAAAATATCCGCTGGTGTTGTACGGGGTTGCTAGACACGCTTATCAAACAAAGGAACTCAATCTTAACTTAACAAGAAAACGCGATCTAAAATTTAAGGAACAATCTATTTGCTACTAAGTTTTTTTTAAAACACAGCAACAATACTACAGTGAAAATTTTTGCAGCTTAAAGGCGACGAGGATTTTTATTTATAAGAATATTTTAGATAAATAAATTAATAAATATGTATCATGTATTATAGAATATTTATGAAATTGTTGTATCTAACAGGCGAAGGAATGTTAGAGAATATTAAATAAGTAATAATAATGGTAAAATATGAGGATTTTACGGAGACCAATTCTGTTGTTAACTCGGTACTGTATGCCTTACAACTAAACGCTCTAAACACTAAAATCTGAAGTGATCACTTTGGTTTACCTAAGCTTATTACATATATGTATGCATGCGCTAGTATCTGCATCAATTATAAATGCAGTGATAATATTATGTAGTGATAAACGGCCACAATAATAATATCAATTGACTCGATGAATGAATAAAAAGAATAAAATTATTGGAAACTATCTCAAAGCTCGGCTGTCAATATTTGATTTATATTAAAAAAAAGGAAAATTAAGAGCGATTATATCAATCGGTCAGAAAAATAAATGAATAAGTAAAATTAATCTATCTTAAAGCTTGGCTGTCAAGACTAGATTTATATTTAAATATTAACCATCGGCCAGAAAAATAAATGAATAAATAAACTACAGCTTCTCTACGATACCCTGTTAGATCCTGTCGTTGAGCTCAATAGGAGAGGTAGGAAGTACCTCTGGTGAAGGCGCCGGGCACCTGTAGGTACTGCTATGGCACTGGTCCCAAGGGTAGAACTAGCAGAGGACTCGGTGATAAAATTGGCTGTGGTGTAGCCCGGAGATAGGATTGGCCTGGAGATAGGACTGGCCCGGAGATAGGACCCTGTAATAACCCAATACAAATTAGACGAAGCCCCTTATTTTAATGAAAAAACTATAGCCCCCCTTGCTTAAATATATTTTCTTTATAAAACAAATCCCCCCAAAAATTATCAATGGACTTTCAATGACCATAAGCAAATAAAAGAAATACAGAAGGTACAAACAACTTGAATATAAAAAAAGAGATAGGCATGAATCACCCCTAGAGGAAAATATGAACTTCCCCATATGATCAAAACTAAAGTCACATTAAAATAAAATTCAGATATAATAAAAGGGAATAGATAAGATAACTCATGGAATGCAATGCAAATGGTGGACAAAGTACAAAAAAAGGTTAAAACAGATAAAACAATTAAATCGTTAAATCAGACAAAAAAACTGTAGCAATAATTACCTCTCTTATGACGGAGGGTGGCTAGAGAGTCGACGGTCTCGGTTTTGTAAGGTGAGCTCAGAAGCCTCTGGAAATAATGGAAAAGGGCTATAAGCATCATGGCGTCCACGTGCTTCACAAGCAATAGAAAAAAAATAATTCCAGAGAAAATGCTTATCTAGAGCAGTATTTAAATCCCGATAAATCGGTCGTGTCAAAACACAAACTAGAAACCAACACAACATCCCCAAACAGGGTAGTATAAAATACAATACTAAATGCTGAGTCCTATGACTGCACTAAAGCAAAAGTCTTCTCTTCACCTTGAAGGGCATTTCTAGAAGAACAAGATCATCGGTTCATCAATTTGCCTTCCCATTTCCACGAGATTAGAGGGAAAAAATTGTAGGACGGAGAAAATACCTAACGATTCTAACGATTCGATACGAGGAAGATAATAAACGACTTAGTTCTCGTTTATTATGGTTGTAAACCGACGGCGGGAGCCACAATTAAAGAGCTGAAATTAAATTGTTCAAGAAATACTAGAAAATGATCCCAAACGAAATGATAAACTTTTAAAAATCTAAATCGAGAGCAGCAATTATGGGAAATAGCCCATCCCTATTACCCAGTGCTGCCAACAGTACCAACCGAATATTGCGAACATTGCAGCATGCCGCGTGGAAAAATAAAACAGAGGTCCCAAAAAGTTTTATCAGAAGTTGTCAAAAGTTATTTATACCGAAAATAAAATATGAATTTTACGGATCTAATGAAGCTTAAAAGCAGGTTTTATTAACAGAATTTTAAAAAATATAGAACGTTTTGCTGGCCGTTCTACGGTAATATAATATAAATTAAGCAAAGTTATACTATTAACATAATATCATATTTTAGTGATTTGATCAAACCTAAGCGATCTGTGGTTCGCTTATCGACTAAAATAAATATGCCTGAGGGCTACATAAGAGAAAGGGATGATCAAAATAGCTACTCAAGGCCACAACGGTGTTATAAAAGCTAATACAAATATATCGTTAACCTATGTTTAGAATAAAATTAATTTACATTAATAAATGCGGCAACCTTAAGCTTATTGACAGCAAATCGAATCAATAAATTTAGAATTAATTAACCGAAGATTATTGACCTCTTCTCAATAATTCTTACCGCAAAATACAGCATTTTTTTTGTTAAATGCAGCATATAAAATGAAATTTGATGTAGTGGAGGCATGATGACCCCGTGGCACGGGGGTCATCGCTTGTCAGATTTTCGATCCGCGGCTCCGTTGCAGAGATATCGGCAAAAACCAGTTTTTCTCAAAATCCCCCCTTAAATTAGAGCGCCGGTCCCCCCCCCATATGATCAAAGGTAGCCCCCCAAGGGGTGCACCTACCATGAAAATTTCCATTTTTTCGAGTTTTGATTTCTTTTCTTTTATTTTAGATTAGGTTAGAGATAACGAGACGCGGTTTTCACTGACGTATTAGGCTCTCATTAGGCTGTCTTTTATTTTAAAAAAGTGGTATCGTTGCATTTAATTTTTTTGAGAAAATTTGACTTATTTGCGGTTATGTCAGAAAATGCCCCCTAGCGGCTAGGTAAGAAATGGCAATCATCCCACTCAAGGCACGGTTGATAGCCTAAAAAAAACCATTTTCAACAAGTTTAAGCTTATTAAGATCCGTTTAGCCGTTTTGAAGTTGTAGACATTTATTTCCGAAAATGTTCGAACACCCCCCACCACTTTCCTTTAAGGGATAAACCAAAAAGCGCTTTACAAAAAAGAATCGAATTTATCTTGACTTTTAAATGGCAATGCATTCTACTATCTTTAATTTTAGAAAATTTTACAAATAACAGGTTTTTATTTTAAGATGGCTATTACGCTCCTTGGCGGCCATTTTGGAAACTTAAAAATAATTTCCAA
Organism: Pissodes strobi; assembly: GCA_016904865.1. Taxonomy (NCBI): domain Eukaryota; kingdom Metazoa; phylum Arthropoda; class Insecta; order Coleoptera; family Curculionidae; genus Pissodes; species Pissodes strobi. Next base: position 52,579 of record MU182841.1, read on the forward strand.
CATTTTTTCTTGGCCGCTTTACTTATTTACCTTAAGTCTTTACGATAATTACTTTTCGAGATAAAGCCGATTGCCATTCTTAGTTGGCCACCCGGTACATACGTACATATGTATTAGATACATTATATTATGTATCTATACCTATAAAATGTAGACAGACACCTTGCTTTTCATACATATTTAAAATCATACATATATTCACCGGATACTATGGCGATTTCAATAATTGGCAGTACTGCTGGTAGAGGTGTTGTTGTTATCGTCTACTGTACTTTCCTTATAGTGCCGGCAACAGCGCAAACAAAACAAATGATTATTATTATTAGTATTATTATTATTATCACAGTTTTTGTCTATTCTCAGCTTTAACTTGCACTAGCTGGTGTTGTCTGACGTATACGGCTTATAAAGCAAGTGGCACGCCAAATTTATCTTATTGCTCAGCAATATCGCTTTCAATTCAATTCACTATTTTGCGATTTCTTTCATTATTTACATCAACATCTTCCTGAAGAAATTTTCGGACAGTTCTGCAGCTATTCAAGATTGCAGCTTTTTGCAATTTTATATACAGTGTTGCAGGAAGGTCAATTAATTTAAGACAATTCCGCAAACGTTTTGGAATTATTCCTGTTGCAGAGAGCACTATGGGGACTATAAATGCCTCTTTCATATTCCACATACGGATTATTTCTTCTTTGAGTTCCGTGTATTTAGCAATTTTAGTCGATATTGTTTTTTGTAGATTGTGTGTATTAAGCACTGCAATATCAATCAGATATACTGTTTTCTTTAGTTTATCTACATATGTTATGTCAGGTCTATTGTAGCATACGGTTTTATCAGTAAGGATGGAACGGTCAAAGTAGAGCTTATACTTTGGGTTTTCTAATACGACTGCGGGTTTGTACTTGTAATAAGGAAACACTTCTTTCTGCTTGATGAGATCAGTTTTTAATGCAATGTTTTGATGAATTATAAACGCAATTTGATTGTGCCGGTGAGTATAATCGGTTTGAGCCAAACTTGTGCACCCACTCAATATATGCTGAATGGTTTCTGAAGCGCCCTGACATTTGCGGCATTTATCTGATACAGCAGAATCTTTGATAATGTATTTTCTATAATTTAGCGTACTAATAACCTGATCTTGGATAGCCATCATAAACTCATCTGTCTCAGGAAATAGCGTTCCCTATTTATAGAACTATTACTATATGTTGTTTAGTTTCAAAACCATTGACGTGCTTACAATGTTTCATTTCATTTGTATTTAAATGTATGTAATGTTCAAAAGCGAAATATACTTTACTTTACTTTACTTTACTTTACTATATGGCCTACATGGACGACGTCACACGACAAGAACTAAGGCCTTGTTATTGAGTGGGTATTGACTCTATGCAATAGTATTTGCGGGATTGTGAAACTATTAAGGCCACTACTTTAAACTACGATGATTAGGCACTGCTGACTGAATCAGTGTTTTGAATGTCACACATCTGTGAATGTTATACTTACTGACATTGACACATTCAAAACACTGATTAATTTAACGAGTGTTTAAAGCAACTAATCGAAGCGCAAACTAGTGGCTCTTACCCATTAACTACATTTGAATTGAAATTTTTATAACAACAGCACGTCATATTATTGCTTAAGGCCATAAATTCCCAAAAAAAAAACTGTATTTTTTATGATTATCCAATTGTTAGAAAAAAAGGTAAATAACCCGATTATTAGCTCACATTACTTTAAATGGCCACCACTGAGTTTAAAAATAATTCATTGTTGACCAACGTTAAGCCCTACTGATCGATGGGGTTTCGTTAAATCCCAAAACGTAATCCCCTCATGAATCTTTAAACGGCCAAAGAGTCGTTTTTCATCGATGAAACGTCCAACTGAAAAACCTTCCGATTAAAATCAAACATTTATTATTTACATCTAGGAACAAGCTACCAATTTATAATGGAAATGCCTTTTGTTCAACTCTCTTTAAATATGTCCCTGCCTCTTAGAAGAATAGACAAGAATTTGTTCGACAACCAAATTTAGCAGCCTAGGAATAAATTAATATGGCAGTGAAGAAGAGCTTTGAATATCTGATTCGATACGAATATTATAGAAAACACGTGAGCGAGTCGAATGTACGGCTTTGAATTAAGACTCGCTGAATATGGATTATTTTCATTGTAGCGTAAATGGAATATGTATGTGGGTATATTTGGTGGTGTAATGTGATGATGATGAAAATTAAAATGCAAGCAAGACACGTTCTATTGGAAATGAGAACTCTAAAATCGGATATCTGGCCAAGATTCGAATGAAGGCATCCTGCAAAGTTCTAAATAAATTAAAAGTACCTACTTTGAGGAACTGTCGGAAGGAAGATCATGATGAAAAACACTATCAAATCAACGAGTATACGAGGGACAAATTAAAGATCAGGGCATTGCTGGAATTGAGCAGGTTGCGTCGCTCAAAATCATTAGTTTTAAATCCATAAAAAATACCAGTTTATTTTATAGACATAAATAAATGAAACTAAAACATTTCTAAGTTGAAAATGTACAAAAATAATATTCAAAAAATACAAGAAAATTGTTTGAAATTGAGCTGACTATCTTCGAGTAGATAATTATTTAATTTACCTGTTTAATTTGCTATTTATGTATGCTGTTTTAATATATAAACTTATTTACTAATATGCCAAAGAATATTCCGGCCCTAAAAATATTTTTTAGGGATAAAAAAATTAAAAAAAAATATTTCAAATATATTTTATATATAATCTAGAACTGTAATGAAATTTTCAGTTTCCCACTGAATATATTGGTCATACTGGGTCACTGCATATTTAGCGACCATATTTGCCTTAATGTTAGATTAATATTAAATATGTAATAACGAAAAGAAACCACCTGATACCCAAAGAGGAATTATCTTTCAAATTATACGCGCTATACATAATCTTTATCCCATATAATAAATTCGTGCTGTTAAGTACCAAACAAGAAGCCATTGTATAGTAGGAAAACCAACGATAATGGTTGGATTAAAGGATCATATATTTATACATATTTCTTTGGACGAAACCATAAAAGACTTGGAGTAAAATTTAATTCTACTCACATGCGCCAGTACAGCAGATTATAAGGTTTCTTTACAATAATATCGTAAAACTTTATCTTTAAACTTTCGCAACCTGCATGAGTTTATATCCTCGTGGCTTTAGTTTATACATGATGATGCTGGGGCGTACGGTAAACGGCGGAACACGGAAAACTATTATTACGGCATAACTTTGAAGTTGTTTTTAATTTAACGCGAAAATGTTATTAAGAATAATTTTTCTTAGGATACTGATAGTATTAGGACTGGTATCATGTGATCTTCAAATTTTTGCTTAGAAGCAAAATTTGTTCTCGTTTATGCATCCCCAGCCTGGAACAAAGCGATGAAAACAAAGAAAAACATTTACGTTTACGAACGTATCGAGAGGCATGCAGCAATCTGTATCAGCTATACATATCGGACAATCTCAACCGAATCCATTCTAATGTTATCTCAACTATCATAAATATACCTGATTATACAAAAAACAGGCAAGTGGCGAAAATAAAAATGTCGGTAAGGCACAACTACTGCAAATGTGGCATATAAGGCAGATGCCTCAAGAGGAGATGGAACGCAAATCTCATTCAGAATATCAATCCGTGGTTGAACTGAAAACATAGTCAATATCTCATAATGTTCACTATTCAGATCTATGGTCTAATATTTTAAATGATTATTACTGCGGTATTGCCAGGAATCTGACAGACAACTTGAGTACAACTACTAATCCTATGACTTATTTGAGTGGCAATCCAGAGGGTCGATCATTCTTTTTTAAACCAAGGAGGATCCTGAGGAGGTGGTTCGTGCTGTGACACCTATAAGAAACAAAAATTATGTCGGGGATGATGGTATGCCAGATAAATTTTTCATGAACCTGTTACTCCGAGCTTTGGACGCTTTGGGTACATTCGGATGTTTTCCCGGCTTACTTAAAAATAGCCAAACTTATTTCATTGTATAAGGGTGAGGAGCCCAATCATCTGGGCAACTACAGACCTGTATTACTTCTGTCTATTCTTTCAAATATTATAGAAAAACTAACCAAGCGTCGAGCAGCATCATTTCTTTGTCATAGGCAGATATTTCATGAGGGTTAATTCGGATTTCAGACTGGTAGGAGCGTGGAGTTGCTTGAAGTTGGTTCCATTCATATCTGATAGGTCGCAGTCAAAGGGTGGTTATCGATCATGGAGCGTTAGTGTTCCATAGGGTTCTTTTGTAAGCCCAATGTTCTTTCTGTTGTGCAATAATGACTTCGTACAACTTAGAATCGAGGGTAGATTTACCCTGTTTGCTGACGATACGACGATTCTCTAGCACGATAGTAATAGCGGGAGGCTACAGCAAAGTATTGCATCTGATCTAGCTTCTGTTCAGCAGTGGTGTGATCCTAATCGACTGGTGTTTATTGCTCAAAGAGAAGTATTGTCTGTGTTCACTGTGATGTTTTGGACTGCTATCTTGGAGACTCTCCTATAATTAGGCAGAGGAAGGCCAGGTTTCTTGGGCTGATCACTGATGAAGGGTTAAAAGTTATTATTGTATAGCCGGTTTCATAGCGTCCTACGCCTTCTGTTTCCCAGACTCCATTCATTTCGGTTTTTCAATCTCCTGGATGTAAGTTTCTTTCCAACATGGCTCGGCGGACTCCATCAATCCAGGTAATTTTCGGTCTTCCACTTTTTCTTCTTTCAGACGGTGTCCAGTTCAGGATTTGCTTTGGGAGTTGTTTTTTGCCCATTTTCTCTACGTGGCCATACCATATCTGTTGCCTTTGATCTACGTCTTCAAGGATTGCTTTCTGTACGTCCATGATTTTTCTTATTCGCTGGTTATTTACTTGGTCCATTCTTGATTTACCGCCAACTCTGCGCCAGAAGTCCTTTTCCAATAAGAGCAGTTTTCGTTCTAAAGATTTATTCAGTTGCCATGTTTCGCATCCATATAGGACTATGCTTTAGAACATAGAGTTATATAGGAGTTTTTCCCTTTCTTTGGAGTTATTGTTTGACCACAATATTGAGATGAGACATCCTATAACTTTTCTCCCTTTCACTGCTCGATCCTCTATTTCCTTTTCTGTTCATCCACTTTTATTTAACTTGGTTCCCAGGTAATTATATCCTTCACATGGAGTCAATATATCAGTGTTGCCAAAGTCCAGGTCCTGAGCTACTCCGCTCACGCACATGTATTTGGTCTTTCAATTTACTATCAGTCTCCATTCCGAGTATTCTTGAAATAGTTTTCTTGTCATAAATCCAGATCTTCTTTGTCTTGTGCCACCACTACTTGATCATCTGCAAAGTGGAGAGTGTACAAACTTGAGTTATTTCCCAATTCTATCCCCATTTCTCCACATGCCTTTTTCCATTTCCTCAGGGCTTCATTGAGATATATTTTAAATCGGAGAAATGCAGCACCCCTGTCAAAGATCCTTCGAGATTTGGAAGTTCTGTGATATGTTATTTCCTATTTTCACTTGGGATTTGGCCTGATCGTACAGCTATTTAATTGCTGTTAATGCAGTATTGTTGATCGGCGATTTTTCCAATATTTGCCATAGTTTCTGTATCGTAGGCCATTGTTAGATCAACAAATAGAGGAATCTCCATTCCTCGCCACTTTCTTCTTATTTAACTGCACCAAGCCGAAAATGTGGTCTCGATCAGCTCGAAAACCCTCGATTTCGTGTGGGCCATATTCCTGATCTATCATATTCTTAAGCAGCCTTCCATATATCCGACTCATCGTGCTAGTAACCGAAATACACCTGTAAGTCTCACATTCGTCACGCTTTCCTTTTTTGTGTACGGGTATTATCCAGGCTTCTTTTCATACAGTCGGAATTGGGCCTTTATTATTAATTATTCTAATAATAATGAGTTCCTCAAGAAAGGATATAAGTTTTCCTGTGCCTTTTTTCAATAATTCTGCCTGTATCCCTTCCGGTCCTGCTGCTTTTTTGTTTTTCATCTATTTAATAGCCTTCCTTCCATATCCTCCCATTTATATCTATATGGTGTCCTTGTACAAGGTAGCGTCTTGGTGAGTCGGTTAGGTATTCCTGTCTATCTTCTCTCAGCTCTTCAGAGTAACAGGTTCCCCATTTTTCCATAGAAATTGGATGTAGGTTGATTTTATTTGAGGTGTTTGTTCTAAGTGACTTTATTATTTTTGATGTCTGGGACGATCTGGTACTGCCTATATACGTGTTGATTTCTGCACATTTCCTATCCCATGTCTCAATCTTATTGCTGTTTATCATGGATTTGAATCTTGTTTGTTCTTGCTTATATATTAGTTTATCATTGGGATCGCCTGTACTTAGCCATTTGTTGAAGCCATTTTGTTTTATATTTGTGTTTTGCGCCAAAAATGGGTCAAGAAAACAGCACCATTGTCACGCACAAACTGGCTGCTCACCCTGAAACCCGAAATATTTCGTCTAATCGCGCGAGAGATATCGCCAAACATTTTCGCGAAACATTTTCGCGCAGCTGTTTCGCGAAACACCAACCCCACTTAAGCGCCAGAATACCAATGTCTCGAAGAGCTTGAAGATTTACTAATTCCCAATACAAAAAACGATTAATACCAGTGGGAGGTTCGCTATGGGTTTGTTTCAGTTTGTTCTCGAAAAACAATTTGCGCTTAAGACCACATGACACAAGGGATAATTTCAATATTATTATTATGAAATACAAGTATATTTTTATGTTTTATATTTAGAAATTACAACTTCGATGTTTAAAATAAATTTTTTTCTCTTAATCTCCCATAAAATTGGTGGAAACCGCTGCTTATCGCTTTAAAAATGTTCAATTTCTCCTTACCAGAACTCGCTGGTTTTACATTTTAACTGAAAAGTTTCATTTCCCGACATTTTCGAAATTAAGTATTTTAGGCAACTTTTCTTCTGAAAATTCCCTATCAACCTGTCTTTTCAGTTTTTTCAGTCTTTGCGACTTTTTTAGCGACCCAAAATGACAGCTTGCTCAAAAATGTACACGTTCCAAAAAATTTACTCGCCTCTCTCCGATTCTCGCCAATTTCATTACAGTTCGGAAGACCTCCAAAAAGTATGTGTTCAGAGAATTTCATCAAATTTTTTTTGATAGTTATCCTGTATTAAAGCGAAAATTTTAAAAATAACAGATTTAACGTAATAACTCGCAAACGGAAAATCTGATCGCTAAAAGCAATTTACCGTCGCCGTTGGCGGCTCCCAAGTCTTGCCTAAAATGGTGCCAAATCCCAAATTTTCCCTTGCAGATGTTTTCGAGAAAAATGAGAATAACATCTAAAATCACTACCCGCTGATTGATTCTCTTTCTCACGTCGACTTTACCCGAATGAGCGCCACATATCTGAGCGTGACGGCTCAGAATGCGCCTAAAGAAGTTTTCGCTTCAAAAAAGAAGAGCTGGTCCAATCCAAGACAAATGAGCAAAGGACACAGCCGAAGGCTTGGCTGAGTTCGCATAAGACCACATCCTTCAATTCACCGTCATTCAATACCTCATTCTTATCCTTCAAAATATTAATTAAAGTAAGGCGACGCCTCCAAGATTTAAAGTGAAAAGTTCTTTTTTTTCTGGGTAGTGAATGTAATGCGCCACTCTCGGGATGTAATTTCTTCACATTTTTAGGGAAGCCGATTTTTCGCTTCCGAATTATTACGCCAAATGTGCGATTTTAAAAAATTTTGCGTTGTTCCACGATAAATGTTCAAAAATTTGGAAAAAAAATTCTGGACACGTCCCTTCTGAAGGTTTTCCGAACATTATTGCCGAGCATTTTTTGGGCGCATATATATTTAAAAAAAAATGGATAATTGTGGGTCGAAACTAGGGCCGAAAAATTGCCTTTTAGCCAAAGAAATGAAGGTTTTTATTTTTTTTTCTAATAAAATATTTTTTTTATAGAAGAATGGATTACCTGGCGAGAATTTGAGTAAAAAATCGTACAAGATAACACTTTAGAAATGATTACGCCTTTTATTCACGGTAGATAATAGAATTGAAGGGAGTTAGCGCTGGTACCCGCCTCTGCCACTGCAACCAATGCAGGTTTAATGTAGCACTCTGTCTGGTCTTCCTAATCAGACCCCACAAATGGAGCACCGGCTCCTCCATGCACCTTGCAGGTCCTGATTTGGTCTCTCCTAGCCTTGCATACCTGAGCTTGTAGAGAGCCTCACACTCGCACCACACGTGTTTTAGAGTTTCCGCCTCCTCCTACAATGGCTATAATCTGCCAGACCGAGCTTTTCCATGTGTTCATTCTACAATGCCCCGTCAGCTGACCCACTAATATTCTTATCGTCTTGCGACTCCTGTTCAGTAGATCTGCCGTGAACTTTGGGGCGCCGCGCCGTGTTTTATGAACTCTTTGGCCTGTTATAGTTGCCCCGGTGTTTGTAACCACCAGTTTAGAGATTGTTTATCTATCCAACTTTTAACTGCTGTTTTGAAGACTCGTTTTGCTATCCCGCAATAGGGCTCATGTCCCAAATTAACCTTACTTGCGCCCTGTTTTGCAAGTTTGTCGGCTTCTTCGTTGTGTCGATGGCCTTCATGTCCCGGTGGTGAGCTTATTGTTACGACCGACCTCTTCAAGAGCACTTATGCAGTCTTTAACTAGTCTAGATCTGACCTTGTGTGCACTAACTGCTTTTACGGCGGCCTGACTGCCGGAGTATAAGACTACCCTCCCTTTTCTAATGTTCAATTTCTCTATCTCCATGGCTCAGTGTTGAATTGCCGCGACCTTTGCTTGGAACACTGTGGCTTGACTGCCCATGTTTATGGAGATATTTGTCCTTGGTCCGTGGACCTCGGCTCCCACATCTTTACTGGTCTTGGAGCCGTTGGTATACCATGCTTGGTCCGTTTTTATAGGAACCTTCCCTCCCATTCTTCTTTGCCTACTGTTGCTACTGAGAGGGTCTATCAAACTCATAGAAGGCGGTTATTTTATCTGATGACATTTCGAAGAGTTATTTGTCCACTAGTTTCCAGCTTGTGGACCTTTCCCATTCAATGATGGGTTTGTTGCCCTGCTTGAGCCTGTATTGTACCATTCTTACGTTCCCCTGTATGAGGAAATGGAGGTAGATTTAACAGGACTTTCAGTGCTGCAGTTGGGGTTGTTCTCATCGCCCCCGAGACGCACAGATATGCAAGTCTTTGTACGCCTTCTAAATGCCTGATTGCACCTCTTTGCATGGTCTTTATGCCCCAGGCTATAGTCATAGGTTAGCATGGGCCTTGCCACCATTTTGTATAACAAGAGATTCAATTCGGGGCTCAGCTCCAGTTTCTCCCGCAAAGTCGCCTGTATCTGCCCAGTGCAATTCTTGCTTTCTGAGTGACCTTGCTAAGATGCGTCACTAATGTAATTGCTCCCCAACTCATACCTTGGTCAAAAGTTACACCTAGGTTAATTTAGCACAAGTGAATTGTGGACCTTTTATTACTTCTGTAAGAATTTATAACCACCTACCGAGCAGTTTAAACACGGAGGACTTAAACTTGCTTACCTTTAAGGTCAAATTAAAGAAAAATTTAAAAAAGTATGCATTTTGCTCTCTGTCTGAGTTTTTCTCGCGAGATCTGAATTAGTATTAAGGTTGTTACTTTTGTATCTGAGTATTTTTAGGGATTTTTTATAATTATATTTTGTTACCTAGTATATTTTCTTCTTTCTAGTTAGTTAAGTGATTTGACAAATTTCAATAGTTGTAATACAACTCTTATGAAATATATGGATTTGAATTTGAATTTGAATTTGAAGTTGACTTCCTTGGAAAAGGGAATTATCATCCCGTTGAGCATTGGATTTTTCAGATCCTTTAATGCTTTTTTCTTTGTGAATGGGACTATTATGGTTTCCAGCAGATCCTCCTCCTCACACCATTTACTTACTATTATCAAGACCTTTTATGCTCTTGTTGAAAAGTAGCCCATGTTCCTTCCCCTGACTACTATGATTACTATTCACGGTAAGCTAGTTGATTTTAAACGTTTCACCATTTCGAGTTTTGACACATGTCACAACATAATACTTTATTACTGGAAAACTGAAGTTGGAGTTTTCACTTCTTAACCACACAGCATTATTTTTGATTATTGAGAGCGCTTTTACTAACTTAACTACATCAGGAAAATATCCTTCTTGTTCCTTTCAAAATTCGGGACAAAAATATTTAAAATATTGAATGGGGCATATTATTAAAGTATTAAGGGTATGCGCATTTTTTACTTTTACCAGCAGGAATTTACCATACCTGCAGCTCTTCTCTCTTAAATCTTGGACTTTCTTTGCCAATATTCATTACATCCTCTTTTCAGGATTGTAAATTTTGGAAACTGGATCTTTGCGCTTTTGAGTTTCTTTGACTCTGCATAAAATTATTGGAAACTTTTTAAACAAGCGTCATATTAAGCATCGCATATTTTCGTCTGGCATCAAATTTGAGACCGCAAAATCTGCTGCATCGTTAGCATCATCAGAAATACTGCTTGAACCTGGATGTTCTCTAAAAAAAGCTCATATTGCTTTGATAACATCAAATATCGCCACGACATTGCAATAATCTAATTTCTTGTGACGCTATAATTATGGATACTGGGATATGGCAAATTGCATGAAAAAAAAGACGTCTGAAGTATTTTGATCTTAATAATATAATTTGATTCTATAATAAAATAAACGAGATAAAATACAATTTCTTAAAAAAAAAAGAATTCTCCTTGTGGTGTTTAAAATTAAATGCCACCTCATAATGTAAGAGATATGAAGAATGTCCGTTTATTCACGTCCATTATCTTCATCAGGTGTTATTTTTGTATTCAGATTATTACTTTTATTATAGGCTTTCTTACTATTTATAATTTCGTACGTTCCTTATTATCTATTAAAAACCTTGTTGTCTACCGAACGGCCTATTACTTCTCAGAAAACACGAGTAATTTTAATACTAATATCTACCTATTTGCATTACCTCGCTGATCGCTGGTGTAGCCAAATATTGTACATCACATACAAAAATTATTTCTTTTAGAAAAATCTTAAAGACACCAATTTATTAAAAACATTCTTGAAAGTGAAATATTCCCTAATTATTATTTAAGCTAAAGGTTGAATAAAAGTCGCCCTGCATACTTTGTACCTTTCCAAAATATTTTGCTTTTCCCCTTAATCCCACTGCGAGAAAATGGATATAAAGGGCGAACAAAAATGCTTCTTATTTCATTAAATTAAATTAGTATTTGTGCACACCCTCATCTTGTTTACCCTGTTCAAGACAAAATTCTTTTATCATACTCGATTTTACTCAAGAATATTTTCGTGGAACTGTTGCCTCTTTTTCCTTTAATGAAAAAGTTTATACGTAGGCGATCAACACAATCATCTTTGGAAAATCGGCCCAATAGCATTGTTATTTTGGCAATAAAAATTGAATATAAGTTTTCTTTTTTTATGTTTAACTACATCTAAAGCTTAAGTTACGGTTTAATTTTCTTGTGATTTCTCGTCATCATGCTGTGTGTGAATTTTTTATTCTTCGGTTGGTATAGCTATCAAATGTGCCACTCCAATAATAATCAATTAGGAATGCATTTTGAAGCCTTTGCATTCTGCAATGAATCCAGAACGATTTGTCTTCTTTTGGCTTAGATGTAAATAGTTTTTCATAATTGGCCATATAAAATTTTGAACAACTTTATTACGTCCTACATAATGACGCTCAATTTTGTGGTTAATGCAGTTTTTTTAGATAAATTACTTGTCATCACTAATACTGTTTTTTGAATGATATTTATTGTTAAGTCTGATATCGATCCATTAAACATTAAAACATTGCTTCTCAAATTCTGAACACTAAATTAGGGAATGTTAGCTCTTAACGAAAAATATATGTTAAAACAGAAAGAAAATATTAGTAAAATCAGCTAAAATACGCTTGATAGAACAAAGGAAAGCAATGAACCGAAAACTCAAAGTCTGTAAGAAAGCAAATAAAGGAATTATTGGGAATATTCCCGAAAAATGTACGAAAATTAACTAACTAACCCAAACTGTCAATGTTTTGAGGCATGTTCATTACTAAAAGTTGTATTATATGGAAAACTTCAAAAAAACTCTAAAATTTATAATCAAAGTACTTTGCGACATAAGCTAAACATCGCGTGTGTTTACACATGTATTACAAACTGGTTTTGAACATTGTAAACAAACCGCTTTTCTACATTGCACACATAGATATTTTTTTCCAATAAAAGGTCTTCATCATTTGAGGGCGCAACTACTTCTGGAATTCTCAAAATGCTGTTAATGCTGGAATGTACTTCACGAGATACTCAAGTATGTGTTAGTCGCCTTTCCATGTGCCGACGTACTAATTGGGCCACTAGATGTTTTGCAAATACCGACTTTTTCCTAATTACTGAAGTTCCCTTGTAACATTGACTTAAAATAAAAGAATTTGCAACATAAATGTTCAGGGTTTTAGGGTCGGCCTGTAGAACTTCTCATTAATTGTATCTACTTCTTCTTTGTTACGGTTTTAATATCTGGCTTCTGAGTATCTGGATCGGTAGATGCACCACTATGCTTAGAAGAAACAACGAGTGTGGGCTTTCCTTTCTTTCCCACGGGCGCCCGGATGATACCATAGTTGTCCCATCTCTTAGTATATACAATGATGATGCAAAAACTGGTTTGGTATTTCTCGTTTATTTTTTCAACATCCCCAACGTATGCTAGTTTGTTTCTTAGTAAAATATCCACAGGTTCTATCTAAGTAAACCAATTGTCGGCAATAACATTTCGATTGTTACCAAAGAGAGGTTTGTCGAGATGTATTATTGCCTGCGACGGTTTAGAAATTTTATGTTTTTCTTCGCTTAATCCATGGGAACACTTTGCGCTGTAAATGTAGGCGTTGGTACAAATAGCTGGTCCTGAAATCAATAGGATACATAATTTTATGTCGGATTTGCGTGGTTTATTTGGCATGTGCATCTTAAAGTGTATTCGCCCTCTAAAACTCACAAACATCGCTTCGATTGTCACTGAACATCCTATTCCGTCGGCATTTTGGCAGTTTGCAATAAATTTGTAAAACACTTGAGAAATTGCTGCTGTTGGACCTTTTTTTACTCTCAGTTCTCAGTCATCAAATCTTGCTTATAACCGCTCTAAATATATCTCTGCTTGTCACAGCAGTAGCGAAAGTTGATTTAATATAGCTGTTAGATCTGTAGCTTGGCTAAGATCACGAGCATTTCCTTTCAGAATGGCAACCTTTAATACAATTGTGTTTTCTCGCCCTCAGTATAGGGATAACCCTATATTACTTTTTTCTTTATAAATAATCTTAGCTTGTAGAACTTTCACCATGCTCTGTCACATTCTCACCAACATCACTATAATTAGCAGAGTCTTCATCCGAATTTTCGAAAGCAGAATCATGTTTTTATTCTGTCTTTTCGCTCTCTAATGCACTGCCTATGTCAATCGCATCATCGTCGAACTCCTTAATTCATTTCATAGAATTTCATCTTTATCCACAAACCGAATTCTTTTCGACGGATCCGCCATTTCACGTCACACCATATTTACCACATAAACACACAGACTGTGGGAAACTGAAAATCCAATAAATTTTTACGAGTAGTTATAGACTCATGGATAGGGAGTAGTAGTGGGAGAAACAATAGAGACATGATTAGATGGAGCGACCAACCTCTGAACGGTCGGATTACAGAAATATGACGTAATATATTTATCGCGCAGTCCGTCAGACGGCACCTGAGTGTTAAGGGTTAAGAAGAATTGAAAACTGTTCATCAATTGAAGAATGGTAAAAGCCCGGATGACAACCGTATTACCAGTGAGTAGCTTCAACTGGGAAAATTCATCCTAGTCATACTATTCAAGAAAGAGGATGAAAGTAACATGGAAATGATTGACCAACAGAAACTAATAATCAGAATAATAACAAACGAGGCATCAGTACTATAGGCGCGTACCATCACATTTGGAAATCGTAGATTACCAAAAACTTTTTGACCTGGACACTTCTAAAAGCTATGGAAAATGCAAAAATCGATTCCCGATATTAAAACTTTATCAAATATATACAGAATCAGGCAATATTACATAGCCTTGAATTTTTAGTAATGGATTTTAAAAGCTCGAGGGAAGATTTCTTGCACGTAGGCTACCAGTCTGGGTCAAGTCATTCTGCGCCCACTCACATACCAATTCAGCTCGGTAGCCCTCCCTCCCTAGCCAAGGCGCGCAGCTTTCTGGGCTAGATTTTTCTAATGCCCTTTGAGTTTAGCTCGCAGCTTGAAGTACGTTTGCTTTATTCTAGCCAATGCTGGACAGCCGGCAAGAACACGAGAAGACGCTTCCTTATCCTCCAAGAGCCACCTGCATTCCGGGTCTTTTACGATCCCCAGCAGGTACAAATGCCTGTTCGAGCAGCAATGTCCTATGGGGGAGCCCTTGCATAAGTCTTTTTTCACTCCTATTCAGAGCTAGGAAGACCCTAACCCTACAAGGCGCTGGGTCTTCCAATAGTAGCTCAGCCTGCCTCATTCCTGGAGTAATCCGCCATAGATCCTTATTCGCATCTTCTTCCTTGCAGCACTTCCAGAACCGATTTATTACCCTTACCTCTGGTCACCCATTGCAAGCCTCTCTAGGTGTTTGCTTTAACCCTAACCTACCTACCTAACCTACCTTTATTCATCTTTTTTTATATAACTAGAAGCGGTACGCCCATCCACAACTAAATCCACCACCGCTACCTGCCTTCAACACAGTACAACTGTTTATTTGGGTTAGTTTGGGTTAGTTCGGATTTTTTGGGTTGACAAAATTACTCTCAACCAACTTTGATATATATATTTTTTGGATATTGTAGTACAAATCACTAGAAGTTACACGTGCAAGTTTTACTTAGTTTCTATATCTTTGAAAATCATAAAAATAGCTGGTTTACTAAAACATGGTAGAGATCAAATTGAAGGAAGTTGGCCCTGGTACACGCCTTTGCCACTGCAACCTATGCAAGTTTATTGTAGCACTCCGAACCATGCTTAGAGGACCTCATCCTGTCCGGTCTTCCTAATCAGACTTCACAAATGGAGTACCGGCTCCTCCATGTACCTTGCAGGTCCGGGTTGCATTTAAGCACAATGCACCGCACCTCGGTAAATGAAATCAATTTCGCTGCTTTGGTTGGTATAGACCGAGCGCAGGCACGTTTTGCTACACTTGACTGAAACGCGGTGCAATATGCCATGTCCTCTTCAACGTGGGATTTCCAGGATCCTCACCTTTTTTCTTCATTTTGGGTTAATTTGGGTTAGCCTTGGGTTAGTTTTGGTTAGCACTTGGTTAGTTCCTGTTGATTGAGACCCCGTAGCGAGCGAAGCGAGCGGAGGGCCATGCAAAGCCATAATAATACCCCGGCTGACGGGCGCTGAAAAGGGCATGGCATATTACACCACGTTTCAGTCAAGTGTGGCAAAACGTACCTGCGCTTGGTCTAGATCAATCAAAGCAGCGAAATTAATTGCATTGACCGAGGCGCGGTGCATTGTGCTTAAATGCGTCCGGGTTTGGTCTCGCCCAGGCTTGTGTATCTGAGCCTGCAGAGAGCCTCACACTCGCGCCCCACGTGTTTTAGAGTGGCCTCCTCCTCCTGACAGAAATAGCAGCGGCCATTTTCTGCCATGCCGATTTTTCCATGTGTCCGTTCAATCTACAGTGCCCCATCATATTCTTATCGTCTTGCGACTCCTCTTAAGTAGAACTGCCGTGAATTTTGGGGAGCCGCGTGTTTTATGAATTGTTTAGCCTGTAGTTGCCCCGGTGTTTGTAACCACCAGTTTAGAGATTGTTTATCTATTCAGCTTTAAACTGCTATTTTAAAGACTCCTCCTGCTATCCCTCAGTAGGGCTCAGGTCCCAATGTAACCTTACTTGGGCCCCGTTTTGCAAGTTTGTCGGCTTCTTCGTTGCCTTAACGGCCTTCATGTCCCAGAACCCACGCAATGGTGAGCTTATTGATACTACCGACCTCCTCAAGGGCACTTATGCAGTCTTTGACTAGTCTCGATCTGACCTTGTGTGCACTAACTGCTTTTAAAGCGGCTTGACTGTCGGACTATATGACTACCCTTCTTTTTCTAATATTCAGTTTTTTTTATCTCCATGGCGCAGTGTTGAATTGCCGCGACCTCTGCTTGGAACACTGTGGCTTGACTGTCCATGTTTATGGAGATATTTGACCTTGGTCCATGGACCCCAGCTCCCACCCCTTTACTGGTCTTAGAGCCGTCAGTATACCATGCTTGATCTGCTTTCATAGGAGGCCCTCTCCCATTCTTCTTTGCCTACAATCGCTACTGAGAAGGGTCTATCAAACCCATAGGTGGGGGTTGTTTGGTCTGATGGCATTTCGAAGACATATTTGATCTCCTCGCTGTCCTCTAGCTTCCAACTTGTGAGCCTTTCCCATTCAATGATGGGCCTGTTGCCTTGCTTGAGCCGGTATTGTACCATTCTTATGTTCCCCTGTTTGAGGATATGTAATGGAGGTAGATTTAGCAGGTTTTCCAGTGCTGCAGTTGGGGTTGTTCCCATTGCCCCCGAGGCGCACAGACATGCCAGCCTTTGCACGCCTTCTAGTTGCCTGATTGCACCTGTTTGGTTGGCCTTTATGCTCCAGGCTATAGAGCCACAGGTTAGCATGGGCTTTACCACCATTAAAACATGGTAAGCTTCACTTATCGAAAAGCATTACTTTTTAGAAGATTAGTATTAAAATAATACCATTGCTGATTTAAAGGAACTGAAATGAGCAATTACTATAAGTCGCCCTTAAGTAGCGGATTTATTGTCTCAAAAGGGCTGACTAATTTTGAAAACATGAAGTATAAAATTATTTTTTTTAAATTACTGTTTTGGAAGAATGTGTATTTCAAAAATGTGTATTTTTGACCCCAGCCTGTATAATAGGCGGCTTCTTTTACCTTAACTACCAACTAACTAACATGTCATTTGACTTCCTGGCAATACTATTTTGTGACCAATCATCTAAAAAGTCATACTTTTGGATAAGTGAACCTTACCATGTTATAGTAAAACTGCCCTCCACATGATTCTCAAAAATTCATATATTCGAAGCTAGACATAGAAACTAATTTAAACTTGCACGTGTAACTTCTACTGACTTGTATTATCAAAATTGCCTGAGAGCCATTTTCCCATGCATTTGGCACGGGGTTCTTTATGGAAAAGCCTGTCTCGAACTAAATTTACTACCGTTACCTCATTTCACTCGGTGCACCTGCTTATACGGGAAAGCTCCTCTGATTGGTATCCTAAACTGAACCTTGCGCTATTGATCCCTTCTTACTTTTACTGTCACTATCTTTATGGGAAAGCTTCTCTGGAGTCTAATTTAAACTTAGCGCACTTGAAACCTTCTTCCTTCCAGTGCAGCTATATGGGCAGACCCTCAAGATGGTTTTACCCAGGTTAAATGTATTTACATATCTGGAAAACTCCTCTGAATGGACTCTCTTAAACATATCCCATAGGATTTGGGTCAATTTAATTCCCTCCCTCAGAACGCTAGTAAAATTAACCTTTCCATGGGGGAGCCATGCATATAAACACTTTATAAAATACTCACAATAATAATTGATATAACAATTTTTTTTACTTGATTAATGATAATTTAGTTGGCGTTTGCTCCAATGCTCGAATAACCATTCTTAATGCTCGAAATGGGGAAAATATTTTTAATGGCAAAGCAATTGTATCCAACTCTCCGAAGAGGTTTGTCACGCCATTACAATTTATGCATATAAATTTTACAATGCACAACAGCATAGTCTTATACTGCTCCTTTACCTTATTTTCATCTCATTGCCTTTCTTGGTATAAGGGTCATTTAAACTTGCAGGATATATATTAGTGATTTGTCCTGATTTCCAGATTCATTCAAGAGCACCAAACTGCTGCAGCAGGACAGCGAAGATCGCAGGAGGGATGATAATATTATTGTTGTTCCAAACTGCTCTTCGTGAACAAAGGCATCAATTTTCAACTAATTGGACACCATAGTAAACTACTGAAAATATTGTGACATCAAAATCTTCAAATACACTAACATTTCCAGTTTTCTAATTTCACGAGTCAAATAAGATTATTAAATAATTTAAAATTGGCTAAAAATAGCACTTATTTCGTCTTCTACACAGACTAATGTGTTATGTATAATAATCTTTCGCTGATTTTCCCAGTTGTTCTTGTTCCTCTATATAATAAGACAGGCCGCGCGTATGCATGTGTCTGAAAGATAACACGGTGATGGCTGTTATATACAAGACATGACAGCCTTGACAGGTGACATAACGTCTAATTGAAACTTTTGAACCAAAACAAATTGCTTTTATCCATAGGAGCTTAGCTTGGCGCGTGTGACGTTTATAAAAGGGGATGCCATACTGTAAGTCTATTGCTGATATTATTGTGCCTGTCGCATTCAACTTATGGATAAAAAATTACGATATTATCCAAGCAGCATAGGAAGTTTTTGTCTCAGGGGAATAAATAAATGGGAAAATATACGGGTTCAATTTAACTGAAACATAACAATATAACTCATTTTTATTCTAATGATAAAGGTTATTCCACACTATTCTACATAGCATCGAAGCTTAGGGATTTGAACCGATGATACTCTGCCAAGATTGTGTAGTGGACTATGACAGCGCAATTATCTGCAATTCGAAAGCTCTTGTTTTTATGGCATTTGCTCCCGATGCTTAACTCATCTCTGGTACGACCTTCGTACTCGCGTTCAACATTTATTGCACCTCTATCTGTGTGTCGTTGCACTACGCAATCTTCTCGATTTCCTTGTTAGATAAATAGACAACTCTGCTTATTATTATTGTTATTATTTACCGAATTGACCGATCCTATGTAAGAACTGAAGATTGTATTCTCCGATGCTCCAACCTCAATTAGCTATGCTTTTTATTTTTTACAATAAGCACCCACTATAGATAATATAAGAGGTACAATCTCCACCTGCATCGGTGGTTGGGTTTGATAGATCTACGAGGTAAGTGAATATTCCCTCTTTTGTGAATAAGAGTGGTATAAAGCCTCTTATGGTGATGCCATACTACTAAACCACATAAACTACTATGTAAATACCACTTTGTCCTACGTTTGAAGTCGAACTTTGAAAATATTATGTAAAGTCTCAAGATAAATGATAAACAACGTGAGCCATCAATGCAAGCGATAATAAACCTTAAACGTCCAACGGTCAGCAAATTTTATTAAATAAATACTCAAGCGAACCACAAGTTCGACAGACTTTTTTTTCCCACCTATCCCGCGCTAACTGTTGCTCTGCAGTTCAGAGGAACGTAGGCTTTGGATGTTCTACCGATATCCTAATTCTCAAACTCAAGAGGGGCTGCTCACATGAGAGCAGTTTCTTGGGGATACTCGCCTAAAGTACTCACGTCGAATCTGCGATAGATCTGTCAACATTTTAAGTCAAGTGATTTTACATGTCAAATAGAGTGCATTAAACTTCTGAGTGGAATTAATATAAACTAAGAACACTTGAATAATCACCTAATGAAATAACCAAATCTAACCATAAATTAAAACACAGTACCACTCTTAAAAACTTTATTATAAAACAGGGACCAAGACCTATAAACAATTCCAGCTATGCTTAAATCGAATAGACTTGCGTACCTTAGTAAACGGGTACAGTGTACATTCATTAAGTCTCTGACCAATAGACATTGTTATTGTTTGCTACCTCTTCTCATCTAACGTAGATCGATCCCTAATCTGAGCTACATAAACACCCAAGCATAGCATGGCATTAGTTCATTACGTCTTCTCGTAATAGATGTCGTCATTGTTGTTAAACATAACACGTGATGGAGGCATGCTGGTCTACGTCACAAACAATTAAATTATATCTCAAAAATTCAAATTACGCGCTTTTAATTATTCACCCAGTGTCTTTTAAAAATAACAGTTGTTGAAGAAGATGCTAGTATACGCAGGTCTACCCACTAAACTAACATAAATTATAATTTCAATATAACGTAAATTGAAAGCGCGCATTAAGTTGGTTAATCATCGCATGTCAAAGTTCGTCAGTCTACGCCTATATGCAGGATTGCCTCAACATGTCGACAGTGCCGCCATCTCGTACAAGTACATGAACGCTTATATTTAGTCGGTACACGAGAATACTGCAAGAGAGCGTAGGAACCTGCCATCTTACTGAAGTTTAGAACTGCATAGTCAAGGTCAGCAGCATATGATCAGAGAGGGTCCAGGGTCGCAACTGCAAAGAAGAAAAGTTGTACAGTAAAGAATTAAAATAATTAAATGCAACTGATTTATATGATAAATAAAAAACATCATGAGTCGGTATTATAATTAAATGGAGCAAAACAACGATTTGTATAGAATAGACTAAAGGAAGTCATAAAGCAGAAGCAGGACAAAGATTACGAGGCCATTAAATATGGAACAAGTACACAAGTAAAGCAATATGAATGAAACTAAGGTGAAACCAAGAAAAATACAAAAACTAGGAAAAATGGTATATAGTTGCATTATAGAACCCAAGTGCAAATGGAAAATTATATATACAAGTCACTTAGGAGGTTAGAATAAAATTAATGAAATTAAAAATAAGGTGTATATAGTAAAACAGAAAATATATCCAGCAACTCAACTTAAATATGCATAATAATTCAAGAAGCCACCTAATCCTTTCAATAGAAATGAAAGTTGTCTATCACGTTTATATTTTCTTGTTCGCTATTTAGCCAATGTTTATAGAGTTCCTAGAGGCCCAAATTTTAATGTTGTGATAAAGCTTTATTGCAGATTGCTTCAGTATGTATCCACTTGATTAAAGATGGCGGAAAGTGAACATGTCGATGTGAATGCGGCAGACAAAAAAGTTGAAAAAAGGCAATATAAATGCCATCATTGTGCAAAAGTAGTTGTTAATTATGTGAAGTGCAGTAAGTGTTGTTATTACTTCCATCCCTCGTGCTTGGAACAAGCTGCATCACAAAGAAATGCAGAATGCAGCCATGTGGCCAATAAATCTAACCGGAAAAAATCTACTTCATCTGAAGACAATGAAGTAAGTACCTTGAAAATATTGGTGATTGTACTGCAAAGTAAGAACAAAATCTTGGAAGAAAATGCTCAATTACTTCGTGAAAAGGTGGAAAGTCTGATAGAGACGGTGGAAAAGTGTGAATGTAAACATCACGTGCCAAAATTGCTGGGTGAAGGAGAAGGAAACTCGACCAAAAAACCTACAGAATCCCTTGAAGTTAGTAACAGAAGTCAAAAATCAGTCCAGCAAATCGAAGTACTAAATTCTCAAGATCAAAATAGAGATGTGCATCACATCGATAGTCCCAAAACTAGTTGGAAATTAGTAGATACTCTGGCACTAGGTACGAAAAGCACCGACCCTGGTAGCAAAGGCCCAAAAGCACCAATGACAAATGAACAACAAAATGCAAAATCAACCAAAAGTAGTTCACGTGACTTAAAGCTATCAAATCAAGCTGACGTATTATTGGATAATGAAAAAGATGGCGTCTGGTAGGAAGTAAATAATCGTCGAAGAAGACATGTCAATGGGAATAAAAGAAACGATAGGACCTGAACCAATTCAAGGAACCAGTAATGAGAACACCCAAATTATACAACCTGCGGGTAAAGTGGCTTAGCTGTTTTTGTCGGAGCTGACAGCAAAAGCAACGACCAGTGACGTATTGTCGTTTTTGAAAAGCAAAAACCTTGACAAAGGGGTAAGCTGTGAGAAAATGAAAACTAAGAAGGTGAAATACATGAGCTCATTTAAGTTGATGGTCCCTCATCAAAATAGAGGAGAAATTTTAGCACCAACTTTGTGGCCAAAGGGAATTGTCATCAACCATTTTCTCAATGTTCAACGCCGACTGAATGCGGTGCCCAGACAGAAACAGGGAGCAGCAGCCGAACCCTGAATTGACTTCATCTGAACATAAGGTCTGTTCGAAATAAAACAAGTGAGTTTGAGGCCTTTCTGGCGGACTTGGATATTGACGTGTTGTGCTTGACCGAACACTGGCTCACCGGCGAGGAAGTGGCTTCCTTGCACCTTGAAGGATTCACCATGCAAAGTTGCTTTGCGAGGACTATAAATAAATGGGGAGGCTCAGCTACTCTTAGCGTGCCTACAGTGCAAACAAATCGTATTGATTCAGTTACTTCTTTGAGTGTCGAAAAGTCAGTAGAAATTAGTGTTGTTTTTGTAAATGATTTTAATATATATTTAGTTCCATTTTACAGACCGCCAGCTGGCGATTTTCAAGAATTTTTAGGGGTTGTTGAGGAGGTGATCTCCGGGATCGGTATCAATAAGAGAATCATTCTTCTTGGTGATTTTAATGTCCACTTTGGCACCAATGAGACAGAATGCATTTTGCTTTGTGATACTTTGTTAAGCAATGGCTTTCGACAGATGGTTGTTGAGAACACAAGGCAGGATGCTTGTCTGGATAATGTTTTTATCAATTTCTTCCCAGTTTCATTTTCAGTTACCACCTTACATTCTTTTAAAGGTTAAAGTGACAGAAGAAAAAAAGGTATGTAGACCGATAAGGGTTTGTACACCTTTTATAATATGGTTAATGATTTTTCATGGCGTTTTGTAGATCAGAATGATGTTACAGTTGATCAAAAGTTTGATATTTTTCTGAATATGTTGGAAGGGGCATACCTGCAGTTCGCCATGATCAGTCCAATAGCATCAGTTGGTTTAATGACACTTTGAGAGATATGCGGGAGACTCTGAGGTGCTTAAGTGACCATTGTCAACAAAATGGGTCAGTTGCTCGGATTGAGCTAAACAATTTCAGATACACTTACAAGAAAGCTATTAAGGAGGCCAAGGTTAGTGCTAATGATAAACTAATAAATACGTCTAAAAATCCTGTCAGAAGCATGTGACAAGTCATAAATAAATTTCGTGCAAGACCCACATCCGATACCAAAGCTTCAACCAACAAAATAATGCCGGATGAGTTTAATGATTACTTTGCAAACATTGCAAACAACTTAATCAATAACATCGAAGATACCAATATTAGTCCATTCCAAAATCTAGAGGGGGGTGGTTTCCTTTGTGAGAGTTTTGCTTTTAGTGATTTAACCTTTATAGAGGTTAGGGATATTATAAATAGCCTTGTTAATAAAAATAATACTGACATCTATGGATTTAATGTTAAAATTATTAAAACTATTAAAAATATTATCTATATTCCGTTAACTAAACTAATAAATCTTTGTTTTCGGGCTAATATTTTTCCAAGTAAATTGAAAAAGCTATTGTTACACCGATTTTTAAGGCAGGGGCAGTGCATTACCATCAAACTATCGACCTATTTCCCTACTTCCGATTATCTCAAAAATAGTGTATGGTACTTAGGATAGCTGACTTTTTTGAGACAAACAATCTTTTCTCAACAAGTCAGTTTGGTTTTAGGCAGGGTAGGAGCACTGTGCTTGGTATACTCGATTTAGTCTCGGGCATAATGGAATCATTTGAGGATCAGGAGTATCTCGCAACAACCTTTTGTGATCTTAGTAAAGCCTTTGATTGTGTGACGCACAGCATTCTCTTAAAAAACTTCAATTTTACAATTTCCAAAGTAATAGTATATAATTATTATTAAAATCTTATTTGGAGGGCAGGACTCAAGCTGTTCGGGCGGGAGGTGCTTTGTCTGCGGAGAGAGTGATGGATATGGGTGTTCCACAGGGATCAATCTTGGGCCCCTTATTGTTTCTTATTTATATTAACGATCTTCCTCTAACAGATCCTACAAGTACATTCACTCTTTTCGCGGACGATACATCCTTGTCCTGCAAAGGAGATTCTTTGGATTTGGCATCGGAAATGCTGTGCGTGTCACAGTCGAGGGTTGAAGAATGGTTTAGAGCTAATAAGCTTATGCTCATTAACAACAAGACACACAACATGATATTCTCCCTGCGGGATCTCTTACGTTTACCAGATAACCAAGAACAAGTAAAATTTCTTGGTATTCAGATTGACAATAATTTGAAGTTTGATCATCATGTTGACTTTGTGTGTGGAAGAATGAGAAGTGGGGCTTTTGCTTTACGGGGGCTTAGTGCTTGTGTCTCCTTAAATACTTTAAAAACAGCTAACTATGCACTTGTGCACTCTACTTTATCTTACGCATGTATTGTATGTGGTCACTCATCTCATGCTTGTAGAGTATTTGGCTTGCAGCGGAGAGCTGTGAGGATAATTGCGGGTTTGTCCTTCGGGGAGGACTGCAGGGGTGCTTTCCAACAGCATAACATTTTGATCTTTCCACCGGTATACATACTTGAAACTTTAATATATATCAAAAAGAACGAAAATAAATATAAATCGCATTGTGAGCTGCACAACTATAACACAAGAAATAAGGAAAATCGGGTTGTCATCTATCGACGATTGAGGAGATGGCATAGTGGGTCCTATTTTCTGGGGATTAAACTTTTTAATAAAATACCTGCTCATGTAAAAGTATTACAACCAAAACGTTTTAAGGATAGGGTTAAATCGTTTCTCCTGGAGTGGGCATTCTACTCTGTGGAGGAATTTTTAAATTGTGATGCCTCAAATATATAAATGTCAATTTAAATGTACCATTTAACAACTGTTGACATATATGCGTATGTGTATAAATTTTAACTTTTGCTAAATGTTTCTATTCTTTGTTTGTTATTGTTTATTGACATGTGTAAGTACTATGTACATTGGCATAAATAAATTATCATTATCATTATCATTATCATGGGAGCGAATCCTACCGGAGGAGGTACAATAATTTTTGGTGGAATAAAATTTGCCTTCCTGAAGAGCCTTAATACGTTTGCTATCCTTGTCTACTTTAAAACTACAAACAAAAAAGATGAGGAGGGCTCTCTGATGGAGAAAGAAGGAGTTGCTCTCATCAGTAAATGTGGAGTTACTCTGATATTAACACTCAACAAAAACTCATGTATGTATGATATTATAATACTATTTATTCGTTTAGATACCTGCATGGTTGTCGTATGGTCCTCTCAGGCTGTTCCAGGGAAAATTGACAGTTCTGAAGTCGTATACGTAACTTGATCTTCTCGGGCTGTTTGATTAGATCGATCGGGCTTTATGAATATTTTCACTGGCTTAGCACATAATCAATCAATAAATCGTACTGTATTCTGGCCATCGCTATTGAGGGTACCTTCAAAGTTACAGGCATTTACAGCAGTGCATTTCAAATCATTCAATAATTCTCTTAACTTCCCGAATAATCACCTTCTCGATGATAACATTCATTAAAACACTCTCAATGATGTCAGAAATATTGGTTTCGGAGTTAGTCAGTTATTTTCCTAGATTTGGTCCAATATTTACTAGGAAAAGTTAAAAATTCAGTCAATGTTTATTTCTGATATGATAACCTTGATACTTCAGATGAGACATCTGACCTTAACAATAATTGTTGGTTGCCTAACTTTACCCTTGGATTGTTGCCAAGTGTATATATTTCTCTAGAGATCCTCATGCGATTTTGATGTGTTTGCAGCCCAAGCCAAGAAGAAACAACATAATTTATTGATGGGCTACCATCAGTTTGATCTTAAACGACTGTCTGAGCTTTCGCTTGATATAAGCAGGCAAGATGATTTAGTGGTTGCGTTGTGTACTTTAAATTTGGCACCACCGCCCGATTGTTTCGCAGCTGCTTCCAACACAGACGAAAGCTCTTGGTTAATCAGGAGTTTAAAATGGACGCGGGCCGGTATGAGGTGGTTCCTGTTTGATTAGTGATTGTCGGTAATGGTTTCATCGTCGGTTTCCTTTATTCTGTCAGCAATACATAAGATCATACAGCCTTAAGTACGTTTGAATTTGAAGATGTTATTAAATTTGGTGGGAACCATCTTGTTGTCTTTTACGTGTTGTCGTAGGACAATGTCATGTTTGAGAAGTTCTAATTTGTCCTTACAGGGATAATTTTATTTCGGGCTAGAGAAGTTGGCATAGTTACCAGTTTAGTGGAGTAAATTAATTAACTGTGGATTTGTTAGATTTTGTCTGAAGTTAATATTTTTTTTGGTAACTGGCCACGTGCGGAAGCTTCCGGAACAAAATACGCCGTGTCCTTCCTCAAGAGGTGCCTGTACAAGAGAGCTTTGCTCTCACTCGTCATCACCACCAAAACTCTTCGTATCTTCGGTTTTTATTCGGATTGAATAAAATGGCTACCGGTTAGCAAGTCCAGTTGATTGTTTAATTTGGTATCGACTACAGCCAGAGTTACTGAATGTTCAGATATGCACTACCTCAATTACCACTGAGAGTTTATGGCTCCCAAGGCGCCTAGCAGCAGCCTACGTTCAGAAGGCTGGAGGTGGGTACTGTGTTAGTTTGGGTTAACATAATGTTATTTGCGTGTTTTAGTATATTCAGCGTTGTCTTAATTTTGGATCTTTCGTAATCATTTGTTATGTTATATTATTACTACCGATATGATTTAGTTCTATATTTCAGAGCATATATCAGGTTATTATTTATTTTCTCTTTTACATTTTTGTATATTAATATCATTTTGTTTATTGAAAATAGCACGACAACACTTGAACGTCAAGCCTAACGAGCACTCAATAAACTTAAACCTGCTCTGAGATACCTTAACCAAACAAGTGTAGTAAATAGTCAATTGATTTTTGAGTTGCTCTTAAGGCTTCTCAAGACCATGAACCTTCTAATTTGGGTCTGCGGATTTAGTTATTTCAAACGAGTGGCTCCCTGGTCAATAATAAATAACTGACTCCCTCCCACGCCGACGGGCAGCTAGAGCACATGTGCGCTGGCCCCATCTTCAAGGGTAAGTAACGTCTTATTTATCTTATATTGCTAACTCATTTAAAAGAGTTTTACGCGCAACAGTGTTCTATGGAAGAACTAAAATTAAGAAATCGAGTACTTTACTTACTTTTTTTGACTAACTATTTTCAAAGTAACATTTTCTCACTGCTCCCTTTGGAGAACTCGACTTCTTAATTTTGAGTTCTTCCATAAAACACCAAGCTTTAAATTGAGGAAATAAATGGAAAGCTGCAAGTTTTATTAAACATATTGAAAAGGGCAGTCGAGAAAGTCAGGGTTAGTTGAAAGGCGATATAACACAATGTCAACATACATGAGTTACTTACTGATGAGAGCAATTATGAGAGAGCTCTCTTTATGTTGTAAGTTTGTATCTTTAAGGTAGGCAAGGCTAGCCAATGTATTAAGGTTCTTCTGGAAGGCACTCTCATGAATACACTACTTGCTTTACTTGTTAGTTATTTAAAAGTCAGACCAGAGCAATTTGGAATTGATGCAGGTTAAGGAAGTGGTAAATGGGGGAATAGGCTTGTTTGACCTCAACTAGGTGGCATATCAGAAATTGCAGGTTATATATCCTGCCATATAGAGCTGTAAATCATTCAATTGATAACCCTGGAAGGGTGATTGTTTCTATTAAAATGAAAACTTCTTCTGTCGCGTTCAGCACATTTGTTTTCTAGGTTAGTGAATGTGACTGAGTCACGAGTGACGCCTCAGGCTCGGCATTGTCACGCTCATTCGTGTTAAGTAAGTTGGGACTTCAGCTAAGCGAGAGAGGGAAATATTCAGGCGCATAGAGCACACTTTTTTTTCGATAGAGAATTAAATTGGGCAGTCAGGCGCGACGCTATTGCTCATTCGTTAAAAGTCATGCTGTGCAAAGTACTTAAATTCTATTTACTGCTTATAACTGACTAATCGATCTTGTAAATATGGTATTGTCGTCTGAAAAAAAAAACATATTTCGGTAATATTACATGTTTGAAGAGGACTGGTAATAAAACCAGTTTTATGTACTTTTGCTCTTATGTCTTTCTTTTCAGTTTTGATTTGCGTCTTCCTGTCTTGTAAGTAGCTTACTGAGATTTTGCTGACAGTTGCGTTGATGCTCATTAAAATCCTTTTTTGCGCTAATATTATATGATGGATGTCATTTTGTTTTTGTAAAAAATCCTCTCACAATTTAATAAATATGCCCTTCTATAAATGGTTGCATATAAAACATTCGAGTCGGTGTCTTAATTAAGACATTAAAATGCGGGCAATAATTTCAAAGTCATTATAAAATCGGCAGTCGCGTATACTCAAGATTACATTAATTTTTCCTCGTTTCGTATTTTAATTAAGAGCAAAAATATTAATCAAAAATATTGTGTATTCAGGACACATGCGAAATGAATTTTAAATAAGTCATTAGCAATTTTGGATTCGGGCCAGGCATCGTTTAATTTTAATTATATAAATACATAAACCCAAATTAGATTTGGTGTACTAAAATAAATATTAATGTCGCTGGGTGTATTTATTTTGTACGGATTATGAATAATGTGTAGACTATTATGTTACCCACTTTAACAGGTAAAATCGACGAGTTAGAATAAATATATATTTAAAAAAAGACGAATGAAAGTATAACGTGTTTTTGTCTAAAAGATAATTTTTTAGCAAAGTAAATATCCGAAAATCCTCACGATTCTCCATGTGTACATTTATGAAATTGCTGGTCTTAATGACACAACCAGCTGGATTCATTGAAGAAAATAGTACGCTGCTTCCTTATAAGTACATTTTTTGAGGAGAATGCACCAGCTTCATAGGTTCTTAATAAGTTTTTCTCCCGGTGCTGCTGAAAATGCTCGTTTATTCTTTTTCTTAACAGCTGTTCTAGGCCAACCCACTTCACGGTATGGCAAGGTTTGCCCTTCAACACATCGACCATAATAATTACTCTTTCATGTATACCCTTTTATGTTACACCTAAATTCCTATCCCTTTGGAGAACCTCAGAATACTTCGAGGGTTGATCTTTTGTAGATATCCAGGTGCCACAAGGGCAATATTGAGATGCCTCACCTTTGGTGAGTCAGTGCCTGACATTCGCAGAGTAGGTGGCGGTTTGACGTTTCAGCCATAGTTTGGTAGAATCTGCATTGTTTCTAGTGCTTCTTCCCATTTTCTTGTGATGGTACCTCCAGGGGCCATGTCTAGTGAGAAGGTCTACGACCAGTTATATCTCATTTTTTGTAGCGTGAGAAGCTTTTTTGTGTAGTTTGCGTTAGTTTGGGTTAGGCTAGTGAGAGATGGGTCTTTTGGCCTCTATGTGCCCAGGCGCATTGGCCCAATGTGTCTCTTTCCACATTTTTCCCCAATTTCTGAGTCCATACATTACGTACCCTCTAGTGATACCACAGAATGGTTTAGGCCAACAGCAGTCTGTACACCACCATTTCGTGCGAGCTGGTCAGCGGGTTCATTGCCTTCCACACCCTCGTGCCCTGCTACCCACATTAGGGTGAGTCTGTTTCTGTTTGCCAGTTGATCTGAAGCCATCCGATAATTTCACCCTAGCCGGGAGTTGATTCTGCTAGGTGCTAGCGCTTTTAATGTTGCTTGACAATCTGATAGGAGATAGATCCTTGCACCTCTTAGTCCTTTTCTGGCACATTCAGAGGTGACTATATCGATAGCATTTAGTTCTGCTGGAAAGATGGTGGGAGTGTTTCCTAAAAGTACAGACATTCGACACCTAGGTCTGTAAATTACGGATCCCACTCCTTTTTTCATCTTTGATCCATCTGCGTACCAGACAAGTGATCCCCTCTCTAGTTGGTTTAGTATTTCCCTTGTAGTACTGCGGTATTCGATTACCACTTCAAAGGGGCGATTAAAATTGAATTTTGCTTTCATTGTATCGGTTGGTTTGGTCATGATGTCTATCTGGATGTCTTTCAGAGTTTTAGGGTAATCAGTCAGGTTTCCTGACTTCAGCTTTTTTGTCTGAGTGACTCTATGTGCATTGATCCAGGCTCCCTTTTCTATGCGTATGTGCAGCGGAAGGAGGTCAAGTAGGATTTCTAGAGCTGCTGTGGGGCACGTTTTCATAGCCCCAGTTATATTCAGACAGGGAAGCCTTTGTACTTTTGTACGCTGTGTTGTTATTTCCTTTATTTTTACCCCCCACACTAAACGGGTGTAGGTTATAATAGGCATTAAACAGTGTTATAGGGCTACCCGATAATGGGCGGTTTTAGGCCCCTAGTTTGACAAAAGATTTCTCGAAAGGCCCAGAGTGCTGCCGTTGCTTCTTTGATAGTTATATCCAGGTATATGCTCTAGGTTAGTTTCTGGCCAAGATACTTAACCTCTCTTGAAAGCCCTACCTTTGTCCCTCTCAAAGTGGGTGCTTTAAGGTTTAGCTTAATTTTTTGTAAATGGGATCACTACGGTTTTGCTTGGATTGACATTTAGTCTTTCCTGTGTACACCATGTGCTGACAAGGTTGAGTGCACTTTACATAAGCTCTGAGAGAACCTTGTCATGCTTACCTCCTATTATTTTAATTAGGTTATCTGCGTAACCTTAAGACTTCAAAGCCTGCTTCAGTCAGTCTTACCAGCAGATCTTCAACAATCAGAGACCAAAGCATGGACGATAGGACCCCTCCTTGGGGGCATACCTTTATTACTTTGACTGTGACGGTTATTTCTCCAATGGGCGCGGTGACTTCACGGCTGGTCAGCATGGATTGTATCGATTGTGTAGTGGTTGGTTCCACTCCTCTGCGAGTTGTAGCATGCTGAATGCATTTATGTGAGGTGTTGTCAAATGCACCCTCTATGTCTATAAATTCACACAGCGCCACTTTTTTTCAGCCAGTACTTTCTCTATATCGCGGACGAGATCTTGGTGGTAGATTTCGATGGTTGGTATGCGAATTGTTGTGCATCCAGTGGAGTATTAGAAAGGAATTTGCTTCTGACGTGCCTATTGCTAATCTTTTCTATCGTCTTAAGAAGGAAGGAGGTTGAGCTAATGGGACGGAAAACTTTGGTTCCTCTTGTGATCATCGCCCTGTGTTTGATATGAACGCAACCTTAAGTCTCCTCCAGTTTTTGGGAATATAGCCCAGTGCAAAGCTGGCTGTGAAGATAGATTGAATGTGAGATAGTAGGTGTTCTATACCTTGTTCTAACAAACCTGGAAATATTCCATCTACTCCCGGGGATTTATAGGGTTTAAAGCTATATATCGCCCATCTGATTGTGTTTTTGTAAATATTTTGTTGGCCAGACCTGTTACCCTTTATGTAGGCCGCTCAGCGGTTTCAATGGGTTCGTCTTCCAATCCATAAAATGGTTTTTGGTGCGACTTGCCTGTTATTTCTTCGGTTATCTTCATATTTTAGTGTCCAAATTTAGTAGTTGCATGGTACGAAAAATATCAAAAATATCCAGTTATTTTTGGAAAGATCGCACAGGTGACTGGAAAGGAAGCAGCACTAATTATTAAAATTTTATTAGGGTGAATGTAACCTACATAAATGCCGGTAAATCATGAATTAGTTCGAATAAATCGAGTATGAGGGTGTAAGGAGGTTTCACTATTTTCCGATAAATCTAGATATTGTCACGTGCAGTTATACGTGGTGCCACGCCTTGGTTGGCGTGCAGGTTATTTAGTTCAGCCTATGGATCGATCTACGTCAGGTGAGGAGAGATAATAACGAAGGTACTTGGGTAAAACAATAACAACGTCTATTGGTCAGAGACCTAATGAGTTTACACTATACCCGATTATTAAAACACGTTTGGCTTGAGGTATGGTTTCAATTGGTTATAGGTCTTAGTAGCTGTATTATAATAAAGCACTTTAAGAGCGGGTTGGGTTTTAATTAATGTTTTTAGGGTTGGTTATTTCATGAGAAAATATTTTAAGGATCTTGGTTTATCTTAATTTCACTCGGCAATTTCAGGCACTATACCTTTTTGACTTTCAAAGTCACTCGACTTAGAATTTTGACAGATCTATCGTAGATTCGACTTTAGTACTTTTTAGGCAGGTTTTTCCCAAGAAATACCTTTCCGTGAACTCACTTTCCGAGTTGGGTCAGAGGATTAGGATATGGTTAGAGCAGCTACCACGTCTCTATGGACCGCAGTCGCTGAGCGGAATAGGTGAGAGGCAAAAGACTGCTAGACTGATGGTCCGCTTGAATATTTATATCATAAAATCTGCTAACCATTGCAACTTTAAGGTTCATAGTTGCCTACGATGTTTGCTCGAGTTGTTTATAAATTAACTTGAATGTCTACATGATATTTTCAATTTCAAGTTCAAGCTTATTAGTTTAAATATTTCTTAGTAGTTTACAATATGTAATTTGTAATTAGGACAAATAATATTGAAAGTAAGTTCCTGATGATCTAATGATATTAGATAGAATAAATATTACGAGAAGATCCTTTCCTATACTATAATAATATGGTTTGCTTTGTAGAATATTTTTAGAAGAAAAAATCATGGACGATGCGATATGAGAAGAAACCAAAAATCTCAAGCATCGTATTAATATCCACTAATATCATCTCTTCACGTTAACTTTGTACAAACGTATAAATATATAAAATATAGAACAACTTGATCGGGAACCACATTCCTACCCTAGCTTTTAAATATCAAATTTAATTTATTTATAGTATTGAAACTAAATTAAAGACATTTCATAATAATCAAAACATAGTAATTGTAATAATTTGATGGACTAGTAATATATCAAATTACCTCTTTCTATTAACAGACTTTAACAACTTAGACGGTACTAAAAATGAAACTTTAATATCAAGTTTTAAGGTCTTTTTAAGGCCAAACTTTTTCCTTATACTTAGAGCAAATCTGAAGCTAAGTTTTAAGTACTGTGTTAAGAAACTCACTCTATTCTTTGAGTTAAACTGTAAGAAGCTTTTCTAAGATAATTTAAGGAAATTGTCGGGCGAATAACTGAGGTTGAACTTAGAAGGTAAATCTTCCTACATATCTCCTTAAAGTAAATTTCAAAGTTTCGATGCTTGTCTTTTAATATAATCCCTCGGATTGTAGCGACGCCCAAATATAACATCAAATTTGCATAATCTTTAAGCAGACGACACATTCTGTTAGAACGTAGATGGAAAGTAAAGACATAAGTTGATTAGTTGGGTTATTATAAAATTCTACTTTGCATAAGTCTAGAGTTGGTTTTACGTATAACATATGCAAATACGTTTATAAATACAAAGTTTTGATGTAGGTACTTTTGTCAGGAACGTGACCACATAAACTTGTTACATCCATAATAATTGCCTTTGTGTAAATTATTAGGTTTTCGGTTGCTATCATATTCTGCACTATTTTCATTGCTCTTGTTTGTAGGAAATTAAATTACCTTGCTCTAGCAGATCCAGTCATTATGTTTCATTTTAATAAATAGCAATTTAGTTATAAATTAATACTGAACAAAATCGATTTTCTTTTTTTTCCTAGTTGAGGCTGGTGTACTTTGTTTTCTATTGTTATAAGTTGGGCTGCAGTCGAATGTTTCGTTGACTTGCAAATGTAGTCCAATAACTTGGATCAATGCAAATTAATTGTTTTGAGTGAAACTCGATAATTTCACATTCGAAAAGAAGATATAAAATGTTTGTGAGATAAAAATAAGATTCTTCTTCATGCTCATACTAGAGACAATTTTTAATATACCCCCAAATCATGGTATAAGAACAATCAGATTTTACTTGGAATGTCGATATTTCTAAAGGAATATGCATATGGGTGTATGATCTTCTAAGCTTGTTGAAAGGTATTAAGCATTGTCATATACTAACGTCGATACAAAGGTCTCTTGTTTCGGCATAAGATGAACTATTGTGTACTAAGATCCAATTATTATACGAATACTTGAGAATACGTCTTACAAAAGAGGCATTTATAGCGTCGAAGACATGAATGAATAATAAAAGTTCATTTAATTAAATACCAGGGGCCTATAACACAAATGCTACAAGTCCAACAATTGTGGAAATAAATTATACAGGTGTAGATTTTCTGTAACATAAAGTAAGTTGTAGTTACTAGCGGGCCACTGGTAATTACGGAACTTTTTGTACAGTTGTAGTTTGTTTCCATAACACAACAACTACACTTGTTCAGTTGTGTTACGGAACTGTCAACAATCGTAAACAATTTTCTACCTATCTTGAAAGCTGGGTTGATTCAATGTAGTTAAGTCTTTCACCGTGAATGTATAATTTTACTGTCGATATGTGGTCAAGTGATTCCTATAGTGACAACCAAAATCGAGACAAAAATGCTCGTGCAGTGTATCGGTATCGGGAGAGAATAAACCTTGACATGCTGAGAGACGGAGAACTTGTGGAAAGGTTCAGCCTCAATCGAGAACCGTGTGAAAGCCTTCTTCAAGATATAGGCCCAGCAATCACTTATCAAACGCTTCGATGGTAAGGCTTGTCACCATTACAGAAACTACTTATTGCTCTGCAATGGTTTGGAAGCGGAGGGCAATACCATGGGGTATGTGACATGCATGGAGTGTCAAAAATTACCGTCTGCAGATGTGTTCACGATGTTCTTGCTGCCGTAATCGAAATAAAATATGATGCAGTGATTCGTTGGCCCGACAATACAGTGCACGTGACAGAACGCTTTCATAATTTGGCGGGATTTCCAGAAGTTTGTGGAGCTTTAGATGGAACCCTCATAAATAACGATGCCCCGCTTACGTCGACGGCCATGAAGCATTCAATCAATTGCATTACAGTGTGTGTGCCTGACTTAAAATTTTATTATATAAGTGCAAATTGGCCCGGAAGCTTCCACAATGCGCGAGTACTTCGTAACAGTTCTTTGTTGCGTAGAATGAGAAACGGTTGGAGACCTCATGGAAATGCTATGATTCTTGGAGATTCTGCATATCCCTTACGCGAATGGTCAAGTCCACCAACTTATGACGATCCGATGATCCCAACTCAGACCACTTTCAACAGAGCTCATAGAAGCACTCGGCGCATTATAGAAAACGGCTTCGGCCTATTGAAAGAAAAAGTCTTTGCTTGAACCATCTACGGGTTGATCCAAACGCCGCAAAAATTTTTAAATGTTGTGCGCTTGTAAGAACGATAATGTACAAGTGTAGAATATTTCACTAGTAGCTACAAGTGTATGAAATATTATTGTGTTACAGGAAATAGGGTTACTTGTAGGTACAAGCCATTTACTTGTAACTTGTAGACTTGTTACAATTGTAGGCATTGTGTTATAGGGCCCTGGTGCTTTCACAACTTGTGGTTAATTGCTGATTAGAAGTTTATGTTACAATGGAGATCTACTGCAGATGGCAATTAAATAAAATATAAATATAGTAAAACAAGTATGTAAACGGGTATTCCAAGGTAATTCGGATTGGAGCATAAACCATTTTTTTGCAAGCTTCACTCATATTAACTTCACTTAATTTTAGTAATTGAATTTTGTAATATATTAAAACCAGGTATAATAACACCTAAAATGGTATCAAATAAAGTGGGATTTAAAAAGGAAATAAATTTTGGTCTAGATTTGAATGTACGCATATCTAAAAAAGGTTCGCAAATGCAGTCTTCCAAATATTTGGGCACATTTCGTGGCGTATCGACTAGACTATCGTTTTTTCTTTTGATGTTGTGCATACTTTGTATATACAGGGTAGTAAACAAATACCTACACATTTTATTAAATTTCATTGGTCCCGAAAATTTACAAGTATTTATTTTGGTTCTTAGTCAAAATGTAAAAAAATGTATTCGGCATTTTTTTTAAACTTTCAGTTTTGTCCGAAATGGCACTTTTTTACTCATTAGACTTGAACTCTTGCGTTGTTATTTATTTTTTGGACTATTATCTCTTAGCAGACATAACTCTTTACACTTCAAGTGAAAAAAAAAATCAAATTCACATTATACAGGGTGACTAAAAATTACAAAATGTTCGTATAGGAAAACCAATTTTTGTAATCACCGTTCTTTACTAATATGTTGTTTTTTTAAACCTCCGTGTATATTGTGGATTTAATTTTTTTTTACTTAAAAGTGTAGAGTTATGTCTGCGAAGAGGCTATTAGTTATTTTTTTTAAAGTAATGCTTACTTAAGAGTTCTAACTCTAATGAATAAAAAGGTCTTTAAAAAATAATTTTTAGAGAAAACTGAAAGCATCCCCGAATTTTGACTAAGGTTATTTAAATGTAAGAAACAAAAAAAAAACAAAGGAAGCAAATATTGTAAATTAAACATAAAAATTATAATTTATTTCCATATGTTGGGCCTTCGGATAATGTAATTTTAAGCTCTTTTGCGTTATGTTTTTGCGCTTATATCTAAACGTTTTTAGGGGATTTTTTACGAATGCGTATAAAATAAAATTCGCACCCAGTACCAAGATAATAACTAATTCTTCGAGTAGTGGGTTGAAGAATTTCCGTTTTCTTTATAAATCCAATTTAACATTATAAAAGGGGTCCCCATAAGTATTAACCTAATAAGCCTTATCTGCATTGATAATTTTTTAGTTATGGGAATCGTTATAATTTAGATACGAATCATGCGAGATTGCGAATTTTTTGCTTTGGTTTGTTTAATTTCTGAAAAGTAGGTGAAACCTTCTTTTTAAATCCTTGTTACAATAATTCCTTCTATATCTGATACACTCTTAATAATGTAGAAAAAAAATATTTATAAGCCATTAAAAAAATGCCAGTTTCTCAAGCTAACTGAAGCGAAATATTTTGCATCAGGAACTTCAAGAAACCGGTTATAGATATTCTTTTAAAGAAAAACAGATTGCTAATTATAATAATATTTTTATATACATAGAATAGAACATATACATAAAAAAATACAGCCCACACCGTACATGACAGAAGTAAAAACGTCGACACAGCGCTATGAAAAGTCTTGCAGGCGCTATCAATTCCGGTTCCTCTGAGCTACGGTCTCATTATGTGATTATAAGTTTTCAAACTTCGAAAATCATAAAATCGTAATACCCATCTTTAATGTACGAAAGGTTCGTTCAGATTGTTCGGTTTTCTAGTAATAAAATATTATTTGGTCACGTGTCATGTTAAACTCGAAATCGCGAAGTTTAAACAAGCTCACCCTGTACAAAAATCGCTATCAATTAAAAAACTTGGCCTTGAGTACTCGTCACTTATATGAAAAAGTTCTCTGTGATATGTTTTATGTTCAGGATTTTTCAGGTAAGGAATCCTAGACGATTATTTGCAAATATCTTATGTTCAGGGGATAACAGATACTTTTGCAGATTTTAGGTCTTCAATGGTTTTTCCCTTTTTTTCAGAATATTGACTTATATCCATACTTCAAAATCAAGGAAAGCCTGCCTGCTGACATAAGGGCCTCTTTTTTTTGCAGTGTATATTAATGATCTGTTTATGTCCTTGTTTCCCAATAAGAGTGTCTGTTATACATATGGCACTATGTTTGCATCTAGGAGGAACTGAAGAGTAAAACGGATGAGCGTAAGGTTAACGCAGAGACGTGGTTTACCCAGAATTGGCTGAAATTTAATATAGATAGGACGCGGAATAGTATATTATTTTATATGGAGGAAAAGTGATACTTTTCATGGCGCGCTCGTGTTTAACAGCCGAACGTAGTGAGGCTGGTAATAGAGAGCAAGCCATGAAAAGTAACTTTTCCTCCAAATAAAATATGCTGTTTTTTCTTCAAATGTCGACAAATTAATGCAAAAACATCTCTTTTTAATAGTAATAATAACTAATTATTATTAAAGATAAGTGGGTTCTTTAGACGGCTTAGACTGGTGTCGGTGAATAGGCACAGGTTGTTACTATAGTAATGTAACATAAAGCTGTCAGTGGACACTGTCAACAATAATTATTTTTTTAAGATTGCGTCTCCGATTGAGTTTTAATTCCGTATTGATAAGCAGTTATTGAGTAAGTTCGATTAAATAATAACCAATTTGTTCCTAAATTAGTGATTTTTAGAAATGCAGTCACAACTTGAGTGATAAATACAAATTGTAGTTTAATAAATCTTTAGGTGTTGACGCTTATTTTGTTGTCTGTTTGTATTGTATCTATGTTGCTATGACAACACTTTTACCTCCGCCGGCGGAAAAGTGAAAAGTAAAGCTCCGGCGGAGGAAAAACGAAACTTCACGGCCGCCTACACAGTCGAGTAATGACGGATTTACTGACGTTTGAAGAAAAAACGTTTTTTGTCAACCCAAACTTAGAAAATATTATATAAACATTAAAGAGAAATTATAAACAGCGCGATCAATCAGCGAGAGCGATTATGAACCTTAACGTGCGACGATCAGCACATTTTATCAAACCATTAGTTCGGCAGACTTTGCGTCTCACTGTCTCACATAAAAACCAGTTCCCGGCAGTACACATGCACGCTTGGGCCCTAACGTATCATTTTTTCCTTACCCAGACCTGAGTTTTGCAGAGCACGTGGTCGTGCCTATCCACAGTAGTAAAAGTCGAATCTATGATAAATTTGTCAAAGTTCTGGGAAAGGTAATTTTCAAAGTAGAATCTGTCAAGTAGTTCAAGTACATTGTGAACATTAAGTGTACTTAACATAAACTAACTATAAATGAAACACACGTCTCTCATATTTATAAAACAGTGACCAAAGACCTATAAACAGTTCAAAAATATACCTCAATCGAGAGAACATGCGCACCTTAGTAATCGGGTATAATATAATCTTATTAAGATCAGGCATTGTTAATGTTTTTTCATTAAGTCATTGACCAATAGACGTTGTTATTCTTTTTAACTTAAGTGCTTTCTTTATCATCTCTTCTCACCTGACGTAGATCGATCCCGAATCTGAGCTATATTCC
The DNA here is from genome assembly GCA_016904865.1 of Pissodes strobi. NCBI lineage: Eukaryota > Metazoa > Arthropoda > Insecta > Coleoptera > Curculionidae > Pissodes > Pissodes strobi. The sequence continues at coordinate 91,696 of MU182841.1, forward strand.
TGCACGCTAACCAAGGCGTGGCGTCGCGGATAAAACTAAACGCGACATTAGAATATATGGGGATTGTTGGGTCAGTTTTAATTATCTTTACAGCTTGTTAGTTTTTAGGCGCTTTCACAATTGTAGTATGCAAAATGTGGGTAAATAAATATCTACCAATTCTTAATTTACCTATCTATCTATCTGTCCATTATAGGTCCTTAATGCATTTAAAATAAATTGGAACTTCTAAATCCATCAAAAATGGTTTATTGGTTCTGGAAGTACACAGCGGAGATGCTATATCAAAAAATTCACAGCCCTTCACATAGATGCAACCGGGAGAGACATTGAATGTTCCGAAGAAGAATGCAACGCTTACTAAATTTGCGATCTGAGAAACTCATAATTGTGTGGAAATATAATAGTTTGATAGAAGTTTGGGTGAGATCAGGTTAGATTACGTAAGTTTACTTTACCAAAATATACCAAATAAATGCATATGAGGTACTTGAAGTTTTGTTCTCTTTTACAATTTATAACGTTATAAGTGTGGTTGAAAAAGCAAAAGACTATTTGCATTCGATTCGTCTGACATTCCTCGATCTAACAATATGAGACACGACTAGTCTGTCGTGAGAAACCAAAAGTCACCTTCACCCACCCTTAACACAATCAAATGTAAAAAATTACTTTTAGCAGATTACGTAAGTTTAGTTGACTAAAATATACTACATAAATGCATATTACTTCAAGTTTTCGTCGTTTTTACAATTTATAACATTAGTGGTGGTTGTAAAAACTGCATTCGATTCGTCTCTCAATCTCCGACCTAACGCGGATAGTTTCACTTATATATCAACTTATTTTAGTCATTGTCGGTTCCAATACGTTATAACCAATTTTAGTAGATTTGGTTAGTTTTGGTTAGTCGTCTAATCAATTTTCGGCTAGTTTCACTTAGTCTCAACTGTTTTTCCTTATTCGAGCCGGTTCCGTTACGTTATAATCAATTTTAACAGATTTGTTTAGTCGTTGAATCAACTTTCGGTTAGTTCCACTTAGTCTCAAATTATTTTCCAGCTGGTTCCAATACGTTATAATCGATTTTAATGGATTTGGATAGTTTTGATTTATTAATCATCTAATCAACATTCGGTTAGTTTCACTTAGTCTCAACTTATTTTAGTGATTTGAATCGGTTCCGATACGTTATAATACATTTTACTAGATTTAGTTAGTTTTGGTTAGCCGTCTAATCAACTATCGGTTAGTTTTACTTAGTCTTACTTTATTTTACTTATTTGAGTTGGTTCCGATACGTTACAATCAATTTATATAGATTTGGTTAGTTTTGGTTTATCATCTAACCGACTTTCGGTTAGCTTCCCTAAGTCTCAACTTATTTTAGTCATCTGAGACAGATCGGATACGTTATAATTAAGTTTACAAAATTTGTTTAGTTTTGGTTAGTCGTTTAATCACCTTCCGGTTAGTTTCACTTAGTCTCAACTTATTTTAGTCACTTGAGTCGGTTCCGATACGTTATAATCAACTTTAATAGATTTGGTTAGTTTTGGTTAGTCGCCTAATCAACTTTCGCTTAGTTTCACTTAGTTTTAAATTATTTTAGCCATTTGAGTCGGTTCCGTTACGTTATAATCAAGTTTAATGAACTTGGTTTCTTTTGGTTAGTCCTCTAATCAACTTCCGGTTAGTTTCACTTAGTCTCAACTTATTTTACTTATTTCCGATACACTATGATCCATTTTAATATATTTGTTTAAATTTGGCTAATCGTCTAATCACCTTTTGGTTAGTTTCACTTAGTGTCAACTTATTTTAGTCTTCTGAACCGGTTTCGACGCGTTATAATTATTTTTAATAGATTTAGTTAAATTTGGTGAGTCGTCCAATCAAGTTTCGGTTAGTTTTAATCAATATCAACTTACTTTAGTCATTTGAACCGTTTCCTATACGTTATAAACAATTTTAATAGATTGGGTTAGTTTTGGTTAGTCGTCAATTCAAATTTCGGTTAGTTTCACTTAATATCAACTTACTTTAGTCATTTGAACCGGTTACGATACGTTATAATCAGTTTTAATAGATTTGGTTAATCATGGTTAATCGTCGAATAAACCTTCGGTTAGTTTCACTTATTTCACTTATTTGAGCTGGTTCCGATACGTTATAATCAATTTTAATAGATTTGATTAGTTTTGGTTAGTCGGCTAATCAACTTTCGGTTAGATTCACGTTCATTACGTCAAAATCAATTTTAATAGATTTGTTAGCCTTGGTTAATTGTCGAATCAACTTTCGGGTAGTTTCACTTAGTCTCAACTTATTTAGTCATTTGAGTCAGTTGCGATACGTTATAATCAATTTTAAAAAATTTCGTTAGTATTGAATAATTGTCGAATCAACTTCCAGTTAGTTTCATTTAGTCTCATCTTATTTTACTTATTTGTGCCGGCTCCGATCCGTTATAATCAGTTTTAATAGCTTTGGTAAGTTTTGGTTAGTCCTCTAATCAACTTTCGGTTAGTTTCACTTAGTCTCATCTTATTTTATTTATTTGAGCCGGTTCTGATACACTATTATCAATTTTAATAGACTTGGTTAATTTTGGTTAGTCGTCTAACCAACTTTCGGTTTAGTTTCACTTAGTCTCTACTTATTTTAATCATTTAAGTCGGTTCCGACATGTTATAAAAAAGTTTAATAAATTTGGTTAGTTTTGGTTAGTCGTCTAATCAACTTCCGTTTAGTTTCACTTAGTCTCTACCTATTTTAGTCATTTCAGTCAATTTCGATACGTTATTATCAATTTTAATAGATTTGGTTATTTTGGGTCAGCCGTCTAATCATCTTATGGTTAGTTTCACTTAGTCTCAACTTATTTGAGCTGCTTCTGATTCGTTATAATCAATTTGAATAGATTTGGTTAATTTTGGTTAGTCGTCTAATCAACTTGCGGTTAGTTTCCCCTTCCTAGATCTGTGGTTAGTTTCACTTAGTCTCAACCTATTTTAGTCATTTGAGTAGGTGCCGATACGTTATAATCAAGTTTAATAAATTTGGTTAGTTTTGGTTAGTTGTCTAATCAACTTCCGGTTAGTTTCACTTAGTCTCACGTTAGTTTACTTACTTGAGCCGGTTCCGATACGTTATAATGAGTTTTAATAGATTTGGTTAGGTGGTTAGTCGTCTAATCAACTTTCGGTTAGTTTCACTTAGTCTCAATTTATTTTAGTTATTTGAACTAGTTCCGATACGTTCTAATCAATTTTAATAGATTTGGTTAGTTTTGGTTAGTCGTCCAATCAACTTTCGGTTATTTGCATTAGTCTCAATTTATATTACTTATTTGAGTGGGTTCTGATACGTTATAATCAGATATGCATAAACGGTGTAAAATTTTTCGTTTCGTGATGCGACCTTGGAATCTCACTGTCAAGAACCCAAAGTATTCATCTGAACCGGCTCCGATACGTTATAGTCAAATATAACGTTTCTGGTTAGTTTTCGTTAGTCGCCAAAATTCGGTTCGTTTTGGTTAGTTTTAATTTACTTTAATTTGTGTAGCCTATTTCATTTACATTTTAGCCCGTTTTAGTGCTTTTGGTTAATTTGGTTAGTCATTCAATCAACTTTCCGATATGTTATAACCAATTTTAATGTTGGTTAATTTTGGTTAGTCGCCAAAATTCGGTTATTTGAGTTATTTTTAACTTACTATAATATTTTTAATCTCTTTCGATGCGTTTTAGCCATATTTGGTGCTTTTGGTTAGTTTAGGTTAGATTAGGTTAGATAGTCGTCGTGGGTAGTCGTTCAATCAATATTCAGTTAATTTCAGTTAGTTTAAATTACAGTCATTTCAATCGGCGCCGATACGTTATAATCGAATTTAATGCTTTTGGGTAGTTTTGGTTAGTCGCCAAAATTAGGTTCGTTTTGGTTAGTTTTAACTTAATTTAATATTTTTAATCTGTTCCGATACGTTTTAGCATTTTTTGGAGCATTCGGTTACTTTCGGTTAGTTTTAGTTAGTTCCAATTTATTTCAGTAATTTGAACCAGATCCGATAGATTATAACCAATTTTAATTTTTATGGTTAGTTTTGGTTATTGACCAAATTTCGGTTACTATGAGTTAGTTTTAACTTACTTTTATTTTTTTAATTTGTTCCGATTCATTTTAACCCTTTTTGTGCTTTTGGTTACTTTTAGTTAGTTTCGGTTAGTCGTTCAATCAACTTTCGGTTAGTTTCAGTTAGCCTTTATTTATTTTTATCATTTGAACCGATTCCGTCCTCAGAAACAGACTAACACGATCTCTCACGTATATTACGTGATGTGCCAAATGTAGCATGCACTTTTTCGTGATTTGATACCCCATAATAGGAAAACAAAAACATTTCCAATGTTAATAGTAATCCAATAAGAAAAAATGTTGAACGTTTCTCCTCAACACCTGTAGAGAGAAATACTTCACTCTAGCCCAGGATACGCTTGACAAGTAGTTGGAACAATAAAATATATTTTCGTTACTAAACAATCTTTTTGTACAAACCTAGTTTCGTTTTTCAAATAGACCATCCAAAATCAAGTATTTAACCATAATAATCAGATGAATTGCATATATGTAGCTGTGTCAGGAAATATATGAATTGAGAGGTCAAAATAGCCCTGTTGCTATTGAGTCATATAAGGCTTTACATCATACCTCTCGAATAAACTAAGTCAAACTAGTAAATTTGTGTCCTCACGACAAGGAGTTACAATTAATGTTATCAAAGACTTATACAGTAATTTCAATAAATTAGTTTGTTTCCCAATAAACACCTGAACATTAGAGGGCCATTAGAGGAATGTTTGAAAATTATGGCAGTACCATCTTCTCTAGCGATGGAATGGCCACTGTAACTGAATTATTAATTATCTAATAAATAAAAAAATAAAAGCTTAAAAATCCTAGATATGGGTACGACAAATTGCAGAAGTTGCTTTAAAGCTTCTCATTGTATATTATTGAGAAACTTGTAACATATAAATAATTCAGGAAAATCTGTTTTAGAGGATCCCAAATTAGGGAAAAATGAAAAATTCTCATATTGGTAATGTATACATTTTCTTATCTCTACCACTAATTCATTATTATTTTTTTATAATTCTGAATAATATTTAAAATTATTTTAAAATTAATCTGCTTTATTTGTAGGACACTTTAGTTTTCAAAATTCAACTTAATATGAAATTATTATAAACACATGAATATAACTTAGAGAGATTACTAATAAAAACCTTTATTGATTCTTTCTAACAATATACTTTATGATTTCATCCAATTGAAAAATAAAAAATCTGAAGTAACAGGATCGTACCAATTTGCAAGACCCTCAAATTCGTATTTAATTAAACGTATAAATTCTTAAACCAATATCTTTGTAACGGCTTTAAAATTGCCAATATACCTTTTCCAAGGCAAAAATTCAATATCCCAAAATGAAATAGCGGCTTTGCTTTTGAGAAACTTTGGAAGGAGAAAAATTGCTCAATTATTCCCAAAATAAATGGATTCTTTTTGGGATCTCCGAAACAGATGGCTTTTAATCAATTTGAAACATTGCCTACCTTAACCCTTTCAATACGACTTGTTTTGAAAAAATTTTTAAATAAAATACGGTTGGGACCAACGTGTCCCAGAGGAGAATTAGCTTTCAAAATACGACTTTTTTTTCTTTTTAAAATTCGTAGGGATAAGGTACCTTATATATCGTCGCCTGAATGCAGAACTAGTGTAAGTCCATATTTATCAAAAATCGGTTTATGATGGAATATGATAGTTAATAACGCGCTTCGTTGGGTGCAGAAGCATTATAAGTCTCAGGGCTCAGTTCTCCCTCCACTCTAATTTAGTAAAATACCATCTAATAATTGATCGCGCTTCAGTTGAGTGCAGAACTATTACGTGTTAGCTGGGTATTGTATGTCCGAAAAATAACGTGGACATATCATAGTTCTGATTTGGCTAACACGGACTTGAATTAGTAAATAGTGGACATACACTTCGTCTGCTGTATAAGAAATATTTTAAATCTTGCGTCATGGCAGCAGCAGAAGCCAAAAAATTATAAGTTTATTACAAAATACTGCAAATATTTCACAAGGTATGTATATTTAATGAAATAAAGCAAATTAAAATCTAATTATATAATGCTTTAAGGCGCAGAAAGAACAGATAGTTCTAGCAAAGAGCACGACTAGAGGAAACACATTGGACACATTAGGAGAGAAGGCAATAAATACACAAATAAATAATATTTATTACTTGACGTCGAGTTTTGACTCGAACTAATAATAACAAATAAATAAATAGGTCATTGTCACTCGTTTCGAATAGGCTCATTTACCAATTTTTTTTATTGCAAATTCTGAAAAAGCACACTGAACTAAACATGTATGAAATTTTTTTATATTTTTTATGCAGATTTGCGCCGAAAAAATGCAAATATTATCTACTAAAAATCTACAGCCTTCCTATTTTCTTTTACAAGAAATTATTTCGATTCAGGTATACGAAGCATGTCGTACCCCAGTTACCAAAAAATACCAAATTAGAAGCTACTAATAACGAAACCTACGATAAACGACTAATGTTTCTTCTCCACCCTCCACAAGAATTAGTGACAAACGAAACTTCAACTATAATTACTAGCACGCACTTTGATTCTAGTTTTAAAATAATACAATCAAACCTTAAGTGAGCTCTTTGGTACCAACAAAAACAAGAACAAACGCCTTTAATCACCTTAACTAATGTGGCCCCAAATGAAGTATTTAATAACCAACAAAAGCGAACGACTTTAGCTACTTTAAACAACGTAGATACAACTGATGACTTTTTTCTATCGTCATCGTCAGAACCCGATCCATATGCAATGGACCATGAAAGCGACGACCCAGATTTTGTTCTAAATAATCAAGGCAATAACAACTTACAACAAACCGAAAGTAGTGATAATGAAAATGAAGACGTAAAAGAAGAAGGCAAGAAGACCAGAAAAAGAAAATGATGTGTTCAAAATTGGAAAATAAACTATATTAAAAGTTCTAGGAACAGTGGAAATGAATATGTGACCTGGAAAAGTAACATTCAGGCAGAAAGAAAATTGAAACCTCCATGTGAAAACTACAGAAATAAATGCATCGAAAAAATTTCAGAGGAAGAAAGAAAATCAATATTTTTAAGCTTTTGGCCATTTAGCGACATAAATTGGCAACGCGACTTTATTTCAAAGTTCGCTTGTCTTGAAGAGAAAAAAGGTCTCAAAAACGTTCCAAAGTAGAAGCAGATAAAGAGGTCCAGAGTCGAAGGAAAAGTACTTTCACGTATTTCTTAGCAAGCGAGGGTAAAATAATAATGGTTTGCAAAAAACATTCTCAATACTTTTAGCATAAGTGGAATGGTAGTTACGGTCGTTTCAAAACTGGATAGCTTAGGCACGATTGCAGAAGACAGAAAAGGTAAGGCATGTAAGAATTCTTTACTAGACGAATCAGTCAAGAACTCTGTTAGAACTCGCATTAACGCTTTCGATACAATGGAAAGTCACTATTGTAGAAATTTTACTCGACGAAAGTATTTGCCAGCAACCTTTAATATTTCAAATATATTGCCAAGACAACAATATAATAAAAATAAGTGCAGAAAGTATCTATCGTCTTCAATACTGAACTTAATCTTTCTTTTTTTATACCTATAAAAGACCTGTCCGATACGTGCCACAATTTTGAAAATATGCCGGCTGAAAAAAAAATTAGAAATGGAAGAAAATTACAAAAAACATTTGAAAAATAAAAATAATGACAATAACTCTGCACGAAACAACCCTCTACTATTTTCTGCTGTTTTTGATATGCAACAGGTTCTCCCTGTGCCCAAATGTAATGTCAGTGTATCATACTACAACATAAAAACATAAGCTAGCGCTTGTAGTTTATTGGAAAAAGTATAAATAACGACTGGGACAGCCGCTAATGCATTTCAAATGAGCTTAGCACCCACCGGTATTAAAAGAATCTGTTATGGGACATATATGTCCCTACAGTAAAATGAATGTTTTTTTTTCCAAATAAAAATTCGTAATTTTAAGACCAAGTTTTTACTGGGACACGTATCACCCGTCAGTATTGAAAGGGTTAAGTCTGTTATTTGTTACTGGAATGCATTTTTATTAGATTTAATTAATTTTAAGTCGAGGTAATTTTTTATATTTGTATTTTTATATTATTGTATTAGAACAGAATATATTTTCCACTACTTCAAAATGTTTCAATCGGTGCTCATTAGTTCATGGATGGTTCTTTAGTTGTGATAAAAAAAACTTAAATTATTATGACAGCGTCGTAAAGGATTTAAAATATTTGGCTAATTTGGGTTAGTTAATCAAAAGCTAGCTAACTTGACTGAATATTGATAAATCCAGCGTCAAAGTTAAGTGAAATATTGGATTGTCAATTCGATTGCATTTAACTGCGCTTTCCAAGAGGTTGTTTCTAATATACATAATTAATCCACCAAGTCATACATTTGAGCATTTTAGGTATTTACTTTATTATCATTACAAGACAAAAACAATAAATATATCAAGCCAGGTGAACTAATTTAATCAGTGTATCTCAGTGGTCCACTACCATTTATTTAGACCTTAATAAATAAGTTAAATAGATGTTTTAATGCAAGTCATGACAGTGATTTTATTTTTACCGTGTCTTCAACTTCATCGAGTAATCTTTCGGTGTACGGCAACAAAGACCTAGTTTGCGTTCAGCTCATCCATCGAAATGCATTCAGCGAATAATTGATATTTCTTTGTTTAGAGAACGCACACGTCAGAGACAATCGGATTTCAGATGCTTATCTCCACTGTTGATTTCAATCTCATCCGAATCAATCTGGGAAGACATGCGGCCGACCAGATTCGAGGAACTATAAGATGGAGAGCGCACGAATTCTTGTTTTGCTAAAAAGACCATGCATGTTTTTTCGGGAACGATGGTAGAATCGTGAATTAAAATTGAAAGGCCGATGATTTGCTATATTTTGATCTTCTTATGTCTGAGTGTCTATTAGGGATTCTAAGAAATCCGAGTATTTAATGCAAACATAAAGATTACCGTTAATGGCTTATAGAGTATGATATTCAGGATGACGAGCTGAAGTGCAATTTTTAGCAAACACCGACCAAGTCTAAAAATTGATCTTGAAAAGCTTCCTAGGAATACTTCTTAATTAGCATTTTGGCGAAAGTAGAGATCAAAGGACCCCGCACATTTTTCATGGTAAATGGCATTCGGTTAATTTTTCTGAAAATTTTACATAATTTAGTTCTCGATGTCCCGATAAAAAAAATCATAAGAATAAATCAATTTTATTACCAGTTTTTGAGTTAAGGATCGTTAAAATTGGCTTTTTTCTTTTGAGATTTTTTGTAAGCATATGCGTGTCTATATTTACTTTAGTAGTATATATAAATTAAAATTTTTGTTCTGGGTTTAAGCTTTATGGTGTCTTCTTAAAATGTGACACAAAAGCGCCTACAGAATCTTATACAAAAATAATGGTGGCAAATAATGTCAATTTAAAGAAAATTCGCAAGTGTTGAATAAAAAAACTAACGGTTAGATTTTGCTTAATTTTCGATAGTTAGCAATATTACAAAGGAGTCTCACAAAAATTATTGCGTAAGAGCGAAAACTAAAGAAGATAAACTGAGCTAGAGTACGAAGAATCTTATGAAGATGAGAAGAGATATGAGGGCTAGGTACAGGGGAAACAGTGATGCATTAGGTAACTAAATAGAGATATTTCCAAATCTGTCAGACAAGATATCCGAAACAACAATAAAAAAACGCATGGCTCAGGTAATTGAGGAGAACAGAAGCTTAAGACTTAAGGGTACTGCAAAGGAACATTACGGAAAGTAGGAAAAACGTTTGAAGGCTGGCTGCTAGAAGCGGCAATATTCAGACAGATAGAGCAGAAGTCTTCAAAACTACTAAAGAGTTTTACTCTGAACTAGAAAAGAGGCGGAACCTGCAAATTCAGGGCAGATACCGAAGGTTCAGAATGCTGGATTGGAGGATATCCCAGAAATAACCATCGACGAAATAACAGCTTCACGACGATATACATAGCTATCGAGTCGACCAAAGCTATTTTAAAGCTCTTTAATGCATGCCTTCTTAAAGGTACAACGCATTTCCAATGGCACAATGCTATTATTATTGTCATCATGCACAAGAAGGGCGACATCACGAACCTTAAAAACTACCGGCCTATCAGCCTGCTTTCTCACACTTATAAGCTGTTTATGAAAATAATAACAAGAAGACTTACAATAATTAAGCTTGACAACTATCAACCGCGATAGCAAGCTGGCTTCCGTCAAGGATATGGAACAAACGACCACCTACAAGTGATTAAAACCTTAACTGAGAAATGCGTGGAGTACAATAAGCCGCTTATCCTCATTTTTGTAGGCTACGAGAAGGCGCTTGACACCATTGACCAACATAAAATGCTCCAGGCTCTTTCAGACTACCGAATAGACCACTGATACACTGCTATTATTAAGAGTATTTATGAAACCGCAACAACATGTGTTGAGCTCCATGAAGATACAAACAAGTTCAAAACCGAACGAGGAGTTCGCCACTTCGCAAGGGTGACATCATAACACCAAAACTATTTACAAATCTACTCGAATATTAGCTGAATGAGACAGACTGAAAAACTTAGGCGTAAACATAGATGGAGAAGACTTGAATCACCTTAGGTTCGCAGACGATACTGTCTTGATTTCAGATAGATTTGACAAAGCTACACAGATACTACAAAATCTAGGAAAAGCATAAAAAGAAGCCGGACTAGGATCAATTCGTCAAAAACACAATTTATGATAAATCTGGTGACCTTTCCTTGAGTGTGGAGGAGGTGCAACAGGTATCTATCGTCTTACACATATCATGGACATGAAATTCGGGTGGGTCGAGGCAATCAAACTGCTAAATTTCAGAAAATAGGTCTCTCTTGGGCGGCGTTTGGAAACCTGAAGCATGTATTTAGGTCAGACATCCCGGTATGTCTGAAAAGAAAGGTGTTTGACCAGTGTGTCCTGCCTGTTATAGCATACGGAGCTGAAACACTTACCTTGACTAAAAAATCCAACAATAAACTACAAGTGACAGAACGAGCTATTGGGTATCTCTTTAAGAGACATAATCCGGAACAACGAAATAAAAAGAAGAACAGGTGTAGCGGATGTCGACAGGAGGATAACAACATTAAAATGGAACTGGACAGGACATATTGTGAGGACGACTGATAACAGATGGGACAAGAAAAACCTTGAGTGGATGCCGAGACATGAAGCTTAAAGAAGCAGAGGTCGACCACCAACAAGATGGACTGATGACATAAGGCGCACCAAGCACAACTGGATGCAGGCGGCGCAGTGTAGAGAAGAGTGGCACCGATCGCAGGAGGCGTATTTAGGAAGCCTCCGCATTACAGAACCCCAGTTAAATATCGCCGCCTGAGTGGCTAACTCCAACCCCGCCCGTCAAAGTTGTTTACGTTTGTTTACTTCACGCATTTGTATGAGACATTTCGAGAGAAGCAGGAATGTGAACGCCTGGCTCAGGTGGTAAGGTTCTCGCGTTTAGAATGCGAAGTGATTGGTTCAACGCCCGGCGCATGCAAGTATTTTTTTTAATTTTTTTTTGATTGGTTACTTTTTTGGTATGCTTTGTGGTAGTTTTTTGGTATGCTTTAGCCAATCAGACGGCGTTTTATAACTGGGGTTCTTTAACGCGGAGGCTTTCTAAATACGCACACGGGAGGCCTATGTTCAACAGTGGACGCGACAGGGCTAATCATGTATACAAAAGATACGATGGACTTCTCAAAAACTGCATAAATAATCTTTCTTACATACAGGGTGAAAAAGACCTAATGGGACATAGAGCAGCAACCACCGATTATTGGGACCAAAATATGAGGATTCAAACAAACTTTAGTAAAATATTACAATAAATCGGTAATCGATGCTACTATATAAAATAAAGAATTGAAAAGAATTAATTGCTTGCTAGGGTAAATGCTGGATGAATGTCGCATATTTTGAGAAAAAAAAACCTATATTTGGCATTATTGCCTGTTAGAACTTTATATTTATCGAAATCTTAGGATATACATAATTATTTAATAATATGAAACAAGAAACAGATAAATATTATAAGAAACATACTTTTAAAACATTTTTCTGACGCTGCAAATAGGCGTCTCTCTCCCAGCATTGGGTGAGACTCCGCATCAAAGACGGATAGATGCCGCACTTGCTTTTTTGATATATTTTAATTTTTTTGTTGAATATATTCCCTGGAACATTGCACATGTTTCCATACATAGTGCAAAACTCATAAAGCTAAAATAAGCTGTTAACACACTGTATCCAGTATTCTTTGCGTGTTCTTCTGTTACTTTATTATTGGATGTTTTGGCAAGGGGTTATTCGTTACTGTCCCTCCAGTTATTTTCAATGCTACTTCCTTTGTACTAACGGGAATTCACATTGCCAGTAGGATTTGTCTCTTGGCTTGAACATGATGTGTAATCTTTCCTGCAGGTATCATCAGTCTTTTTAAGGTCATTCTATTTTACTGCAATTTTATTAGGAATCGTTTTCCCTTTTGCCAAATTATTCTTCCTAAGTTCATTATTTTGCTCCTAATTTAACATAATCGCATTTTGCGTTTTTCGTTTATTGAATGGTATTGGTAGTTTAGGAATTGGAGAAGCTTCAAGCAACAATTTGATGAGTGTGAAATCAGTGTCATCAATTCTTGGAGTTTCGTTCAATGAGCGCTTCGAGCTGGGTTATTGGATTGCAGCAAATTCGGGAGTGTTAGCTCGGACAATGCCTGAGGAGTTAAAGGAAATGCTTAAAATTCAGTATCCGAACTTTGAAATGTGTGACTATTGAGAATCAACAAGCATTGCCCTAAGGTTTGTGAGGAATACATTGCTCCCTCAGCCATCATAGAATGAATTTGTCAATTAATATAAGAAGATTTATTATTTATAAAAGTCTCTGATCCTCCTGGTAGTCCATCTGAAATCTCTGGTTTTTTATTAACACCCTTGAATATTACAGTTGGCATAATATATCTTCCATTCCTGTGAGGAGGCTGAGGAACCCCCGAACATCTTATTACGAAGTGGGAGGCAGTGGGGAACAGGCAAATAGTCTTTTTCGGGTGTTGCATCGCCGAACAGGAGGAAGTTCCATCCATAGAACCATCCAGACTACCTGCTTTTATCAAAGCACTGAAGCTGGATGAGGTACTCTGATTGGGAATAACATCAACGGAAGCACCAAGGAAGGGAGGACAGGTCGCAGTGTACTGATACCCCCAAGATCATTAATTCATTCATATCGTCCATCGGTACTGCAGCACGCAATAACGGTAACATTCTCCTGTTTCCTTCGTGGTGAGGATATGAACATGTTTCGCTCCCATTTTTGTAACCACTTTGCCTAGTTTGTTTATAAGTTGAACGCCATTTTCATCCATATTATAAATGTAGGACGGTTTATCCAATAAATTATTCTGTCATTACCTTCTCTAGCAACACTACTGGCTTACATCTTCTCTACTTACAGCTCTAGATAACGAGACCATTCAGGATTTCTCTCTAAAAAGGGTTTCACCCACGCAGAACCCGCTTCTTCTTTTGTTTCGGAAAATGTATGTTTAATATTCAACTGTTCAGCGAACTGGTACGGTAATTTTCATAATGTCCTTCTGTCTGCTGTAAAACTCGTTGCTGATAAGCAGTTAATGTACATACAGAACGAGCGTTTTTCATTGTCAGTGCCCAAAATACTTACAATATATCAATTTATTTAAAAAATATATACCTGGCTAAAGTTAGTTAAAGTACCTTTAGGTCTAAAACTACCTTTCTTCAACTTCTCAGTTATCATTCTACGCTTAAAAGGTCTGGCTAGGACATTACGGCGTCTATGAGCTTTTCTTTTACTGATTTCACCTACTTGTACTTTTGGAACTGGTTCCAGTAACTCTCCTGCAGTTCAAGACGATCTTTTTGGAGCAGTTGCTTTACGTTGGTATTTGCGTGGCACGACTAGAAAAAATGATTGGCTAGCTTCAGTAGCAAATTTTGTAACTTTATAAAAAAAGAAACTCTAAAAATCGATGCGGCTTCTATCCCAATTCATAGTGTGGCAATTCTCCTTTCTGTTGAAAGAGACGGCGCACACATTTTCCATGCACATGAAATACCGAATTAGGTTATGGTGTTCTTGAACGTAGATACATGACCTCCAAAGTCTCACAGTAATCGCGAAATGTTGCAAAAATACCACCAAAGCATATTTACTGATTATTAAAAAGAACTCCTAAAATTTCAGCACAACAAGGTTTACAGAACTCCTACTAACACAAATGCGTTCACTTTTGGGTCCACTGGAGAGCCAATTTTTTATTACTGGTACCGAAATCGAGTGATAAATATGTAAGATAAGAGGTATGCGGCATCTATCCTGACGCGACATCTATCCCGCATTTACCCTAGTAACGCAATAGATGGATAAATTTGTTCTTGGTGCCTTGAGTATCCCATATATCAAATAAAACTGGCTCGACAGGTGCAATAATAGCCTGTAATAGAATCGTGATCTTGATCATTAAATGCTATCCATAACTAGTAAGGAGTTATGGTGAAAATAAATTCGTAAATGTACTAGTTGTGGTTTGTCAATTAATGTATTAATTTGAAATTAATTGGGTTTTCCTTGTCTTTGCACTGTGTCTTGAATATATGAAGGTGCTAGATTTATTTGATAAATACTAATGGTAATGTTTCTTAAATACTCTATTGTAACAAGTGGAAAATTGGGAAGTTCTTCAATATCGCTAGCATTCCATGCAGCATGCCTTCGTTGCCAATGCTCCCGTGTAATACGAATTTGCTATTACTAATATGTTGTGACCTTTCAACATAATATTTGCAAACAACATTAGCATCATACATAAGCTGCCTCTCTCCCAGTTCCTTTATGTGCACTGGAAGCACATTATCAAATTTTACAAAATAGAAGTTAGTGCCCCTCCTGGTCATTGAGAGCCTGCGAAATTTCGGGTAGCATCGTCATGGATGTCACTGTGAGCAGAAAAAGTAGTGATGTTGGCCTTGATATACATTAGGCAATTAAAAATATACAGCGACGGAAAGATACGTATCCGAGAGTCCAGAAAGCTATGTCGACAGCATTCTCCCCATCCCAATCCCGCAAAAACACGCATGCACCGGCGTTACAGTTTAAAACTTTAGTTGAATGGGTGCTGTGACCTCAGACAAGAACAGCATACGTCATATTGGAGGCAACGTATCCATGATATGCCCTAATCAGCGTTGACACATACACGCAACGTGAAAGGACCCTAATCAAGTGCGACGCGCGATGTTTTACCACAGAGCCTCAATACATGTTTAGTGCATGCATTAGTCTCGGATCAAGGAACACACCGAGGAAATCACGTGAGGATCACAGGGCATATCAGGATTGTTCAGCCTTAGTGTGAAGTTTAGGTTCTGAGTCTTTGCTGCATTGAGACTCAGGCGATTTGCCAGAAACCAGTCCGGTATACTGGATTGCGTGGCGCCGACAATATCCACCACCGGGTCGGTTGGGCGGTACTTTAATTTGTTGATTGTATCATCTGCAAATATTATTAACATTGAATTGCTTTGAATGTTTGACAGGTCATTTATATAAATTAAAAATAATAATGGACCCACTACCTGCCCCTGTGGTACACCACACTCAACTGGCCCCTTATGAGATAAGACTTAAGAAGAGACATGCTTTTGATGTCAAGGTTATACTATAGAAGCTTCCGCAACAAGATGTCATGCGACACATAGTCGAACGCCTTTCTGAGATCATAAAAGGATACATAGGTGTCCAAATCCTCCTCCATACCTGCTTCCGTTATGTGATCGGTAAGATTATTAATCGCCAGTGTGGTGGTTTATTTTATTGCGAAATCAAAATTGACTCTAAAAGAATAAGTTATTATTTCCTTCAAAAAAGTCATTTAGTTGATCTTTTAAGATGGATTCAAAGATTTTAGAAAAAATAGGCAATAATGATATTGGGGGATAATTGGTAACGTCATCAGGAGACCCTTTGGGACTAGCTTACAACTCTTAATAGCTGATGGAAAAATTCCATCATTAATACAAAAATTACTTAGTCTTAGCCAAGTTTCCTCAGTGTCTTGAAAATCTTTGTGTTGAGACCATAGCAGTCTTCACTTGTATTATTTTTTAAGCCTAAAAACTTGTCCGTTACATTATTAAAGGTTGTCGGTTTTAAGGAAAATTAATCATTATTAAATGAGTTAGACAGAAATACTTCAAAGGTTTTTTTTCTGTAGCTGGAAAACCCCCTCATCAGCGATATTTATAAGAAAGGTATTAAACTTTTGAGCATTTAATATCTCAGAGAGTTGGAAAGTTTATGAGGTCGTGAAGGTCTTCAATATGTTCCACATAGCAGTATGCGGATTAGTAGAGTTAACTATATATGCATTATATGCTGATCTCCTAGCATTGCATATTTCAGCTCTGTATGATTGTTACCAAAATAAAATTTTCTTTGTTAACAGAGACCAAACTATGAGGATGTCTCTGATATCACGAACCCTGCCATTAAACCAGTTTACTGCAACACTCCTCATCCCGCTGACCACTAACTTTGACTTAGGTGTAAGACAACACTCTGCAGCGTCAACAACAACATCCAGAAAACGGTGAAACCTCTCTTCAACAGATATTCCAAGGTTTTTATTAACGTCCCAGTTTACATCCTCAAATAAGCCCTCATCCGTCACAGGTCTATAATTTATTCTAATTTTGGACTGTGTATGTGAACATACAGTGCCAAATTTGAAAACCATGATCTGATAAA
Source organism: Pissodes strobi (assembly GCA_016904865.1). Taxonomy (NCBI): domain Eukaryota; kingdom Metazoa; phylum Arthropoda; class Insecta; order Coleoptera; family Curculionidae; genus Pissodes; species Pissodes strobi. The sequence continues at coordinate 108,749 of MU182841.1, forward strand.
AGGTTCAGACCCAGAACAATTTTGAGAGGTATTAGTGAACGCATTGCCCATATATACATCGCCTCTAGTGGAAAAACTCACAGTGCCGTGTATCCCATATACCTCGAATAAGTTTTGTGGAAAAGTGAACTATAAAATCACCTGTTATAAATGTATTTAGTGATAGATTCATACAATAAAGAATGGATGCCAATATTTCCAAAAACGTGTCGATGTCTCCAGTAGGGGACCTGTAAACAGTAATGAGCTGGGTCGCAGAATACTTTAAAAATACAGCCGCTGCTTCGCAGTTTAACTCCTCCGAGAACCTGCAAACATCAAGCTCGACAAAATCAGTGTCATTCCGCAAGTAGACAGTCACACCCCCATGACCCCTCACAGACCTGCAAAAACCAGAAGCAGCCCTGTATCCTTCCAGTGTAACACTGCAAAATTCATCTGAGCCTAGCCAGTGCTCATTTATATAAAAACAATTAAATAAATTATCCTTGAGGGCTATCTCAATTTCAGATAATTTACTACGAATACTCTGCATATTTGCATGGACTCCGCTTGCTACCCCGCTCACAGAGCCATCACCCTTAGAGGAAAGCTTTTTGTTCACCGGTGTTGTAATTTGCAAAGGATCCTCCATTCTGTGGTGTATTCCTAGTTCATTTAAAAGTAGAATAATATCCCTATAGCCCCTATCAACAAGAAATATCACCATTTTCTTCGAACTCTCTACAGAAAATAGCAGCATCATTGTTTTGGCTGTCAGAAAAATATGGTCCCTGGATATCTAGTATATGACTATCTGGTGCAACTATTAGAGTGGGCTTCAACAAATATGTTTGCATTTGTACACACAGTAGGACTGGCAAAATATCTCAATGGAGCTGAAGTTCCGTCTACATAAGCAATTGCTCCTAGTATTTCTGAATTAGGTTTGCAAAGTTGATTGGAGAAGTCTGTTACATGTCTGTTGATATATTCCTATCTACCTCCTGCTTCCAACCCCATATTTTGTGAGGCAAAATCTTCAGAAAAACTTTGTCGCACTGCTGCAATAGCCATGCTTGCATGTTGTCTACTTGTAATTGATGAAAACACAGAAAAACTCGTCCGATAAACCATCCCAGTTTTTTTTTGCTTCTTGACCTAAAAACAGCTGTAGGATAATTATTTTTAGATAAGTATCTTTTTGTCAGAATAATTAAAAAAATTAAAAGTGTGTATTTTTTAATTAATATTTTAAGGTAGTACTGTATCACAAGATGCGTAAGTTTAGATCAAAATCTCAGACACTGATGCGTGCATTAAAAAAAAGTTTTTTCAACAAACCGGTCCGGAAAGGTTTGTTTGGAGGGGGTCCGAAAGCGTATCGCGCGAGAACAGGGAGAGATAGTCAAAAGCCGGCGCAGTGTAGGGTTTATTTTGGTGAATTGCTTTTGTTCTTTGCTTTAACATGTCATTACAGGTCAGTAAAATTTATGGTTATGTTATTAGCATAATTTGGACAAGTATTTCTTTTATTCTCATGGAAAATTCATATTTGATGGCATAACCTGTGTACATATTTAATCAAATAGTTTTATGCTGTGAAAAACACTGCTTTAAATGAAACCAAAATGTATTGTTTGCTGCCTTTCGTGCTGGAATTTTACTACTAGTACTGCATTAGTAAGAGCTTTTCTGAAATTACTAACATTTTCCTACCCTGACGAGTGAATATCCTAGTTATAAATGAAATGATCATTCTAGAGATATTGGCCCTAATTTCAACTTTAGCTGAGTAGCCTCCGTAACCAGGACCTCAGTACCTGCAAGCGGCGTCTGGCTAACTAACACCCCTCTTCGGTAGTGTTGTAGTGGTTATCACATACGCCTGACACGCGGGAGATTCGGGTTCGATTCTCGGCCGGATAGCTATCTCTTCAGTTTTGTGTCTTAGTTCAAATGTGCTATTACGAGTGTGGAACTACGAATTATGGCGAGGGAGACAGTAATTTAATTAATTATTATACTAATAAAGATTATACAGCATAATTCCGTTTAGGAATTTAGATCGAGGGTTTCTCTGCCGTACTCTTTCCCCTCGTGAATTCCAGGCTAGGTCCGGCACATTTTCTCTAATAATTTGGCACGTTTTCTCTAATAAATTAGGTGTATTAGGAATCTGTGTTTTAATTTACATGGCGCACCTTTCCCTCAAATTTCCCTAATTTTGTTACCGTCGAGCGCATTCGGAGTAGGTAAAATTTTGCAAGATATAATAATAACACAACGTAGGTATTGGTTTTCTATTGAATCTATTTTGATGGTCATTGGCAAAATAAAGACAAAGCACAACTTTACTTATCTCATTCAACTATGTTGAACAGACCCGGGTAGGTTATACTACAATACGTATATAGATCGGCAAAATGTTCTTTACTTAAACCAGCAACACTTCTTCTTCTTTCTTCGGTCTTTCTCACGGCATTGCCATCTGTTAACGGTTGTTATGGCGCCCGACGAGCGGTGTGTATGCAAAGATGTTAACTGACATGGTTCTTAAATAGTTGTAATTAGGGGGAAACAGATGTGTTCGGAGTTATAAACTGCCTTCTCCCAAATCTGCCACGAAACGGCGGATTCTGGCGATGGTGTGTCAGAGTGTAATCTTGTACGGTACGCCAGTTTGGGCCCTTAAGACATGTTTAGAAATGAACAAGCGGAGACTTATAAGGACGCAGCGCAACATTGCGCTTAGAGTGTGTTCTCCTTATTGCACCGTTTCAGGTGCATCTGCAAGTATTGGCAGAGGAGAGGAGGAGAATATTCCAGATGGCTGTGCGGTTCCCTCTACCGAAAAACGGATGGAGCGAGAGAGTACTCTGGAGGAATGGCAGAAAGAGTGTCAGAACGGCGTAGAAACCTGGACTAGGCGTCTTATCCGGGATAATCGGCCGTGGCACAATAGGAAATGGGGGACAGTATCCTACCAACTTACTCAGTTCCTCTCAGGCCACGGCATTTTCGGCACGTACACTTTTAAAATAAAAAGAAGAGAGGTGAAACATGCATATGCTTCGGTGCAGCTGTAGATGACCCAAATCACACTGTCTTCGAGTGTCCTCCATGGGCAGTTAAGCGCCAAAACCTCTACTCAGACTTGGGAGAAATGAATGTCAACAACGTCATCTACAAGATGCTCGAACGTGAGAATATGTGGAATAAAATAAGTGATTTTTTTTACTTATGTGAAAAATTCGAAAGGAAAACTGGAGTTAAGCGCTAAGGCTATTGCGGAAAACTGGGCAAGCTGAATTACTATTTAGAAAACTATACAGATAAGACCATACCGGCTTTCATCTGATGAGATGTTCTTAGGGACGTATCCAGATGGGAGCGGCCGGGAAACAACACGGAGGAGTTTAGTGGGTAGGGGTTGACCGAGTCCCACACCCTTGGGTGCCTAGTGCGTCCCAAGGTTCTGGGTGCCTTCGTGTGTGCTCAGGTGAAAAGTGCGTAAAAGCATTCTCCGTTGTGTAATAAAAAAAATAAAAAATAAATAAAATGAAAAAAGATGTCTTGGGAGTGAGTTCTACAGTGATGCAGTGCGCCAGAAAAAGGAGTTCTTGTAAAGCGATATTCTAGGTGTATCCAGTTGTACGACGAACTGTTGCGCTCTTGCCGTCTGTTGTGACTGTCTGACAGACGCAGACGAGACGTTGCCAGGGGCGGGATGAGGCGGGCCAAATATTCTAAGCACGGTCTTATTCGCGCTTTGTAGAGCAAGAGCAACTGCTGCGGTGTGTACAGTTTTTTGTTGCGAAATAGCGCACCAAGCTTCTGGGATGCTGATTTTGCTATTTAGCAAAATGGTCATGCCAGGACATATTGCTATTGACCGAGATACCCAGTAGTCCGATTGACGAGGATGAAGGAAAGGTCGATCCTGCCATAATGATAACAGGGCCCGCTGTATTAGCCCTCTTGGTAAACGTGGCTGCTTGGCTCTTTCCTGCATTGAACTGGACCAAATTTCTGTCGACACAAGTTTGAACTTTCCCCAGGTCTTGATTAATTGCTGTAATTTGCTCCTGTATGTGGTGATAAGTCTAAGTCGCTGGCAAAGGCCCTTCTAACCCAAACTGGGACACAAGGGTACTGTCATCTGGAAAACTATTCGTTTCTGTCAGCAGGTCATTTATATAGATGAGGAACAGAGTTGGTGAAAGTACTACACCCTGAGGTACGCCCGCGTTAATGGTGAATGTGTCTGAGATGTGTCCATCAACTGCAACGTGCAGAGATCGGTTCTTCAGGAAACTGGCCAGCCAGCTGCAGAGAGAGCCTGGCAGTCCGAAAGACGGTAGTATGTTGAGCAATCCGTCATGACAAACTCCAACGCAATCGCTCGAGACTCTCTGTAGTTCTCAATTGCCCTACTCCATATATGAGTGACATAGGCCAATATATCTCCTGTGTATCTCTCTTTGTGAATGGAATAAAGATATCAGGACAAATAAAAATATCTGCTCTATATTGTAAAGATAATATGTGAATATTATTCATTGCATTGCAAATAAGACAGGTCGGCTTTTTAGAAAAACTAGCCCAAACAAATCACAAATCCATAAACGTTTTACAGAGTCCATTATAATTTTATTTCATAAACACCTTTCCACGAAAAACTCTGAATAACAAGCATACCTTTCTTCTATCTTTTCGCCTTGCCCTATATTACTCCCTTGACCTTTAGCCTCTGTTTTTCGGTTTCGTGAGGAAATAATCTAGTTCATGGATTAAATGGTTTTTACAGATGAGTTACCCTTAAAATAATGACTTTTAGTATTGCAGGTCGTTATCAGATTTTTACATGCATATTATCGTGTATTTGAAGATTATACTTTGTTATTTACGTGTGCGTGAAAGCTAAACACGACATATTATGGTAATTATAACACATACAAAATAAAGCTAGGTAAAAGTTAATTAATCTTTTTTTGAAAGGTTCGCAGCAGATATGATTCTTAATAATAACTAGAGTAACAAGCTAAAACAACCTTTTCTGCAAATCAAATTAAAAATTACAGGATAGATCAATCAGGGCCGAAATATAATGGTTTCGAATATTATGCAAAATTAAATTAATGAAAACTTAATCTATATTCTAAGCAATCACTATTGATGTAATTTTCTCAGACATATAAAACTCATGTTACTTCCACAATAAGTAGATTTCTTCTGCCTGTGTGATAAGGAAGTCAGATTCGGATTTCGTTGAGGGAAACAGAAGCACATAATATTCTGGATTCATAGGAAGCCATTACGTGAAGGAATACGTAAAAATTAAAAAATTTTGGAAAATCGAAGCTTATTATTACTGTACGTAGTAATACGTGACATAAAAAGCGAAACACTTGATTAATACGGTTTAATCTTACTAATCTCTACATATATTGGATTACTGATAAGAAATAAATCATCATTTTGATGTCGTGGCATATTCGGACGAGTCGACTAATAAAATTTGAAGCTGTCTCTCCACAAACAAGCCAAATGTATAATATATGATCAAAGGAGCCTAATTATAAAAGTATTCATTTGAAGTTGCTCCCTCATTGTCTACAGTTCAACAAGGCGATTTTGCTGTTTGACGTCCGATATCTCTCAGTCGTGTTCTGCATATCTATGTAACAACCTCAATAATAACAATATTAACATTTACTTTGATCTAGCTACGTGTAATATAGACAGAGCTATGCAAATGTAGCCTTGTGGAATATCCATTACTTCTTAGTGCTTGATTATTGGCCAAGAGACAAATCATGGCGGACGACAGTGAATAAAATAATCAGAAATTTAAATAGAAGTAAAAAAGTTCTTAAATATAAAATTGAATCCTTAATTGTTTCAGGGACCTTTTAAAAATTTAAATCAGTAATTGGATTTGGAAAGTTAGAAACTTTTGAAGGAAAATTCTCAGAAGAATAAATTAAATTTTGATTGCTTTGCTACGTATCTGATTTCAATTTAATAGCATACCATTCATTCGACAAGAAACTCACTTGTTTTTATTTGTATCCATCAATTATTATACCAGTGCCTGAATTATGGGTTTTAATATAAACTGTTCAGCAAAAAGATCGGTAAAAGAAATTCTTAGTCCCATTTTGAAATTACGGTAACTTTTCTGAATATAGGGTTGATATTTCATGATATACGAAGTGATCAGTAAAGTCATGCAAAAAACATAAAGTTTGTTAGTGCGCTATTTCGGCAAACACTCTTTTTGTCAGATTTTGGATAAAACATAAACATTTGGGTAACCACATTTTTAAAGTGCTAAACGGGTTAACGAATTTTGATGAGATTTTCAGATTCTGAAACCTAATTTCACATAAATTTTCTGTGATCTAAGCATTTTTCTTGGATTATTATTTTTATATTACACAGGGTCAACAATAAAATAAACGCAGATAACATGGAATTGTTTTAAGCAGGGTAAAAGAGCACCAGCTCTTTCGTTGCCTTCATATCCTGTATGTCCGGGTATCCAGATCAGTGTAAGTTTATTTCCTCTACCTAGTGTGGTGAGTAGTTCCTGGCAGTTTCATACTACCTTGGATGAACAATGGTTAGATTCAAAAGCTTTTGAAGCCGCTTAACTGTCCGATAATAATTTGATTGACTTGCCTTTCCAGTTTCTATCGATGAACCACTGTGCAGCCATATCAATGGCTTGAACTTCAGAATGAAAAATGGTTGCATGTTTGCCTAGGGAACACTTAAACTTAACCTTACTATTTTATTCCCTGCAGCGGCTCCTGTATCATCATTGATCTTGAAGCCGTCAGTGAACCAACTATTCTCTGTTGTTCTAGACTTTTTTGCCCATTCGTTGCTCTCTGGTAGGAGGACGTCATAGGCATGGTAATTGAAAGTTAACCCAAACTAGCCCAACACACTGTTCCGCTCATTGACGTTTTTGAGCCTGTTGGGCACCATGATGATCGCCTGTGGATTGTTGACCACTGCCTGTGTCAATCTATACGTAGCCTATCTGACCTCTCTCTCCAGTACTATTTGAAGAGATGGCAGATTTAGAAGACACTCACTTATTCTGGGTGTAGTGCCGAAGGCGGCACTAATTGCCAGACACGCTTGTCTTTGTAAGGTGGATAATTTGATTCTCGCGGAGCGCTGTAAGCTCTTAGAGTGCCAGGCTATCATTGGACTTATGACCGCAATAATAACCAGTGTATTTGGGATGCATGTCTCATGTTTTGCTACAAATGCATCTACAGATCCATAGTGCGAGTTTCGCTTTTGCAGCAATTTTATCCAGATGCGCATTTTAGTTAAGTGTTTTATCTTTTTTTTATGGCAGCGGCACACACACTAAAGGGGGATCCTATGGCGCTCGACGAGCGGTGTGTGTGCGAAGATGTTGATTGACACGGTTCTAGGGTAATTCCCAGATACTTCCCTGTGTTCTCAAATAGGATAGTTTCTCCATTGAGTGAAGATGGTCCTAGGTTTTGCATTTTCTTCCTTGTGAACGGTACTATAACTGTTTTGAGCGGGTTCACAGACAGTTGTTCCCTTTCACATCAGTCATATACCACGGTTACCACCTCTTCAAGATCCTCTGAGATAGAGCTTTGCCAGTTGCTTCTTATAAGTATTACTAGATCATCCGTGTATGCCTGCACCTCCACATCCCACAGCGAGAGGACCGCTAGCAGACCATACATCAGGAGAGACCATAGAAGGGGCGATAAAATCCCACCTTACAGACATCCCCTGAATGACTGTAGCCCTCCCCCTGTAGGGTTGTTGTGGTTATTGTGCAATTTAACATGCTCCTGATCCAGTTTCCTATCTGTAGATCAACCAACCCGTCTTTCAGCTAATGCTGTATATAAGGAGTTTAGTAATGCATTATTAAATACTCCTACAATGTCTAAGGATACACCACCGTGATGATCTTGAGGTTGTTTAGTGCTAGTTCTGTAGATTTGCCGGTCTGATATGCATATTGGTGAGCATTTAGTGGATACTCACCAAGTGCATTTTTTCTAATGTGCACGTCCATTTTTAATGCATTTCAATAGAAAGGAGGTCAGACTTAATGGTCTCCATGAGGTAGGTGTCGATTCCTTATATCCCATCTCCTGACATTAGTCCAGCTGATAGGTATATAATTACTCGCTAGGCTGGCTCAAAAAGTTTAATTAAGAACGCTGCTAATACCTACAGATCGTTTTGCAGCAGTGCTGGAAATATCCCGTTCTCACCAGGCAATTTAAAAGGCCAAAACGATGGAATAGCACTTTTAATTTCCTATAACAATAGGCATATATTAAATATAAGTACTTACGTTGGCAAATTTTGGCATGACCTTTTCTGTCAATAAGATCTGCAAATTTAAACTTTCTTTTTAAAGTTTGAAATAGCAAAATTAAGCGAGAATGAGTTAAGAAAGACAGTGCGATACGTTCGACAATCTACTGAATTTAAAAACAGGTTGCAACAACAAGGCAGAACGTTAAAAGATCTTGCTGATATAATGCAATCGACAATATGAAAAGCAAGAAGGGTTTTGGAAAGAAACCAAACTGAAGGAGATCCGCAGTATAGACACCAAGGTCACTGCTGAAGGGTTCGTAAAACAGGATGGCATGATTCGTCGGGCTGAAGAACATCGATAAAAAATAAATGCCACCAAAATGGTCATTAGCTTTCATGGGGCGGCTAGCTTAATAATCTCAACTCAGTCAGTGCGAAGAAGATTGCATGAACAAGTTCTTAACACTCTTAGTCGCGCTGGTTGCCCTTATTCACAGGCTGCGCATCGAGCTGCAAAGAGGCAGGGGCCTCAAGCTTATGCCAACTGGGGAATAGAGAAATACTTGCAGATAGATCGAAAATATCACCTTCGTTCCTGAGCATATTTCATTTTTCGCATGGCCCTTCGCTCGCTTCGCTCGCTATGGGGGCTCAGAAAAATGCCAACCAAAATAAAAAAAATCTGTTTAGAAAAAAAGAATAAAAAAAGCAACAAAATTTGAACCCGGGCCGCCGAATCAAAACCTAACCATATAGACCTCTCAACCACGAGGGTTCTTGCGACAAACTGATTGGATAAATAAATAAATAAATAAATATGCCTTTCATTAATATTTCAAACAATATAATTACAAAAATTATGTAAAGACGGCGAGATCTAGCATCTGCTACTTATCTAATCGTCATTTAAAAGTAGCTTATTAACAATTATGGAAGATTAACATTTGTTCTATAATACAAAATAAGCACAGAATAACGGCTATAAACACACTATAGACCTACTTTTGAATACCTAAAATTAAAAAAAAAATCAGAAAAGAGGAATAAGTAACAAATAATCATAAGATTTAAACAGAGTAAGAAAATAATACAAAATAAGCACAAAATAACGGAACACACACTAAAGCCCTAATCTCGACTATTTAAAATTAATGATTTCACAGCTCTCTTAAATTCTACTGTCCCTGTTCGGGACACGACATCATTTTGAAGTGAATTATAAATTTTCACAGCATTAAAGCTGAAGGGCCTCTGAAAAATTGCAGTTCTGTGTTTCGGGACAGTAAACCTCTCGGAGTAACGCGTTTGCCTGCTATGAATATCGCTTGCACGAACTAATTTCTGGAATAAATAGGTGGGATCCCTCGTCTGAACAACTTTATGAACAAAGGTGGCCAAATGTATAAAAAATCTTTCTTCTAACTTAAGCCATTGAGATGCCTCAAATATAACGGTGTAACATGGTCGTACTTTCTAACATTATAGCAAAACCTCAAACAGGAGTTCTGAACCTTCTGAAGGCTATTCTTTTCACGCTGTGTAAGTGTAGGCCAAAACACGATGTGACAGAAGATATAGATGACAATAATAAAGTGTCACAAAGTCTTAATTTAATTTCAGTTGTTAAATAATCTTTTTACATGTATAGAATTTTTAATCCCTAATAGCATTTCTGCAATAAACCAGAAACCTGAGACTAAAAACGAAGCTGCGTGTCAAAAATAACTCCCAAATTCCTACAAGACTCCGATGGCTCCAACGCTGTACCTCCAATTTCAACAACAAAGGCATCGCCATGCACGATCCGCGGTCCAAAAAGAAGCAACTTTGATTTGCTTCCATTCAGCAACAGGCCATGACACCGAAACATCTCCAAAACAGAGTGTAGGTCCTCATTAACCCTTTCAGCAGCCTCGACTGCATTGGAAGCATCAAACGAGTGGTATACCGGCATATCATCTGCGTACTGATGCAATTGGCATGTCTCCAAAAAGCTACAAAAAATCCGCTGTGTAAACCGAAAACAAAAGCGGACCCAAAACACTCCCCTGCGGAACCCCTTTATTAATTGGCACAAATTCAGACCTACTGCCGCCAACGCAGACCCTTTGTTTTCTATCCCAAAGATAACTCTCGAAGAAACGAACTGCACTCTCCCCCAAACCGAAATATCCGAGTTTCATAATAAGCATCTCGTGATCCAGGGTATCGAAGGCCTTGCTAAAGTCCAATAATACTAGCGAAGTTGTCATACTTCTATCACACGCCTTAAGGATATCACCACTCACTTGAAGCAATGCCGTAGTTGTACTATGTAGAGAGCGAAAACCAGACTGAGTGGGTTAGTTTGGGTTAGTTTGGGATCGCGAACACATGGCGCGAATGCAAGATTGGTTCGCGAGGACGCAGGAACGAAAGAGATATTTTTTTCGCAAATTAGAGAAAGTGACAATCGAATTTTAGTATGGAGAGGAAGGAAATGAACACACGGCGACACTGTTGCGGTCTTTAGTCTAATAAGAACCGCTGAGATTCGGAGATCTCAATGTTCCAAATCACTGCAACAACATATTGTAAATTAAAAAAAAGCACGCCAAAAGCAAAATGGGAGAATAACCTTTATCATCAAGAGGATTTTCAGTTGGATAACGCATAGAGTGATTATTTTTGGATTACTTTGGGGCAGCCCAGGCAGGGAAGTGTTCCACTGCCGGTTTCAGACACTGGTTCCTGACAATAGTTTTTTGTAATGTGGCTATAAATAGAAGATTTTGGACGATTGCAGGTCTTTTACATTTATTCTTGAGTGCTCAATTAATGTAGATAAAGAGTGTTTTTAAGTGCCCCACCAGGAATGTAAATTCCTAATACACATTTTTCTGAGAGGCCGCAACACTATTAATTGGTGAGATATCATTCATTCGTTTCACATGACAAGCACTTTACCTATGAACTAAGCCTTACACAAAAATTTACTCCAGTCTGTTTTGTCATGTTCACGTGAGAGTAGTCCTTTAACAGTGTAGTGTGTTATGTTCCACAAGCTCCTGTGTTATCCAAATTTTATATTTAGTAATATATCTATGACCAAAGGGCATAAATCTTACTAATTCTCTACTAAGAAATCACCTCTGGTGGCTTAATGTGGAAAGGACGGGGTTCGGCGGGGGTTTCAAAATTCGTAAAGTGCATTAAAAAAGTTTATTTAAAACAAAGTTGGGACTAAAATAGACTTTTGCCAGTTTATTAAAAATTATCAATGTATAAAAACGCATTGTTCTACCCATAAACTTGTCGGGTAATTTTGATTAGCTATGGTTCCGGTACCTACTCTGGGAAAATTCTTTTTTCTTAGCTTGTGTTGGAGAAACACCCTAACATGTGTATTAACCTATCGTTTTTCACTGTATAGTTTGGTGATAACACTCTGTATGTCCGTAGTATGATTGAGTAATTATTCAAACTCAAATATATTTGTTTCACTAAAGGTAAACAGCAAATGTGTGCATTTGTTTCAGTTACTTGTGTTTCAGGTACTCCCTAGTGCGAACCTAGATTGTCGGTAGAATAAATTCCATTATATGAAACAATCGCTGGAAAGCAAGTTGTCACTCTTCGTCAAGGAAACCGTTTTAAACGTTTAAATTTAATATATATTGGTCTCTGTCAATGTTGTGTAAAGAATAATATGGTAAATAAAGAAAGAACATGTTCTACCCTCTCAAATGCATCCGCGACCGCGCAATATCGCGCTCTGCTCTCCCAGTCCGCGCCTGTAGGAAAAAATAGATTTTAGTGCCTTGCAAACACTCACCCGTGATGCAAGGTCCTTTAGTCATCGCGCTGCTTGAATTTGGCGCCAAGAACATCTACCAAGTCGTAGCTCTGTTTGACGCCAGGATATTTAATTAGTTTTCTAAAAATTTAATTTTAAGTCAAATAAAGAAGTAATAAAGTGCCTTACAAACACTCGCATGTGAAGCATCGGCCCAGTCATCGCTCTGCTTGAGCTTGGTGCCAAGAACATCTATCCAGTCGTAGCTCTGTTTGACCCGAATATATTTGGTCGTTCTCTCATTTGTTTGCACAGATATTTAGAAAATATCTGCTATACTGTGTTCTTGTCCAAGCTTGGATAGGGAACTTTTTTGGGCGTTTTTATGGATATAATCAAGGCAGAAACGCGTCAGAACGAAGATTGAAGAAGATAAAATGGCGGTTGGAGAATTGTGGTTAGACAAATCTATTCCTGTACTCGAGATTTGACTCAAATGTTCGAAGTCTTATATCCCTGGTGAAGTTAATTTGAGAAAATTGCAGAAGCAAAGTAACAAGGTATTTTGTATAAACAGAAGCGCACGAGGTTGAATTAAAAGAACGTTGATTAAAATCAGTAAAGGGAGTTCATGTTAGATTCGAATAATCAAGAAGTTTTGTCAGATATTAGATATTTACTCACTCAGTGTAAAGTATTTAGTTTTATGTGTGGACGGATGAATGCATGGAAGTAGTTAGAAAACATTTAATATATTAATCATATTTGATGCAAATTAAATCCTGCATTATTAAAGCGCATAATACCTAAAATTCATGTTTCAATTCACATCCTATGAATAACACCCTTACCTATCTATGGTAATATAGTTCACCAATTAAAATGGTCAATTATAAAGTTAATTTAATTACTACTTTATGGTAATAAATGATTTAAAGAATTAATTGTTTATACCGACCAGCTTGTACATTTAACTAGGACTCGTCAAGATTTAGGACTATTTTTGGAAATATTTTATTCTACTGTTGAAAACATGTAAATTGAAAACTCATTTATCTATTACATAACTATCTTTTGTTTGTGGCTTTCTTTACTGGGGAATTTCGGTGTTACATAATTAATATACATAATTTTGATTAACTGCTACTGTAAAATATATTTTTTAAAGTTCGTAAACCTAGTTAAGACCTTCCAAAATTCACGATTGTTTTTGGAAATATATTTTTTTCTGTAAAAGAAGTTAACTGCTTAAATTTTTATAAATAATTTAGTGTTACATGGCTATCTTGTCTGCGGTTTTCTTTGTGAGTATGGATAATTTGGGTGTTATATGAGTATCCACATACGAATTTCAAATAGTGTCTTCCGGCTATTCGCCAAATTTCCCGAGAATTCGCTTGGAAATATTGGCCGTTTCCATCTACATTCATATAACTGCGTGTATAATCAACTATGGTTTTATCGCACATTAAATTATAATCAACCCACTGAGTCGACAACTAAATTTAAGGACCTAGATGTGGCCTCTATATAATTGTTAATTAATCGCTCTTTTGACAGGAAAGTAATAACAAGAACGTATTGATGTTTTAAATAAACCTGTCATTTAGTGATTGTTATCAAATAATTAAGTACTTGTAAATTAAATTGGGACGTTCTTGTGGGTGATAGGCCATCAATGTTCAATAATTAATTAGATTCATAATAGAAATGTTATTTTCGGCAATGAACTGGGAGACAGATACCGATAGGAATGATTCTCAGGGAACTTCTCCACCCCAGGTGTGCTTTGGAATTATTGCAGAAACGTAACGCCTAAAACAAAACAAAACATAAAAATATGAGGGTCTAGCTCAATTTACCTTAGTCCAAAAGTTGATAGTTTCCGAGACACAGGGTGTCAAAGCTATTATTTTTTAAAACTTTTGCCTAAATATATATCTTATTAATAGCATAACTGGCAAAAAAAATAACATTTAGTGGTTTTTAAGGATGAAGAAGATCTGATCCTGATCACAGTTTTGATGCACATTACAGTGGGTGCCACCAGCAGTTAACTAACCCAAACTATTTTGTACCTTGATATATCAAGTTTTTGGTTAAAAATTCTTTTCCCTTGGCAACTCTTACTTTTGTTCAAAAAAAATTTATCCAGTAGGTGTCGTTTCGAGCAGCCCACATAGCATGTTTAAACCACGAGATAACAATGGTAAGAATAAACTGGTAAAAACCGTAGGAATAGCACACGTAACTCAATAACCTACCAAAACAGCAAATTTGTATTATACTTTGTACTGTAAAATTCTAAGTAAATGTTCAAATTAAGCTCCGTTTCGGGTACGCAAATATTGATAATTCTATGGAGAAAAGCTAAGCCGCAATCTTTCCATCTTCTCTGCATTTAACCGTAAAATGTTTACTAAATTGAGTATTCGTGCTAACAATCCTTTTTCGGTGTTTACAGGCCTAGGGTATACCATATATTTAAAAGCTCTCCATAAAAAGTAATCCATAGGCATCAAATCCGGTGAACGGGGTGCCAATTTGCAGGCGCATCATTTCCTCTGCCGATCCGTCAATTATGAAAATTCCGATTTAAATAACTTAATATTTAGTTTGAAGTCTGAGGGTGCACCGTCGGGCATATTTTGTCTAGTAGCCTGTAAAGGATCAACCAATAAATTTATTAAATTAACTACGTGTTCCAGGTAATTTTAATCATTTAGGCGAGGTGATCACGTGACCAGACCAATAATAATTTTGTCAGTGATTGCTGACCATATGTTAGTTGTAAATTCATGTTAATAATTCATAACCTTCCATTCATGAAACTGCAACTTAGGTTCCATGGAATCTTTTTCAATAGGTTCTACAAGTTCTTTTTAAAAAAATATCTTTCTATGCAGGCAACTGACCAAAATCAGCCATTTTAAAATAAATTTATAAGTCTGAGCTGTTACATCGGTATTCCAGACCTTTTTACTTCATTTACATAATCTAACAAACCGGCGTCATTTGCGGGTTTCCAGGGGCATAAATATGTTCATTATGCAAATCTGTAAAGCAACAACCATTGGCAAATAATTTTGTTGTAAATGTGCAGTTTTTTTGTTAATGTGTGTTGCCAAACTCTTTGACTTTTAAATAATCAAGATGCTTTTCCAGATTATGTGTAAAATGACCCCTAGAGCTCCCATAACAATACCAATTCCTATTTTTCCTGAGTAATTATCATGATGTCGGGGGTGCTACAGTTGTACTCCACTTTTTTATCTGTCTAGAATCTCGGAAATCCCAGAGAATTTTCGCCTGTCATCTTGTTTGGTTCATGGTTATACCAGACCATGTTTGCGTTGTTGTTCTCTTGATTTTTACAGAAATACCAGTGGATCATTTTGGCAACGTTGTTGTACCATAGGACGTACTCTGACTGAGCAGTTTGACTGCTTCCATTTTTATCTTTGCAGAGTCTCTCAAATATTTTTGTTAATGCATTTTTTTTTGTATTATCCTTTTGTGGGTGTGTGAGGATTCTTCCAGCTTTTTTCAACAAGTTTTTTCATATCTATCTGTGTCCAGTCAATTATACCAGTCGTGTATTTTTAGGGATGAGAAATCGAGATCTGATCACTGCCCATACATTATTATTATTATTATTATTATGATTTATTCTTACGGCATTCGCACTCCATCTAAAGGGAACATTCACTTATCCCAGATATCCCGGATATCAATAGGATTAGGCTCTGAGAGAACCCTTTCGATGTTATCGGGTTCTTGGTGGCATCTACGGATTTCCTACAAATTTTCGGAGGGTACGGGCTGTTGCCAGAAGTACTGCTTCCTGCATCATTTTGAAGAGATGTTCGCTCAATCCGAGTTCCTTGCTGTCTGTTAACAGGTTCTTTGAAATGAGTTGCCGGACTTTCTCTTGTAAATCTCAATATTTGGCAATCTTTTCGGCATGCTTGACCTGCAAATTGTTGTTGTTGGGTATGGCAATGTCGATCAGGGTGGCTTCCTTGACCCGCTTATCTACGAGAATGATGTCCGATCTATTGTGAGTCGCCGTCTGGTCAGTAAGCACAAAGCGGCCCCAGTAGATCTTATAGTTGTCACTTTCTAAAATAGATTCGGGAGTGTATTTAATGTAATTTACCTTTTCCGTCTGCAGCAGCAGCAAAGTTCGTTATTCAATTTATTTTTAAAAGAATTAACACTTGGGAATGATACTGCATTTTCAGACAAGGCGTTCCATTGATACACCATACGATTGACCAAGAACTTCTTCCTTGGGAGTTTGGCTGATTTATCTTTTTCCAAGTTTCTAGTATGACCTCGAATATTTATATTATTACTCAAATTGAAAATAACCGTGTTACAACTGTAAGAGTTTTGGATGATCTTAAATGTTTCAATGAGATTTCCTCGTAGACGACGTTCCTTTAATGTTTTTAATTGAAGGGTTGTTAGTCTTGATTCACAGGCTTGCTGAGAGAGCTCTGTGATGGCTTTAGTGATTCGCCTTTGACATATTGCCAAAAGGTCTATGCCCTTTACAAAATATGGATACCACACCACTTGGGAATATTCAAGTTTTGGACGAATGAATGATTTATTTAGTTTAAGTTCATGATCAGCAAAATGATCCTGGAAAGCCTTTAATATAAAATAAGTAAATGAGTTAGCCTTATTGACTATTTTAGAGATAAGTGTTTCCCAATTCAAGGTGCTGGTAATTGTGATGCCTGGTTCTTGCTGTTCATCAACATGTTTTAGTGTGGTATTATGTAGCATGTAAGGATGTTCAGTTGTGTTTCCACCTATGCTAAGAACTCTACATTTCTCTTCATTAAGTTTAATTTTCCAAATTTTTGACCATTCTTCTACCGTGGTTAAATCTTCCCGCAATTCATGATACTGTTCTTCCGGATGAGCATAAAGCTTAGTGTCGTCAGCCAAAAAAGTTATTGTCGTTTTTATTTTATCTGCCAAAACGCCAATATATACCAAGAATAACAGGAGTCCCAATACAGATCTCTGAGGAACCCCACTCAGAACCTTATGTTTGCTTGACAAAATGCCCCTCACTACATAGTGCTCAAGCTTGTACAAAAGCAACCTATTGGACACCTTATCGAAAACCTTCTCGAAATCCAGATACACTACATCAACCTGTTCATTGAGATCAAAGCTCCTGGTCCAGTCGTTCAGACACCCTCTCAAGTTTGTAAGTGTTGATCTTTTTGGAAGAAATCCATGTTGGTGCTCACTTATTACTCGATTCTTTTAGAAAAAAATTGTTAGTTCCCCCACAATTATCTTCTCCATGCATTTACACATGTAACATATTAAACTTATTGGTCGGTAATTGCTGGCGAGTAGCCTATCCCCTTTTTTGGACTTACTATGGATGTTGTCCATAGGTCTGGCAAAGTTCGACTATTCAAACATTCTCTCATTTTGCAAGCTAGTGGTGCACTGACAGCTCTAGAACACTTCTGCACAAAAATTTGAAGGAATACAATCAGGGCCTGGAGAAGAATGACCCTTCAGGTCCATTAGAGCTTGTTCTACACTTTGTTGAGTAAATATTACCGATGTTATATTCTGCGCTAATCGAGTGGTATTTGATAATACTCGCAGAACGTCGTTGGTATTAATTAAATTTATGCTGATAGTGCACAACCTTCCATTCAAGAATTGTAACTCAAGTTTCATGCAATCCTTTTCACGGGGTTCTACAATTTCCTTTAGCTTAAGATTCTGATCTTTTCCACATTTTCAAGCTCAATATCTTGTGCTTTGGAAATATTCTTTGAGACTTTTTGCAAACAGGTTTAGGTCATCCATATAAAGAAGATGTTTAATTGTACCTGCTTGGTCTGAAATTTCATATCCAATTTTGGTTTTGTTAGGGAGGGTGGTTGATGGAATTACCGCAATGGCAAAAAGGAGTGGCGAGAGTCTCGCCCTGGAAAATCCCGCGTTCTATCTGCACAGAACCGAATTGTTCATTGTTTACCAAAAGCGTTGTTCTCCAGGTATGCAAAGTGTCGGCCAAAGGCATTTAACTTGTCGGCCATCGACGTAGGAAAATAAAAAATAAATTCAAAATCTAAATGGGCATGTTTTCCAGACTTAGACTTTTCCTGTTCCTGAATTACGGAGCTGGGGTATGTTCAAGTTCATATCTCTTTATATATTAATTTATATTAACACTTTATAGCTTGTTTTTTTTGGTAATATGTGATACTTGTTAACTAACCCAAACTATCAAACACCATTGTAACATTCGATTTAATATTTCTGAGCAACAAGACGGAATAAGAAACAGCTTCTTATATCCATACAGTGTAAGCATATATACCATTTTGACTATTTAAATTAATATTAAATATTTAAATTTAATTATTATCTACATATTGTGAAATGTAAGCTATATTATTGTTTACCACTTGAAGAGAACAACATAACATTGAACTGCCATTATCGAATTCCAGCATTTTTAAGTTTACATGTTTACACTGATCAATGTATTTTAGTCGATAAAAAACACTGCTTAAATGCTAAAGCTGTTAACCCATGCTGGATTTTGTTTATAGAAATACATATTATTTATTAATCGCTAGTACCGGTAAAATAATGACGATATCACATGACAACATTTATATCAATAGCGTGATGTTTTAATTCTACATAAAGTACTAAACAATCGCGTAAATTGGCACGTATCACATCACCTGTTATGGTTCGATAAAATATGACGTAAACCAAATACGTATCTTGCTTGTTTGTATAAGGATCAAGACTACTGATATGGTATGTACTTTTTCTAAATTCGCGGTCATAAAAACCTTCCTGGAACCAGAGGAAGCAATACCAGTTCATTTGTAGGGCAGCCTCACCTCACCCAATAAACTAAACTAAACTTCTGATTTTTATACGAAGTCATCTTTCTAAATCCAGTCTTCTGAATACTTAATTATTCACCCTTACTATTTACTTTATCTCAATCAAATATGAGCTTGTTCAACCCAGCAGAGTATTGCAGACACCTATTATGAGCAGTATAAAAATCAGAATATCATCAAACGTCTTGAAAAAATGTGTATATAGATTCACCTGCTCTCAGAGAGAAAATCAAAGTGTTTAAGATGATTGGGCCTCTGGGATCCACTCATCATGAAACTCCTCAGGTTATCAATAATATCCATCTCCAATTGGTCTGTTAATAATTTTGCAATCAAACCCTCAGGCTGTTCTGAAATTACTCAATATAGAACTGAAATTCTTAACTTGAGATGGGCGTTATACAACTTGCCTTTCATTCTTTGGAAAACTCATGAGTCTGAAGCGACGACTCATTGAAAATATTCATAAGTCCTTAGTAAAGAAGCTAGAAGAACAATAATATTGAAAATCAATACAAATCCAACAAATGGTCGAAGAAGAAAAAAGAAGCCTGGGAAAACACCTAAATAAACGCAAGGAAGTGCTTTTCAAAGAAGCTCTAAAGAAATGCTGGATATCAGTTAATGAAATAAAAGGAGAATACAACAAAAATAAAATAACAAAAATAATTGAGAACTTGAAAAAAAATCACTATATGGGAAGTACCTAAAAGACATGTAGAAAGTGACAGATGTAAAGAACAGGGTAACAGTAGGATCTGCAAAACAGAACACGAATCAATAAATATTTTATCGACGTCATCTTTCTGAATCTAGTCTTCTGAATACTTAATTATTCATCCCTACTGTTTACTTTTTTTCGCTTAAAAATGAACCTGTTAAACCCAGCAGAGTCCCACAGAACCTATTATGAGCAGTATAAAAATCAGAATCTCATGATTAATCCCAACAAACTTCTCGAAAAAATATGTGTATATAGTATCCACATGTTGTCTGAGACTAAATCAGATTATTGAAGATCCATGCCCATCTCTAAACGATCAAACTCTCAGGCTATTTTGGATTTACCCAATATAGAAGCTGGACTTTAATTCCTAACTTTAGATCAACCTCTAGCTTTAAAGATAGGCGAAGCCAGGGAAAGCCACAAAATGGTGGAACCAAGAGCTGGAAGAACTCAAGAGCACAGCGAGAAAATCATTTAACAGAGCAAAAAGTACCAGAACTCAAGCCGACTGGGAGCTATACAACACTAATCTGCGGGCGTTTAAAAAACTTGTAAGAAAAAGACAGACAGAGGCCTGGTGGCCCTACTATGAGGAGATCGAGGATTACTCACAGACTGCACGGCTCGACAAAGTCATCGCAAAAGATAAAGATCACGACCTAGGTCTACTAACAAGGGAGCATGGCACCAAGACCCCTAACCTACAAGAGAGTCTGGAGCTGCTTATGCAGACCCATTACCCTGATTCGTCGACAACAGACGACAAGAACTGGACAGGCGAGACAAACTTCCAATCTACTGATTTGGACTGGCAAAGTGTCAACCAAATAGTCAATGAAGACAAAATACGATGGGCAATACTAAGATTCTCACCCTTGAAATCGCCAGGTACTGACGGCATCCTTCCAGCCCTACTACAGTGGAGCTTGGACGAGTTACTGCCGTACTTGTTAAAGATGTTCTGGGCATGCCTAGCGCTGCGCTACATCCCGAAGGCATGGAAAGAAGTAAGAGTGGTGTTCATACCAAAAGCAAGAAGGATGGATTGCACTCACCGTCCCCAAAGCCTACCAACCAATCAGCCTAACATCCTTTATGCTGAAAATTCTGGAGAGGCGGTGTGAGCGATGTTTGAGAGACTGCATACTGGTCGACCGACCACTGCATCCCAACCAGCATGTGTACATCTCGGTAAGTTTGACCGACACGGCCCTGGATTCGTAGTGAGCCGGATCGAAAGATCGCTGAACAATAAGGAGTCCTCCTGAAGTGTATTTATTGATATTGAGGGTGCGTTTGATAAAACCACCTTTAGAAAGATCAATACAGCCTTAACGAACAAAAGGCGTCCCTCCTGCTCTCAGTGGCTGGATTTTTAACATGCTCTCAAAAAGACGCGTGCAAATAAAGGTGGAAGACGCAGGGAGGCGTTCTATCGCGACTGCTATGGAACCATATTCTGGACAGCCTTTTGCATCGCCTCAACTCAGATGAATTCTACACCAATGTATATGCAGACGATTTACTGCTCAATGGAAAGTTCGAAGGAGTTCTGTGCAATCGTATGCAGAGTGCCCTTCGCTTAGTTGAAGAGTGGTATAGAGAGCACGCCCCGGTCTGTAAACCCCAGGAAGACGGATATAGTGCTCTTCACCAGAAAAAGGAGGATGGGGCCACTACGTCCTCCAACCCTCCTAAATACACAACTAAATTTTGCGTCTGAGGTAAAATACCTTGGGGTCACGTTCAATGCTAAATTAACCTGGAATCTTCACTAAGAACGAAGACTAAATAAGGCGTACATTTCTTTTGAACAGTGCCACAGGAACATGGGAAAACCTGGGGATGAAACCCAGGGTCGTAACATAAAACCCATGATTGCCGATTGAGCCGTAGTTTGGTGGCCCAAGAGTCAACAGAAAACGGCAGTGCTTAAGCTCACTCAGCTTGTGCTTATCGCCCCTAGATATTAATCTAAGGGAGGTGGCTCTGACTACATTACTGAGACTCAGAGTCGTTGTTGTACAAATCAGCAGGCAGCATACCTCCCAAGTTTGTTTTCGAAAAACTATATGATGGTGCGGTTAACATTTTCGTCCTCCTCACGAAGGAGCTGGCTGTGGAATTTACTCTCGAAGCTTGCGAATTGAATACTCTAATGGTCTATGGAGGGACACGCAAGCATAGTTCAGTCTTCTATAGCCGCAAACGAATCAGTCTTAAGCGACTCATTGGAAATATTCGTAAGTGGTGTAGTTAAAACAAAGTTGCAATCGTTCAAGAAACTGGGCTCATTAGAGCTAGTATCCTTTCCTTCCATACTTTTGAGAATACACTAGTCTGAAGCAACTCACTGAAAATGTTCAAGAGTAGTCTGGTCAAAACAAAGCTGCAATTCTTCAAAATGCTGGGTGGGATACCAATAACCCCAAAACCCTCTCTAATATCTAAATTTTGGAATAGTATAGACCGATGAAATAGAAATCGTGGATATTCCTGTAACCTATATGGTGACTGGCATGACTGATCATACTACTAACAATACGGATGAAAATGGATTGGATAGAATATATTAGTCACCTCATACCTCCTCCTGCAATTTTCATTATTACAGTGAACAATGGTAGCCAGAACAACATTCTTCCTCTTGAAATTTGCTTTGCATCGTTAGTCTGAAAGAATGCTTGAATCGAATGTCTCTGATATAAGTCTGAAGAATTCCATGTAATCATTGGTCTGTTGACTTTTTTTGAGGAAAATTTCATTTTAAAATATGTTGCAAACACTCTTTCGTCTAGTGGCTGATACCAAATACTGTTATTTGAGCAAATGTCAACACGATTTTTCAGATCTGTTTTAGTAGCTCTAGCCTCTCCTGATTCCTCCTGAATCCAGTTGTCAGCTCGTGTGACACTGTTGTTCTTAAGCTTAATATCAAGAAAATCTATGACTGTGAGTCTAAAAACTGTTGATGCAGAATTATGGAATGGATTAACTCGATTAGCTATCGTGATTAAATCACGAATAGAACAGGTTCGAACATTTGTGAAATTACTGAAAGTTTTACGAGAGTTCAACTCAAAATGAAGCTAAAAATGAAGATGGCCTTTTCGGCTAGGCTGTATGTAGTGAAGTCTTGGACTAGTGCAGAAGCCATGAACCTTAATGAGATTGAAAGAGAAGTTTGTTTACTGCGGATTAATAATGTGCCAGATCATCACATATAGTTTGGTTACTACAACCAAATGACACTGGCAGCAAAATTCAAAGGGGGATTAAGTCTCCCTGCTCTCAACTGCTATAGACAACTCTCAAATTTAAAAATCCTTTGTGTAAATAGAATGATACCAATATAATACGTCTTAATCGTCTGCTTTTTGTTCGAAAACGAATTACAATGATATACAATCGAGGTAAATCTATACTGAATTACGGAGTAAGTAGGTAAGTTAAGCATGCTTCTAAATACATCAAGTTACGTCCAAATAGCTTAATGTAGGTGTGTTGGATTTGAATCCATAGGAAAGGACCTAGATAAATATCTTAACTATTTGGTTATCTACAAGGATTTAATTATTAAATCCTTGGTTATCTAATTACCATCCTGCAGTCTATATTTCCTCTGCCGCCTTCCCGTGATTAATTAATTTACTCTTAATCCCCAAATCTTAATCTCTAATTTTTATTAATGGGTGCATGATTGTTTATCAATATTTCAGTGTGTTTTGGATTTATGGGGATTCAAACGGTGTGGATTTGAATGGTATAAAACCTGGGAATGGTCGCTGTACATATCAGTTTCAGCATATCAGGTTCAATATGAAGCAGTTTATCGTTTTGCTTGCAGTTTTGAGCATAGCGTTGGGTAAGCTATAATTTCATATCACTTAACACTTTCGCTGCTGACAGTTCCAGCTGTGGTGTTACCTGTGTGCTAAACATTTTTTTTCTCACTTTGCTTGTATAAACTCTCTATATACATAAATATACTATTTTAACTAATATATACTGGGTGTTAGAGAATTTTGAACACCTGACACGGATCCGTGTCATGCGCATATAGCAACAATTTTTGTGTCATATGCTGACCGACTTGGATTCGTGTCGGGAGTTTTTTTATTTTGAAAACGTATAAAACGAATAAAAAACTAAATTAACATAAATTTTAACATTTATTATACAGAGCATATCGAAATACGTAAAAACATACTAAATTTGGTAAATATACATAACATGTTAAAATGTAAAATAGTCATTCTGGAATGCTCCGATAATATAAACGATAAAATATGAGCATCCTTTTAGCTCTTCATTAGTCAATTTCTTCGAATTTTTGCAAGTAAATATCGTTAGTTTAGGTTCCTAGGGTCTTGCCATATTATCCGCCATTTTGTCTTCAAATCAGCAGCAACAAAAACCTGACCCGAAAACGGCACGTAAAACAAGAATTCCCTATGCTTTAGCTATATGCTCTCAATCGTACGTTTACCTCTACCTGCTGCTCGTCGCGTACTTAGAGCTTAATTTTTATATTACGCGCGACACGGATCCGGGTCGCGCGCACATAGCAACATGTACGTGGTGACACGGATCCGTGTCATCAGCAGTCAAAGTGTTAATACCTCGTGTTGCATTATTATACATTTAAAATGCAGCAATGGAACTATTTTATCGTTTTGGAGTAAACTCAGATGATAATTTGGCAATAGATTGTATAATTGCACAGAAAATTTCACATGTTATTTGCAGTGCACTGTCGAGCACAAGTTCAAACTTATTATTGCTTGTTGAGGTTCTGTCGGGTGCCTTGGAGAATCGACAGCAAGTTGATGTTGTCTACACGGATTTTTCTAGGGCGCTCCTTCTTGTTGCTAAATTACAGTTTTTTGGAGTTTCTGGATCTTTGCTGCTTTGGTTCCGGATTCCGGAGTCATCTGAATAATAAAAAGCAGGTTGATAAAATAAAAAACAGGGAGATTTCTGTCAATTCAGGCGTCCCGCAGGATGCTAATTTGGCGACTATACTGATTACAATACTGGGAATTCATAATTTATGCGCACGACTCGACGCTCTTTAAAACTATTGACAATCATGATGATTGCTTGAGGGTGCAGAGTAACATGAACATTTTTTCTGAATGGAGCTGAATGAGCACAGCTTACCGTAACAACGGTAAGCTGTGGTATGAGCTTGAGTGCGGAAAAAGTAATTTAAAAGGAAGAATAATTGCATGTTTGATTATGTTATTAATAATACAGGATTGGAGGGTATATATTGATAGTGAACTTAGGTTTGATTATAATATAAGCTTTATTGTGTTGTACCATTAAGTTTGAAACTCTCGGGAATTATCCCTACAACCCACCATTTTTTCACTAAAAATTGCCGTTATTTTGGGGGTTGGTCGACTCTCCAAAATTTGCCGCTTTTTCGTTTCAGATCGTCACGAGAAACATGTTTCAAGCAAAGACAACACAATATAGTGAGAGGATTCATTTCAACCCGAGTTTTAACGTATTTTAACCCTTAAATGCATGACTTTGTTTTTAATCCCAATCTCAAATATCATGAATAATGTACTTTGCATTGCTCTTAATCAGGGAAAAATAACGATAAAAATCAAAATCGTGTTTTATACTTTATCTTCACAAAAAACTGTTTCTTGCCAAACAGCAACAACATGTATTAAAACCAGTTGTTTTTCTTATTCAAACAAAGATCTGTACCGCATTTTTCGTATTTGGTGTGCGTAAAACCTTTACATTTTGGAAACGTGCACCTCATTTTGGCTTCTTGAAAGACTGATCAGTCAGTGCCCCATTTGGCCAGTACTAACTTTCATCGGCGGCAGGTGCTTCATTGGACCCCTTTTCTTTTTTTTGTTTTAATTCGTTTTTCAGGCTGGTACTCGGACGACCGCGTTTGCTAGGGGGCGCTCTCACATTGCACAAATCATAAGCAACTTCTGCTTTAAATAGAGCTTGGGTTTTCACATTGCATCCAGGCTGTTTTTTCAAAAGCACTCATTTGAAGCGTAGCCAGGCATTTAAAAACACAAATCCAGAAGATGATAAAAAAAATGCGCATGTACCATTTGCGACTTTTCAAATTTCTTATACCTTCCCTTGAAGCTGTCTGGCAAATCAAAGCCCCCACATATGTCGGTTATACTCGGAAATACTCAACTCCGACATTCTCTTTGCAAGCGAACCGTTTCACTTTAGAAGTAGGTTTTTTCTTGAAAAGGATGACGCTAAAGTCACATATTTATTATCTTTCCACACAACAGTAGAAATGTTAACACCGTCCACTGCAGCAACCAACTCGTGGCTTGTCCCATGATCCGCTTTCTTCATAGCAGCTTCCATTGGCAATTTGCGATTTGGCATTCTCTTTTGTCATTTTGTGCCCAGAGAAAGAATTAGCTCTTTGGCCAAATTTACCATTAGCTGCAAGGATGTATAGTAATCGTCGTGATACAGTCTGTAATTCTTCTGGTGAGCAATAATTCTGGCTAAGCGTAGAACCAAATTGGAAGTAACTCCAAGGTTGGGTTCATCATCAGATTGATCATATTTCTGTTCACCAGTATGAATTTCGAATTTGTAGGCAAACCCCGAATTGCCTGACATCACAAAAAACTTGGAATATACTGTCTAAGTTTCGTTGAGCATATTTGCTCATCAATGCTAACATATTGCTTTAAAGCTACTGAGGTAGTTAACGAGGGGTCTGACCTTATAAAGCCTACCGTGTCCCGGCTGATCACGAGGAATGAAGCTGCATTGTTGTTGAAATGAATAAACCGGCGTATTTTTTTCAAATTTGTTCACTGGCATTACATCTGCGATAGGTGCAAATCTGAATTTTTTACTCCAAAACGACCTGATGTTGGGTATAAGTACCAGAGATGTATAAATAATGACGCCAGAGTAATTACGCAAGGTCCTGCTCTGTTAGTGGTTTATTTTTGCCCATACTAGAATGAAAAAAAAGGTATACCTGTAGAATACATAAATGCATCATGTTGTCAATCGGCAACATTTCAGAAAAAAAAAACATGAAATGGAGAGGATACATAGTGTTGCCGATCGGTAACAAAAGAAAAAAAACCATTATTTTACAAAAAATTCATATATGCATAATACATATCTTTCAGAACTCGAAACACAATTTTTACATCACCCAGTAAGATTATTTTTAAATATAACACTTTTTGAAATTGAACAACGCAAACGGTGCAAATTAGGCATGCGGAATGAGCAAAATGGTCGCTCGTAATTCCTAGGCGCCCCACCTTCAGCGATTTGCACGAATCCTGCAATTGGGAGTTATGTAGACAAACAGACACGCCATGCAGCAGTGCGATATTTGCCGTATCGTGTGTCCCAGTCAAATAATTAGCGGTGTGTTGTCAAAAAAGCAATACAATGATTTTAGGGGTCAGAGTTTTTAAATTAAAATACCTAGAAAAACCCACTAGCGAGAGCAAGACATAATTTTAAAAAACAAAACCTTGGTAGTATGGCATGGCCTCGGACATGGCAACACTGCATTATTAAAATAAAACACAAATCTGTTTACCTTGTTGTAAGGGCCCTTGTCTTACCTTACCTCCTTATTAACAACACAACCATACATAACAACAGTATTAATTATCGGTTTATAACCGGAAAATTCGCATCGAAAATTAAAAATAAAAAAACAAATCAACAATCCACTGATAGGAATTCAGTCGCAACCGTCATGATCGACGTGATCTAATTTTAATTAGGAATAAGCATCTGACGACCTGACACCTGATATGACACTTGACCCATCAAGAAGAAAAGAGAAACGAGTTGAAATGAGGAAGTTGAAATAGGCACTGTGCCATTATTGGACCTGATACTATCTTAACTGCTGCTCACTGTGTCTGGTCTCAAGCTGTTGTTTCCATATTATTTATGCCAAGCTTTCCTATTTGTAAAGTAGCTTGTTGAATGTTGTGTTCTCAGGCAATATGATCAAAGAATTGTAGTATTTTATTGTTTTAAGTGTCTGTGACTATAATTACTTGAATTTGTCTTGATAATTTGCAGCTGCTCCCGGAAACTTCACCATATACCATCCAACCATCGGTGGAAGAATCGTGGGTGGTGACGAAGCCGACATCAGAGACCTTCCCTACCAGGCCGCTCTTCTACGTAATGGCGCTCAAATCTGTGGAGGTGCTATTATTGGACCTGACACTATCTTAACTGCTGCTCACTGTGTCGTACCCAGTGTTATTTCTAACATTGCCCAATTGAATTTCCGTGTTGGTTCTTCGGAATGGCGTAGCGGAGGTCAACGTATCGCCGCCAGAGAAATTATTTATCACGAACTTTATCAAGATTGTAGCACTTGTGACACTGACTATGATATTGCTGTTATCAAACTGGCTGAAAGGATCAACGTTCCAAATGCAGTGCCAGTACAATTGGTAAATGATAGAGAAGAATTTCCCGCTGGTAAGAAATGGTTTATTTTATTCATTCTGCCAGTTTGAGTCTTGCTTACTTTCTGTTATATTTTAGAAATTATCTAATTTTTTATTTTTCCTTGTATCTTTTCTATTCTTATTTTACCCAAACTGTTAGGTAGAAATTTGTCTGTTTTCTTTTTCATTTTGAAAATTGTCAATTTTTTTGTTCATTTGTCTTGTTTGCACAGTCTTTATAGTTTTTATTATTTTCCACTAGAGGCCACAATCAGTTACCTTAACTGGGCATATCGCTTATTATTTACCAGTTTTTCACATAATCAGAAACATCTCATCCACTTACTAGAAGTTAAATTACAGCTGCTTAAATTTACCATTCAAGAAAGTCGTCACGTACAGAGAAGCGAAATAAATAATGGCAATGTCGATTTTGCTACTGTAGGAGTGTCCGGAACTATCCGGTTTATTGCACAGTTTTAGTGTTTCAAGAACGGCTGGCTGTCTCGATTCCATTCAACATTTTTAATACGTGTCCCCACTTTTGTGTACTTGTCTACATTCTTAAACAAAACCAATGCAGCTCGCCGAAAAAATTATATGGGTGTATTACATATGCACTCCATGAGCTATTACTTGAATTTAATTGAGTGCACGTACCCTTTGCTTGTCCTGAATAATAAAAGCGTACTAAGAAAAAGCATTTCCTATAAATATATGATGTTTCATTGATTTTTCTGAGTGCACCTGATATTACTTGTCCAAAAGGCTCGTGAACTATCGTGCGAAACCTTACTTGAGTACACGTAACCTTACTGACCCCGAAAAAAAATAGTATAGGCACCGATTATACATCGTACTTTCCCTTACTTATATTCTACTGACTGCACCTGCCATTACTTGCCCTGAATAACAAAAGCGAACTATGAAGAAAAATTGCTTACCATGAAAAAAAAAGGCTTGACATCTAAAATATGTATCGTCTGTGTCTTTACTTGAATTATATTGACTGTACATGATTTTACTTGCTCTATAGAACAGAAACAAAGTATGAAGAACTTCCTGCATTTTTTCATTGTTTCAATTATTCGTACATTTACTGGTCCTTAAGGCTCGTACACTATCGTACGAATCTCTTCTTGAGTTAAAGTGCCTTTACTTACCAAAAAAAATAATATAGGCATATAACGTATGCATCGTACATTCCCCCACTTGACTGCACTTGTAATTACTTGCCCTTAATAGCAAAAGCTAACTAAGAAGAAAAAATGTTTACTTCGAAAAAAAGTATGGACACATAAAATATGCATCGTAGGTGCCATTACTTAAATTCTTCTGCATGGCATTTTTTCATTTTCATAATTGCTCGTAATTTTACTTGACCTACTTCTATTCATATGCCCTTATTTGCCCCGAAAAGAAAATAGTATAGGCACATACCATATGCATCGTACATTCCCTTACTTCGATTGAGTTGACTACGTTTGCCATTATTTCCCCTGAATAACAAAAGTAGACTATGAAAAATTGCTTAGCCTGAAAAAGAAACTATATGTATCGTACTCTTTCTTACTCATCTCAAAGGCAACACAATCTTGAGTTCATGTACCTCTACTTGCCTTGAGTTGACGTGCCCCGAAAAAGCAAATAGTATGGGCGCATTAAATATGCATTGGATTATTTTTACGGCACGTACCTCCACTAATCCTCCTTAAATATAAACATACATTAATTTTATCCGTTGAAAGCTTGTTAAGTGATATTGTAAGATATTCTCCTTTTCTAGGTACTTACGGTGTTGTTTCTGGCTGGGGAGTAACAGCTTCAGGGTCTACGCAAAGCCCCGAGACCTTTAGAAGGGTTGATGTTCCATTAGTGACAGAGAGCAGATGTCGCTCTGCCTATGGAAGCATTATTACGTTCAGAACAATCTGCGCTGGCTACACTTTGGGTGGCAAAGATTCTTGCCAAGGAGACTCTGGTGGCCCGTACGTTATCAATGGAAGATTAGCTGGTATTGTTTCCTTTGGAGCCGGTTGCGCACTTCCCATTTTCCCTGGTGTCTACTCAAGTGTGGCTGGATATCGTGAATGGATCAGGGAACATTCTGGAATATAAATAGTATTACATGACGCATATTCGCATTATATAAAAAGTATTTAAATAAATATTCTTTGAGCATATTTTTATTTTATTTCATGTAGGTATTTCGAGAAGGTATAAACAATAGAATAATAGAAAATAATAATAAAAAATATTATTTTAAGTCCCCTCACTAAATTAATAAATTCTTGTATCAAAGAAAATGTATTTCCAACAGCCTGTAAAATTGCTTTGGTTATCCCACTGTTCAAGAAGGGAAATATAAATATAACTGAAAACTATCGCCCAATTTCATTGCTCCCTATTATTTCAAAGATCTTAGAAAAATGTTTAGCCAAACAAATAATTGATTTTTTTGAGAGTAATGGTTTGTTTAGTGAGAGCCAATTCGGTTTTAGAGAAAAGAAAAACACCACCCTTGCTATACTCGATTTGGTGTCGGAAATCAGCGGGGCCTTCCGTGATCTTCGTTATGGGACGGTCTTGTTTTGCGATCTAAGCAAGGCTTTTGATTGCGTTGACCATTCAATTATGTTAAGAAAGTTGGGAGCCTATAATTTTTGTCCCGGAAGCATTGAGCTTCTTCAGTCTTACCTTGAGGGTAGAACACAGGCGGTGCGGTACTCTGGTGTGTTGTCGGGGAGTAGTGGGATCTCAATTGGAGTGCCCCAGGGCTCTATCTTAGGCCCATTACTTTTTTTAATTTTTATAAATGATTTCCCACCGAATGATCAACAGTCGGGGTGCACGCTCTTTGCCGATGACGCGGCAGTGTCCGTTATTGCAGAAACTGTAGAGGCTTCATTGACTATGTCCAGGGAAGCACGGGAGATGGCTGAGAGATGGTTTAATAACAATAAATTGCTGCTGAATAAGGAAAAAACTGAAAGAATGGTTTTCTCAATGAGAGACCTAAGTGGGGTTGATTCGGCGGTAGACAAGGTGAAGTTTCTGGGTGTGCATCTTGATCCGCGACTTCGGTGGGACCATCACATTAATGAACTTTCATTAAAACTAGTAAGATCGCTATACTTGCTTCGGAGCCTTTCGAGTAATGTCTCTTCGGGCCTTCTACGGACAGCTTATTTTAGCATATTTCACTCCCACATTTCATACGCGATATTGGTCTGGGGTCATGCTGCTAGTGTTCATCGTATTTTTCGTTTTCAGCGCGGTGCGGTGAGAGTGATGGCCGGCCTTCGATTCAGGGATGACTGCAGGGCGGCGTTTGTGGGGCTCGGGGTACTTACGGTGCCATCTTTATATATCTTGGAGAACCTTCTCTACGTAAAGAAAAATGTTCATATGTTTGCGACGCACGAGGATGTTCATAACTATGAAACAAGAAATAGGGGTAATATAGTGCCATTGTACTGGCGATTGAAGAGATGTCAGAGTGGTCCAGGTTACTGGGCAGTAAAATTTTTTAATGTTCTCCCTATTGAAACAAGAAATCTACCCTACAAGCAGTTTAGGGATAAAGTTAGGAAAATATTGCTTGGGAATGCCTTTTACTCATTTGACGAGTTTTTAAAGCATGATTTTAATTGAAATTCTTATTGTATAGTGACATAGACATAATGTTTTATTTAAGTGTTTTTTTAATAGCTTCTTTTTAATGCGTGTGGTCTGTACACACATTAACATATATATTGTGAGTGTTTGATAGTTCATTAAGTATATATTCTTTTTAAATTGTGACGTATGTGATACATGGTTGTAACTAACATGAAATAAATTATTGAATTATTGAAAAAATACCCTGAGGGCTTTAACTGGCAGAGTGTTCAAGAGCAGGATCCGACAGGTGCTCTTAAAAAATCCCTTATATGACCACATACAGTTTCTCACAGAAAATATATCTTTCAGTGGTGACTGATTCATTCCGTTTGTTGAATGATGATGTATACTGTCCTATATATTTTATTATGCGTATTTTAAATACTTTTTACATGTTTGTGAGTGTGGATTGCTTAGTGTATTTTAAATTTGTTAGGCTTAAATGTTTAATGTATATTTTAATGTTTTAAGGAGAAGTAGTTATTTCTTACTGATATTTTGACTTGTGTAAACCTTTTGGTATTTAACATAAATAAATGATTTGATTTGATTTGATTTGATTTGAAATTACAGAATATTTAAAACATGCAAATATTTAAGCATAAAAACAAAATAATTATTATTGTCAACCTTTGAAAAAAACGTAAGAAATATTCATATGTGTATCAATGCTGAATAATTTAGATCAAAGAGAATAGTTAAAAATATTTAACGGTCTTTATAATGAAAGGTGTATAATATGAAATATTTCTCTTTAATTAACGATAAAATGAATGACAAAATTTGATTAGTGTTTTACAAAAATATAAATAATTTTTATCTAACGTTTATTTCCCAATAAATAAACAAGCAAGGCTAATTAAAACTAATTAAATATGAGATATGAAAATAATATATAATAAGAAGTAATATTCTAAAAATAATTTATAAATCAGTTTTCTCTTTAACAAAGGTTCTCGCATATAATAAACAGTCAATATTCGTTTATGATCATTTCAACAATTAGTTTAACCACTGACAACCAAATAGTTAATAAAACAAAAATCATACGAGATTCCCCGTTTGCCAATGATTAACGATCGATATATACAGATGGGGAACATAATAAAAAAACGCCGAAACATAAAATTTAATTTTTATGTTGAGTCTTAAATCCTAAATTACTGGTTGTTTGCTTTTTGTGGCTAAATAATAAAATAAAATCGGCAAAAAGTTATTTACATAAACTGGTACTCTGAGAATCGCGCAACGTCAAGTAAAATTTTAAAAAATTACTAGATTTTGATTCACTCTAGATTATTTTAAAATTTACTGGATTGCGAACACTGCTCTGAGTTGTAAAACAATTAGTACTGATTGTATAATACATATTTACTTACTTACATTTATAGTTATTTATTAGGTAAATGAGTTATGTCACATTTAACTCTCGCGGGAAAAGTTTAGCCCAGGGCCAGTGAGTTTCCAAGTGAGTTATTTATTTATTTATGTATTGGTGCTAATAAGTACAATAGTACTCATACACAAATCAATTCAATAGGTAATCAAAGAAATAAAATACAATTTAAAAAAAACTTACTACTGTGAGTTAAGACATAATAAAAAGAAGGTCAAAAAGTGACAATACAGCCAATTCATCTAAAGCTTCAACACATAAAACAATATGAAAACAACTCCCGATGTTAGTCACAGAAGAAGGTCTCCAGAACTGGACCGAAGACAGTCCTCGAATGAAAAGAAAGCATTTTTAATCAAAAACTCTTTTACTTTGAGCTTAAATGTATTAAGCGACAGATGCTTGACGCAGACAGGCAAGGCATTAAAGATTTTGATTCCATAGTAGGACACCCATTTCAAGACCTAGAAAGCCTCAGATACGGTGTCACCAAGGAGTTGTTATTTCTGGTGTAGTGTTGATGAGTATCAGCATGAGTCATAAACCCGGAAAGGTTTTCCTTGACAAATACTAGGCATACAAATATAAGCACATACCAGGGTAAGCACCTTTAGTTGTTTGAAGTGTAGTCTACAGCACTCTCTATAACTTAAATGAGATATCACTCTTAAACACTTGCGTTGCAACGCAAATATTTTAGGCATATGCGAAGAGTGACCCTAATTAATGAGACAGTAAGTAAGTAAAGTGAAAGTACCCAAAGTAAGCAGCCCTGAGTGTGCAGGTCGACACTGAGCCAGACAAACTACGGATAAGGAATAGGCATTTCGACAATTTGGAGAATAAATCCTCAATGTGAGATTGCCAAGTCAATCCTCCATCCAGAGTAATTATTCTTCTTTATGCTATGGTAATGCCAAGAAAATTTACTGTTGCAACCAGGTCTAGCTGACAGTAGTTAAGGTCTCTAAGGAAGAATATTAAATGTTGAGTTTTGGCTTCATTTAAGCAGAGTTGACTTAATATCGCCGGATCCCTCAGATTAGCACATAACTCTTCCACTGGGAGAGCAAGGTTAGATATAATTGAATCAGCAATCAGAAAAAAACGTAGTGTCATCAGCATACAGACAGAATGCAGAGTAGGATCATAGCTGGGTAAATCATTAGCATACACAAAAAAGAGAATAGGTCCAAGAACCGAACCTTGCGTTCACCATTAAGCTCCGAGACTTACCACCCTTAAAATAGACAAACTGACTTCTATCTGTCAAATAGGACTGGATTAGCTTAATACTATTAAGATCAAATTTATAGTATTCGAGCTTCTAAAGAATTATATCATGCTCTACACAATCAAAAGCACTTGACAAATCATGAAATGTGGCATGTGAGTATAGGCCACTCTCAAAGCCCTCAAGAATTTTCTCACACCCATCCTTGACTGCCAAGCTAGTGGGGCGTCGTTGCCTAAACCCATGCTGTCTCTTGTAAAACAGTGCATTTTGTTCAAAATATTTCTCAGTCTGAATCTGAAGCAGTCTCTCAAAAATCTTACCAAAGATTGGACCAAGCAAAATAGGCTGGTAATTTTCAACATCCATTCTAGACCCCTTTTTATGAATGGGTATGACCTCGCAAATATGCCTTCAGAAAAAGCCAAGTTAATCAGTTTTGATAATGGGACAATAATCAAGTTTTTATGGTTTTTATGAGTTTCATATTAAAATCATAACTGTCTTTACTTGGACTTTTGCTCATGCCATCTATAACCTGACGCACCTGAATGTAGGTTACCTCACCAAAAAAAAGCCAGATTCACAAGGACCAAATAGCTTATAGGGATGCTAGAAGGTGGAGGAAGATTTTGTTTTAATTTGAGTTATATGTAAGAACTCATGCGTATTATGTATAATCGCGTTTTACCAACAAGTAATGAAAGCAATTAAAATATGAAGATGTCATTGTCAGAAAAATTCATCAAAA
Source organism: Pissodes strobi (assembly GCA_016904865.1). Classification (NCBI taxonomy): domain Eukaryota; kingdom Metazoa; phylum Arthropoda; class Insecta; order Coleoptera; family Curculionidae; genus Pissodes; species Pissodes strobi. The sequence goes on from MU182841.1 coordinate 143,993, forward strand.
AATGAGTTTTTTTTTAAATAGTTTAATGTGCACATTTTGTCTGTATCCAGACAAATATCTCTGACTGGATTATTATATTTTTTACATCAAAAATTGTGGTATATTTTTCTATTCTTGCGTTTTTCCCATTGGCATTCTTATTGCGCTCATTGTTCTAATTTGAATTCTGTATTTTTTTAATTGTTACTCTTTTAGCTTTTGCGTTAATTTTTTTACTTGTCTTCTTGTATTCATTCTTTTATATTGAATTTCATCTACCATCTTGTTCATTTTAAAAATGGCTACATTATCAATTTTTGCTTGATTTTCTTTTCAATTGATTTTCTATTTTATCCATTCTTTTAAATTCAAACATGTTTTTGTTTTGTTTTAAAGATTGCTGAATTTTATCATCTATACCTGCCTTTTTATTTTACTTGCATATTTATTTTATTGATTCTGCCAGTTTGAGTCTTGTTTGCTTCCTCTTATTTTCAAAATTTTTATTTTCCCTTGTATCTTTTCTATTGTTATTGTATTTAATCTATTAGGTTGAAACATGTCTGTGTTCTTTTTTTTAAATTGCCACATTTTTGTTCATTTGCCTTCTTTGCACTTATATTCTTATTCCATTCATTCTTATAGTTTGAATCTTGTCTTCTCCTTTATTTTATATTAAAAATGTATGCTACTTTATTTTTCTTAGTTAGTAAATTTTTTAATGCAAATTATGTCTGCCCCTTTTTTACATAAAAAATTGTTGAACATTTTTCTATTTCTTGTTTTATTTCCACTTGGAATGAAATCCTGTTTAAAATCAAAACTAAATTACAGAAAATAGAAATTGTAGAAGTTCCAAAATAAATTAAAAAAAAAATTATTGCAGCTACTGCTGGCAGTATTCTGGATAAGTCAAAATCCATATTATATAATAAAGAAATGAAAGAATTTGAAGACTGAAAAATCAAAAAAGATGTGAAAAACGCAGGTAAAGATGCCTTACTGACATATTTTTTCAATTTAAGTGAAAAACTAGCTACATCCACCTTATGAACCAAATATCTACGTTGAAATCAACTTTCAAGGTCTACAAGAAGAACATTGAATTCTTTAAATTCGGAAGATTACTGGCATCTGTAAAAGTAAAATACATAATACGGGGAGGGATAAAAAATATAATGCAACATTTTCAGTGATCGAAAATGTCCTTATTTTGAATAGAAAGTTCTAGATATCTTGACACCAGCGGAAACTTTAGTTCTTCTTCAGGCCAGAACCAACAGCAAGGCATGCAAGGTTAGAAAAAACAGATTGGAAAAGAGCCAACGAAATTGTTACATTTGAAAAAAATTAATGGGCAATAGGAGAATTCCAGCCTTATAAGTCCCCCAGACCAGATGGAATCTACCCAGTTCTGTTGCAGAAAGGGCAGGATATACTAATGCCACACATCTGCAAGATTCTCAGAGCATGTATAGCTTGGGGACACACGCCAGCGGCGTGACATAGGGCAAAGATCGTCTCTTTGCCAAAAATAGGCAAGCCACCTGACCAAACACCAAAGTCATACATACCAATAAGTCTAACTTCATTCCTGCTCAAAACACTGGAAAAACTATCCGCGACAATTTTCTCTCAACAAAACCCCTTCACGAGCGTCAATATGCGTACTAACCAGGAAAGTCTACAGATTTAGCCCTGGATGATCTAAATAGATTCCTGATGGAGGCAATAGATGATAAGGGAGTGGCACTAGCCATCTTTCTGTACATAGGGGGTGCTTTTAACAACAATCCAGCCAAATCGCTGGTTAAGGCACTCAAACACAAAGAAATCCCCCCAGCCATCTGAAACTGGATCCAAACAAACCTAAAGTATAGGACAACAACTGCCACCATAGGTGCGGATACGGTTACGGCGCGGGTTGGGAGGGGCTGCCTCCAAGGAGGGGTCCATCACCACTACTCTGGGCCATTCTGGTAGATAGTCTACTAGAAAAGATGGCAAATGAACGATACTTCTGCCTATGCTACGCAGACGACTTAGTCATAATAGTCACGGGAAGGAACATGGGCTATGTTTCAATAAGAGTACAAAAAGCCTTGAACATAGTAAGCAAATGGTGTGAAGAAGAGGATCTGTCGGTTAATCCGCTGAAACCCACAATAGTCCCATTCATAAAGAAGAGAGCATTAAAATATCTGAAAAATCCAATGCTCAGCTGGATAATAATTCCCTTTTCCAAGGAAGTTACATACCTAGGTGTCACTTTTGACCAAGGTATGGCTTGGGGACCGCAACTTAGCAAGGTCACTCAGAAAGCAAGAATAGTACTGGGCAGATAGATGCAGGCGACTTTGCGGGAGAAACTGGGGGCTGAGCCCCGAATTGAATCTCTGGTTGTACAAAATGGTGGTAAAACCCATGCTAACCTATGGCTCTGTAGCCTGGGGCATAAAGGCCACGTAAACAGGTGTAATCAGGCAACTAGAAGGCTAGGCTGGCACATACGTGCCTCTCGGGAGCGATGAGAACAACCACAACTGTACCACTGGAAAATGGGGGGCCAGTAAGGTTACGTTGGGATCTGAGCCATTCTGCGGGATAGCAGGAAGAGTCTTCAAAATAGCAGCTAAAAGCTGGATAGATATACAATCTCTAAACTGGTAGTTGCAAACACCGGGGCAACTACAGGCCAAACAGTTCATAACACTGCTCCCCAAAACTCACCGCAGATCTGCTTAAGAGGAGTCGCAAGACGATAAGAATATTAGTGGGTCAGCTGACGGGACACTGTAGATAGAATGAACAGACACATCGAAAATATTGGCCTGGCAGATAACAGCCATTGCAGGTTCTATCAGGAGGAGGAGGAAACTCCAAAACAGGTGTGGTGCGAGTGTGAGGCTCTCTGCAGGCTCAGGTATGCAAGGCTAGGAGAGGCCAAACCAGGACCTGCAAAGTACATGAAGGAGCCGGTACTCCATTTGTGGAGTCTGATTAGGAAGACCAGACTGGATGAGGTCCTCTAAGCATAGTTCGGAGTGCTACAATAAACCTGCATAGGTCGCAGTGGCAAAGGCGGGTACCAGCGCCACCTCCCTTCAATTCTATTCTATTCTAGTTCTTCTTCCTTCTAGAAATACCTAGCTTTACGGCTTTTTCAAAAATATGGGTTTTCACACAAAACTTGGCAAGTAAGAACAAAATTATTCTTGCAATAAAATCTCTTCATATAGAATCAAAGCTGGAGGTGCTTGAAATGACGTCCATCAACTTCAAGGTATTTTCTAAATATCAGCCAATTATTATAAGCATCCTCAAGAAATTGCCCAGAGATATTCTCGATCACCTCTCGAATACTGTTGTAGAGTTCCTCTAAATTTTGAGGTTGTCTACGGTAAACGCTATTCTTGGTGTAGCCCCATAAAATTTAATCCAGTGTAGTCAGGTTAGGTGATCTGGGGTGCCCAGTTTATTGGTCTTCCTCTACATATCCATCTATCACCAAATTTATTTTGCAAAGACTGGCGAAGTGTGATAGCGAAATGTGGAGGTGCGTCATCTTGCCGTCACCGTTAGCTTGGTAGTCTTGATCAATTTGCGGATAAAAGAACTGATCGAGCATATCCACGCTCTGACTATAGGATTGGAAGATAGAATGGATCGTATTCTTTGTTCTGGATAAACCACACCAAACTGTAACTTTTGGAGAATCTCTTACGTATTCCTCGAATACACGAGGATTTTCTGATTCCCTTATTCGGCAATTATGTCAATTAACTTTACCACTAAGAAATGTGTCTTCATAGGACATAATGAAATTGATCAAAAAATATTTCTTCGAGGCTAAGCACTTCATTGCAGAATGTCTTCTCTCTTTTTGGATAATCAGCTACTTTGGTTTCCTGCAAAATTTTTATTGCGTACAGTTTAAGTTGTTTCATAATTCTTAGTCATGGAGTATGGCAAGGCTGATCCAGCAATTCCGTTTTTCCTAATAAGAGATTCGGAATTATTATTATTATTCATTATTTATTCATACCATAATTTTATAGCAGTTCTGCTTGGGGGTTCTTTATTGAACGTCCTTCTAAACTTTTGCTGGTTTAGTTTCAACATATATTAGCAGAGCTTTCCCTTTTTCAGATAAAGAGTACCTACATTTTTACTAAAATTACAATGACAATTTCAATGAACTTTTGATATTTCGATAAGTTTTGATGTTTAGGCTAAGCAAGAAGTAAGGTAGAAATAATGCAGATAATAAATTGTTATGTAGTCTTATGTTGGAAGGATCATATTTTCTGAACTGTAAACCTAGGTATTTCTAGACGAAGAACTCAGAATCTTGCTCATCAGAAAGGACAAACGTAGATAATTCATTTTACATTAGAAGTACATTATTTCGAGAGCAAAACGTCGTCGGAAAGATCCATCATGGCGTAATTTATCTTGATTTTAATCTATGATATAAACGGATATACTAGAATTAAATTTGAGACGATTAAAATACTACGCCAAAATTAGCTGGTAATCCACCAATTTTAATTAATCAATGTCAAAACGAAAAACAGATGTTGAGGTATTAAGTTAGAAGGTTCTCACCTATTATCGATTCAATGACTTTGGAAAACAAGCGTAATATGACGATGGATGTATTATCCGAAGCCATTATGAAGCAAAAAACAAAATAATGCTATAAGAAAATAATATAAACATTATTTCGACTATCCGACATGGACAGAAAATTGAAAATGTTGCCTATTTACCAGATTTTGCTTATGCGGCCGAGGACGGTATTGTTGTTTATGTCATCCAATCAACTAAGCCACATCTAACATAGCCACTTGAGGTTTGCATAATGAAATAGTGTTAATAATTACCTACATATAAGAACCGATATTCATTCTATTGGATCTAAATGAATCATAAAACAGAAGAAATTTCAAAAAATAATATCTATAAACCAAGAGAGCTATGGTTTTAACAAAAAATACCTCAGATAACTATGAGTCACTCAGAGAACACTGGTCTCTATGAAAAACGGATTCTGAAACAATTTAGTGTGAGATAAAAAAAATAACAGACATCATGAAACGTATTGCATGTCTTAAGGTGGATATCGGCTAAATATATAGAAATGCATAGCACAGAAAAGTGGATCAGCTGCGAACTAACCCAACTTGTAGACGAATCAACTCGGATCTCAGAGAGGGGACGATCTAAGAGAGTTCTACCTAGATTTTCTTTGGCTCAACGTCTGCATGCTTTGGCACTGGCGATCTGTCAAGAAGAGCTTACGCAAGTAATCTCCTGAGGAATGAAAGCATAGATGGAAGCATAGAAAAACCCTGGTTCGACAGAAAATGCAAAAGAGCTGTAGGTAGGAAACAGCAAGCCTACTAGTACTGGCATAAAAACCAGACCGCTGAAAATCTCAATTATCTTACCGAAGCCAGGAACAAATGCAAACGTGTGATTGACGAAACTAATGAATAACACCATGAAAGGACCAGGAATAGACTTTTGCCAAGGAAAAGCAAACCTGCTCACCAAAATGTTTTGATCCTACTCTACCTTAAACGTCCCCCAAGGCAAGGCTCTCCACACCATATCGATCATTAACACTACCATGGTAGAAGTTAAGTTTCATCACCGTGATATTTGTAAAATCCTCAAAGTACTAGATACGTAAACGGCATTAGAACCGGACCATATCGCCATCGTGCTAAGGAACTGCGCCAACGAACTAACACCCATTTTTTCCTGACATTTTCCTCTGTTTTACCGAAAAGGGATTTACCCATCTTCTTGGAAAGTCGCTCGAGTGCAACCTGTTCCAAAAAAAAAACACGCCCTCAAACTATCGCTCAATTACCTTGCTTCCAATAACATCCAAACTCATGGAACGTGTAGTCAATCAGCAACTAATCAAGTACCTCCAGACCAATAGATTAGTTAGTGATAACCAATACGGCTTTCGCAAAGAGAGATCCACAGGAGATATATTGGCCTATATCACCCATATATGGAGTAGGACAGTTGATAACTACGAAGAATCTCGATCTATTGCGTTGAATATTTCAATCGACAGAGTTTGGCATGACGGATTGCTCAACAAACTGCCGGACTGCCAACCTCTCTCTGCAGCTGGCTTGCCAGTTTCCTTAAGAACCGATCTCGGCACGTTGCGGTTGATTGACACATCTCAGACACATTCACCATTATCGCGGACATGCCTAAGGGCGCAATACTTTCACCAACTCTGTTTCTCATCTATATTAAGGACCTGCTGAACGACACCAACAATCCTGTTTACAGTTTTGCAGATGATAGTACCCTGTCTCCCAATTTAGATCGGAAAAATCTTTACCAGCGACTGAGACATATAACCGCAGACAGAAGCAGATTACAGCAATTAATCAAAGTTCGGAGAAAGGTCGAACTTGGGGCGACAGAAATTTGGGCCAGTTCAATGCAGAAAAAATCCAAGCAGCCATGTTTGTTAAGAGAGCCAATACGGCGGGCCCTGACATCATTATGGCAGGATCGACCATTCCTTCGTCCTCGACGACTGGGTGTCTCGGTCAACAGCAATATGCCCTAACATGACCACGTTGCTAACATCGCAAATTCAGCCACGCAGAAGCTTGGTGCGCTATTTCGCAACAAAAAACTGTATATACCGCAGCAGCTGCTCTTGGTCTACAAATCGCAAATAAGATCGTGCTTAGAATATTGCTCACACATTTGGGGTGCCGCACCAAAGCATACCTTAAAGCCGCTGGATTCCATTCAGAACTCGGAGTTCACCGGGGATCTGGATAGTTTGGAACAACGTACACATGTGGCCGAGATATCCCTGTTTTACAGATACTTTTACGGCAGATGTTCCCAGATTTGTGTTCTTCGTTTTTGTCATTTTTATAACTATGTACTTGACGCTAAACCTGTGGCTCTCTAATTAATACTATTTCACTATTTGTGTCCTATGGCATTATCACTTGTGCCAATGCCAGTGCGGCGATAGCGAACTGGGTTTTTCGACTTGGAAATATCAATTGGGATTTATAGATATTTACAACTGGGATAAAAGCTCTATTAATATACGTATGTCATCATCGTCATCATCAATCGACCAATCGCGTCCACTGCTGGACATAGGTCTCCCGTAGCTTTCTCCATCCTTGCCGATCCTGTGCTGCCTCTATCCAGTTTGTCTTTATCCTTTTGATGTCGTCGGTCCATCTGGTTGGTGGACGACCTCTACTTCTGTATGCGTCTTGGCGCGGTCTCCACTCAAGTATCCTCTTTGTCCAGCGATTGTCCGAAATTCGCGCCATATGACCGGCCCAGTTCCATTTTAAGGTTGTTATACGGGTAACCGCGTCCGTCACTCCAGATCTCTCCCTTAGTGTTATATTTGGGATCCTGTCTCTTAGCGATATACCTAACATCGACTTCTCCATTTTCCTCTGCGCGATACTTATTCTATTTGTAGTGTTCTTTGTGATGGTAAGTGTTTCAGCCCCGTATGTAAGCACAGGCAACACGCACTGATCGAATGCTTTTCTCTTTAGGCATATTGGAATGTCTGACTTAAAGATATTGCGCAGCTTTCCAAAGGCCGCCCATGTTATGCCTATTCTTCTCGATATTTCGCGTGTTTGGTTGTCTCTACCAATAGAGATTTCGTGACCAAGGTATTTATAAGAGCTTACTTGCTCTATGCTTACGCCGCCTATCTTGATTGCCTCACTCATAACAAGATTTGTCATGTATTGAGTTTTGTTGGTGTTAATTTTGAGTCCAACAGAGTTCGATGCTTCCCTGAGCCTCCGTAGCATTTGTTTTGCTTCGTCCATACTTTCTGCGACAATTAATATACCGTCGGCGAATCTCAGATGGTTCAGTTTTTCGCCATCTATATTTATGCCCATATCACCAAAGTTGGCCTGGTTGAACATATATTCTAGGAGGGTTGTGAATAACTTTGGTGATATGACGTCTCCTTGGCGTACACCTCGTGCAATATCAAAGTCTTGGGAATCATCTTGCAGCCTAACATAAGCATTTGCTCTTTGGTACACGTGTTTGATGACCTCGATGTATCTATGATCGATACGGCATTCAGCAAGAGCTTGTAGCACTTTATGCTGGTTTATTGTGTCGAAAGCCTTTTCGTAATCGACGAAAACTATGCAGAGGAGTTTATTATATTCGATGCATTTTTCGATAAGGGACTTGACTACTTGTAGATGGTCATTTGTGCCAAATCCGGCTCGAAAGCCAGCTTGCTCACGGGGTTGATATAGGTCGAGTTTATTTGTTAACCTCTTGTTAATGATTCTCATGAATAGCTTATATATATGCGATAGTAAACTAATGAGTCTGTTATTTTGCAGGTTGGTGATATCTCCTTTCTTATGCAGTATTATAATTATTGCCCGATCCCATTGGGAAGGTGTTGTCCCAGTTTGTAGGTAAGCATCAAATAGCTTGCATAATGCATTTAATAAAGTAGTTCCGCCGGCTTTTAGGGATTCGTCTGCTACGCCGTCGTCGCCAATTGCTTTATTGTTTTTCATATCTCTTATTTCGTTTAGGGTAATATTTGGAATATCCTCGGATCTTTGATTTTGCACTTTATTTATGTTGGTGTCCAAGCTCACTGCATTTTTATTGCTATATAGTCTCCGGTAGAAGTCTTCTACAACCTTTAATATTTCCATTTTATTTGTTGTTATTTGGCCACTCTGTTTTGCTAGCTTGGAGATGTTTTTCCTGCCTTCGGAGAATGGCTTCCGTAGCGATTTCATGCCCTTATTTTGCTCAATTACCCTTGAGATTTCATTTGAGTTGTATGTTCTTGTATCCCTTCGCACTGCCTTGGATATTTCTCTATTTAGGCGTCTTAATTCTGTTGCGTTTGTTGTATGTTTATTTGTCAGATTTCTTCTCCTTTCCATTAGTTGTTTAGTTCTTGTACTGAGTTTTTCGCTTCGTTGGATGCTTTGTGTCTGGCATTCTTTTACTGCGGTTTTTATATTTGGATCTAAAACAGTTTCCATATGTGGTAGCTGTGATTTTATTCTATGCTGATTCTGGGTTTCATCTCTAAGCGGTCTCCATTTGCTGGATGTTGGTTGTTTAATAAGCTTTCGCCGTTCATTCTTGATATTAATTGAGATTTTGGATCGGACCAGCCTGTGGTCGCTGCCTATTGAAAACTTATTCAGCACAGTTAGATCCCGCATTATTTCCTTTCTGTTAGATATGATAAAGTCGATTTAAGTCCCCTATTAGCATGCTGTAGTTGGTAGGTTCTTGCTGTATTGCGATATTTATATCATCATAGAATACTTCCACCTCAGCGTCCGAGTGTGCGGATGTAGGTGCGTATACCTGGATAATTTTTAACGAGTATCTAGTGTTTAGTTTGTATATGAGGTACATTACTCTATTACTGATACTGTGGATCTTGGTGACGTTTTGTATATGCTTTTTCTGTACTAGGAACCCCACTCCTCCTTCGTTTATGTGTTGGCCTCCTCTGTAGTGTAGCAAATGGCCTGAATGAAGTGTTAGTTGTTCCTCATCTGTTCTTTTATGTTCACTTATTCCTAGTATATCCCATTTGATATGGGAGAGTTCTTCCTCGAGTTCTTGTAGTTTCTGGGTTTTTGATATCGTTCTAGTATTTAGAGTAGCGATGGTCAGTTTTCGGTTTTGGTAGCCTATCCTGTATCGGAGATTCTTCGCACCCTCTGCTCGCTTCCATGTCCTTCTGCTACCTTGGTCGGGGGTAAGCGAGCTGCCGGGGACTGAGGGCCGTGTGTTCTGATGTATGGCTGATTACGGGGGTTTTAGCCATTTGCTCTACCACGCTGGCCAGTGCGGGTTGGTAGGGTTGATACGGAAGGGATAGGGAAGGGGTAAGACGGATTTTGGTAAGGATCTAATAGGTTTAGGACATGTTTTCCCCGGTAGTCTGGAGGGGAGGAAAAACAAGTGCTCACTTCAGGCAGGGTCGCCACTCCCTGTGGTAGGACTATTTACACCGGGATCGTGAAAAGTTCTTACCTGCTACCTATATACGTATGTAGAAGTTAAAAAAATCAAAAGGTTATAGACCAATGGTGTCCGGCCTTTTCAATATGTTAAACTACTTTGATAATTTTGGATTAAACAGTGAGCTACGTCTATGTAGTCGACCTAAATAAAATAATGCACAGTTGTATTCGACATGCATGTATTTGTTTTACTAATTAACCAACCCAAACTAATATTAGCAATACATGCTATGCTTGAAAATAAACACAATTTTTATGCAGTCACAGTGACACGTCACATACGACTTAATAAAATTGTATAAAAATAACAAAAAAGTAACGCACTATTTTAAGCAAAAGTTTCTGCAGATAAAAAATGCATGTTCAATGAGAATGCTGACACTCAGGCTCATCGATACATTTATCCAAATGTTAATCTGTAAGTCGATTGGGGTATTTGCTCCATAATCAAGTTGGGATATTCCTATCTCCAGCACTTCCCATTGAATCTTCCAAAAAAGTTTAGTTTATTTTATCTTTTGAACCTGAAACAATAGAGAATTACACAAGTAATTCGGATTTAAAATTTTCAGTAAATTGGTTTACTGTGCTATTTTTATTTACAGAAAAAAAGTAACCTGGTTGTATCAATTATAAGCGATTCAATGAGAAATAAAATCGTTTCAAATAAATAATAGTAGAAAATTAGAATTTCAATATTATTAGCAGGAAATACAATTTTTATTGAAACCAATACTCCTTCTTAATATTGAAGCAACCTTGTTACGAGTTTAGAGTGGGGCGTCATCGGCGACGTACCGGCTGGCTAGCCGCCATTGCAATTCAAAAAGTGATAAGGTCAATAGTGTGTGCTGAAAAGATGGGGGTTTGGAAGAGGAGCATTTAATACCCGCATCCAATGCTATAAGTAAGAAACCAGAGTCTGTTTTATATGAAGTAAAAGCATTGGGTGCCATTTTGGTGTCTATTAAATATCGTCCGTTAAATTAATAAACATTCAGAAGCAATTATATTTCATTTATTAAGAGAAATTAATAATGCAATATTATTAGTCAGATTCAACTCAACAATATAAATATTGTATAAAAACCTAATACTGTTTTAGGCAAAAGAACATTATACTCTCATGAAAAAGCCTTATTGAGCAATTAGTTGTAGAGTAAATGTTTTACCCAATAAAACATTCTAATTGAATCATTCAACGAAATCTAATGAGGCTATATATTTAAAACAATATCATTTTCCAATCGTAGACTTTCATTTGCAACAATGACTATATTTAAAGAAAATTGAATACAGCATATTATTGAATTGATTGATATGTTTTTGAGGCAATGACAGTATTTTTTTCTGTGTCAATTGGTTAATGTCTCTTTTCAACTTGCTACATAATTCGTGGCTTTATAGAGAAAAAATCGCTACCTTACCCAAAATGGAATGCACTTCATGAAGCAAGAATTCTCAAAAATATACCATAAACGCAAACAAATCACTCAAGATATGTTGTGATAAAAGGGAACAATAAAAGTGCTCTAGACCTCTGTAAATACCGCGGCCATTGAAATGTAAAATGATGACGTTTAAAGGTCTATATAATGATGTCATATCGTGGAAACCAAAAATTACCAATAGCCCTTGAATGCTGTTGGTAAACACCAGACCAGAATGTGATGTTTAGCGATCAGACGCTTAAAATGATGAAGATCAATTAGGGCAACTTTTACCCGAGTGATTGATAAACAATTATAATTGTATATATTGTAAATATTATTGCTTTTAAAAAATACTTATATTCCATAATACTAATCTCGCATTACACATTATCTGGAAATGATAAGGAAGGATCTTATTCTTGTCGGTTTGAAGGCCGAAGAGGTACTATAGAACATCAAATTATAAATTTTGCTTGCTGTGGTCTGATCACCAGATTAGCTATAAAATACAATGGATGCGATCACAATCATAAAAACGAAAAATACGACTAGATTAGTGAACTTAATCTTTTAATAACATGCTACTTGTTTTTTACTTAGAATTGTTTACATACTATACCTACATAATTCCTAAGCATATAATCTCTAATCTGTAAATTTAAAATCTTAATCTGCAACAAATAATTATAGGTAATCACTGAAGGATGACTAGGATCATCACCTACGAAATACAAGGACAGCATCACTTCTATACCAAGAGTTTCTTAGTATTTCCATATTATATTTTAAAATACTTCCAATGACCTCATAAATGGTGTTAGTAAAACTCAGTTGGAAGGCGGTAGCAGGAAATAAAAAGCAAAATTAGGTTATTTATACTTATTATTCCAAAAAATACTTAAATTTTATAAATGAATGTTAATGAAAATAGTGGCGGCTCGTGGATATTTGAGGCTACTTTGCTACTACTATTTTTTTGGATGCACGCCCATTAAGGTTTATTTTAAGGCACTGAAAACAATAAGCATGACCAGCAAAAAAGCTTTCCCTGTTTAATTGATCCGGTTTAACAATCATATTTTTTATACTATTAAAGCGGTGAATTTGATGATTCTCTGTTGATTTTAAAGAAATTAAATTAGGTTGGGATTGTTCTAAAGTTTTAATGATGTAATGCTTATTTTCATAATTTAATGAATTAAAATTTGTGCTCACTAGTCAATCTATGATATATTAAGATTGTTTCATTTCATTTAACTTTAAATATCGGAATTATCCATGTCTTTACGATCGATCCAGCGAAACTCCTTCAATAGTGTAGTAGGCAGAGTGTTTGTCTGTCATTTCTGCGCTGCTGGTTCGATTCCCGTCGGTCGGGACAGATGTTTTGTTTGCCTTTTTTAAGGTTATGGTTGTTTTTTATTAATTTACTTTTTTTCTTAATTTTGGGTTAGCCTTGGGTTAGTTCTTGTTGATTGCGCCCCCGTAGCGAGCGGAGAGCCATGCAAAGCCATAATAATACCTATTATTCTTGATTCGCCATTGCGCATGTACGGTATCCCATCGAAAATTTGCCCCTATCGCTAAACGCTTGTGATTTCTGACGAGTGTCTCGCGACAGTTATGATTTTGGCTGCCCTCAAGGATTTTTTACAAACCTACAAAGAAGGGGGATTCTTTGTGAATGTATTCGCGGAAACACATGCAAGCTGCTGTATATCCTCTATAATACGGCTTTTGTTAAATATATCCTGGTTTTAAGTTAGATGAAGCAACATATTTCGTAAAAAGTGCATCCAAAGTACGGGCACGTATTACAATAAGTAATATTTCATTTTTCGCATGGCCCTCTGCTCACTACCGCTCGCTACGGTGGCCCAAGAAAAGGAAACTAACCAGGTGCTAACCCAAACGTAACCCAAGACATGCCCAAAATCAAGAAAAAAACTGTTTGCTAACCAAAACTAAACCAAGACATACCCAAAATCAAGAAAAAAACTGTTTAGAAACAACCGTAAAAAAATAAAAAAAAGGCAACGGGGTCTGAACTTGGGCCGCCGCCGATAGTCGCCGAATTGAGACCTAACCATCTAAACCTCTCGACCACGAGGGCTCTTGCTCCAAATTGACTGCATGATTGCATCGCGAAGACATCGAATGCAATCGCTCGAGCTCGAGATAACGCCACCTACACTAAATGGCGTTGGAGACGCTTTTACCACAGCTATGTAAGCTGTGCTTTTACCTTGATGGCAGCCAAAATCATAACTGTTGCGAGACGCTCATGATTTCTGCGGCCGGCAGGGAATTAACAGCGATCCGTGTGACGGAGGCAGAAGAGTTTAAAGTTAAAGGTTCCTGTAAAGATTCCTATTGCTTCTTCATTCAAACAAGGCCAGAGTCCAGCGTAACTTTCAGAGGTTATCTATACTAGATGGTCCTGCTGCATGAAAGAAATTCCATTTTTGAGCGCTCGTGTGAAATGTACTAAATTTGACCAATTTCCCTATAAAATGTACTATTGTACTTACACGTAAAAAATGTACTAAATTTAGTACAAATGTACTAAAACGGTAACGCTGCTCTGCTAGGCTGGCAACGTCAACGTACCTATCTTAAGGCCCCTACACACCTTGATACATGGTTGCACAGTTTACAAGTCTCAAGGTAAAACGGAACGTGTGGCTGGAAGTCTTAATACTTTTCGCGCGTGTACAGTTCAAAAGCTTGGCTCGAAGGATTTCAAATCGCGCTTGAAATTTGGTATGCAAGCCAACTGGGTCGAAGACAAGCTCGAACGTGTATTGGAGGTAACGTCTTTACTTTGTGCCGACTCGTCAGTTTAGCAGTTTATAGTTTATTCTGTGTGTGAAGCTTTGCCGATTTTTTGACTATGGCGGATTTGCGAAACTATTCGCACGCATTTATTCTAGAATTCATTCAATTATATAGAGGTAACCCATGTTTATGGGAAATAAAATCTAAAGATTATAGTAATCGCAACAAAAAAGCTGCAGCTTATGAGGTACTATGTGACAAACTGAAAGAAAAAGATAACACAGCAACCAAAGATAGTGTAATAAATAAAATTAACTCACTCAGGAGCTGTTTTCGAAAGGAGTTAAAAAAAGTGAAGGCATCTGAAAAGTCAGGCAAGTATTTTTAACCTTATTAATGGCTCAAAGATAATACCTGGTGTAATTGAGGTCGCTTTTCTGCCGCTATTTTGTCATTTTTCTGAAACCCCTTGTATATTTTTGCATATTCCTATTCTACAAACTTTTAGGTTTCCCAAATATTTTTAGGTGCCGGAGAGGAAGATATCTATAAGCCGTCTTTATGGTACTTCGATTGTTAACTTTTTTTGATAGACCAGGAAACTCCACGGAGAAGTACATCAAATATCGACGAGGAATCGGATGATACTGAGGATGCTGATAATCGAACTGAGGGCAATGAAAATGTAAGGAAATGAAAACACGTACCGTAGGGCCGAAAAAGAAACTAGTACAATATTATATTTTTTTATCTCATAGACTACGAATTTACAAAAACTGCAAAATTCTAAAAATTTCTAGATCTATTTGTCTTTAATATCTTGCAAAAACAATTCGAAATAGATACCTTAAAACGAAACAATTTTTAGGATAACATTCAAGATCAAGATGAGATGACGGATATATCAACACCAGAAACACCGGCTTCTACAAAGTCTACGATATCTTCAAAACACTCTACAGTCAAAAGCCGGAAGTCAAATCAAGTTTTAGGGCTAGTGGCACAAAATTAAAAGCCTCGAACTCGGCAAAATACTCATCTTTTGGACAATATGTCGCGGAAGAATTGAGATCAATGGCAACGCACCAAGCAATTTTTTGTCAAAAAATAATTAATGATGAGATTTTCGAAGCTAAACTAGGATATTTAAACAGAAGTTCCTCAATATCAAGCAAAACTGATAACCGAGTGGAACAAACGCGAACTAACCCAACAAATCAAACAATAGTTTATTCCGCTTTACCATCAACGTCAACTAACGCAACAAATAAAACAACAGTTTATTCCGCTTTATCATGAACGTCAACTAACACAAGAAATCAAACAACAGATTATTCCGCTTTACCATCAATACA
This sequence comes from Pissodes strobi, assembly GCA_016904865.1. Classification (NCBI taxonomy): domain Eukaryota; kingdom Metazoa; phylum Arthropoda; class Insecta; order Coleoptera; family Curculionidae; genus Pissodes; species Pissodes strobi. Next base: position 159,614 of record MU182841.1, read on the forward strand.
ATATACTAACGTCGATACCAATACAGAGCATTTCCCAGATTATTCAAGTTCTCAACGAGCAAATGCCTCACAATACTTTCATACTTTTACTGTAGACCATGAGTCTTCAAAATGTTAAATGTACTCCCACATAAGTTAAGATATAAGTTGAAATTTCTAAAATAGGTGTGTTATTTTTACCTGCCCTAATTAGTTATAAGTTCTGGGAATTTTTGTGAAACATTTATTTCTTTTCCAATAATCCCCTTAATTAATAAAGTAAATTAAAAAAAAATGGAACTTACCTGCAAATATGTTTTTTTTTTAGAACTTTATATAAAGCAGCACACGTTTCTGGTATAATTCGTGATAGAGCCTGAGGAGAAATTACTGTTGAAAATTTTAAATCTTCATAACTTCTGCCAGTGGCCAGAAAACGTAAAGTAGCGCTTAATCGCTCATGTGGACTGATAGCATCCCTCATTGCTGTGGCTGAGTGCTTAATAAGTGGAGACACCATATGTAGAAGTTCGAAATAAGTAGCTTCATCCATTCGAAGATAATTATTCCAATTTGTGGGTTCCAATCTCAATTCGCTTAATAAATTCATATGTGTAAATTTGCTTCTTTTAAGAAGCCATGACTTTGCCCATTTGGATCTAGGTTTACGTTTGTTTTTCTTTTTTAAAGAAAGCACTAAGGCTACAGCAATTAAATTATCTTTATTCATTACTTAAATGTCGCAGGCAACGCAGATATCAAGACATATCTTAATACTTAAACTGTGCAACCAAGTATCAAGATAAGACTGAGCGTGTGTAGGGGCCTTTATAACGTATGCCATTTATGATTTCACACCAGCGCGCAGCGTTCGATCTCGTGTCGATGATGAGTTGACCCGAGCTATTTACGTCTCCTTCTTTCATAACAGATGAGACAAGAATGCTATAAAATTGTGATTATTTTTCAAAGAAAAGAAGTGCCGATACGTACTGCATATATTAGAAGTGGTAGAGTAGCAATTGGCAGCAGTATAATAAATATTTTGATAAATAATTGTAAATATTCTTTTGCCAAAAAATATGGATTCACAGTGAATTATAGGGAGGCTAAGCCTCCCTTGCCTCCTCTGACGAGCCGCCACTGAATGATAAGAAGAACCTGTGGCAGATTGAAAATATCTAACCCCTGAAATTTTGATTTAGATGGCTCAAATTGCATGAAAAAAGTCCAGATTCCATATATTATGGTGGTATTTGGAAATTTTAAAGGCTTGTTCTTGGCGGTAATAAACTATACAACTTAAACGATAATTTATACGTGATGGCAACTGAAATTAATCACAGTTGCATAATTGGGGTTTAAAGATTCACGTTATCTAGTATAATATTTCTGATGAGGATAACTGTCATTATTTTACAAAATTACTTAAAAAACCTGTGTACGCGTAAAACTCCATAACAGAAGTGAGAACTTCAATAAAGCGATATAAAAACTAAATAAAACTTTTTGGAGGCGTCGTCGTCGGTTATCGATCCCGATATCTCTCGGATACTAGGCGAGCGTTCTACCTCTGAGTTACGGTCTCATTGAAATACTTGTGTCAAAATTGAATATAAGTACACAGACCGCATAGTTTTTACTTCAGAAATCACCAATTCTGTATTTTCTATTGGATCAATGCGATTTTTTGGTATATTCTACAACCCGCCCCTTTAGTGTGTTCCAGTAATAAAATATGCGATGATGTGTCAAAATTTGAAATTGCCAAGTTTAAATTCAACGAGTTCACCCTGTATAAAAGACGTCATCATTTTTAAAACGTGTTTTTGTATAGTTTTTGGCGTTCGAAGTATCGAAGATAAGAAATTCTATTTCGAGAAAAAGAACCTTAATTTTTTGCCTATGACCCTAGCTGAATATTATGGTATGTCAGAATATTAAACGTCTTCTTAAATTGAATTATAAAAATGGCACTGAGAGTTTTTCTTCATAATTGAATTGCCAACGAAAGTTGCTGGGACACTTTCGAAAGAACTAATTGTTCCCTTAGACAAAAAACCGGAACATTTTGTTTTACTAATAAGCAAAGAGCAAAAAGGGTTGCTGAATCTTCAAAACAGAATATAGTTAAATAGCGTTCTATATTTTCTTATAACAGATTGGACTTAGGTAGTTGACTAGAAAATCTAAAAGGAGATCATGGAGGCAATTCTGCGAGGGCGTAGACGAATTAGACCCAGCAGAGCGTCTTTAAAGAATCCTTTCAAAAAATCATTCAAATGGTATTGGCATATTATTAAGAGAGCCAGACGGCGAATTCCGCAACGATCAGAACGATATTACAGATTCACTTTCCTGGATCACAAATCGTAGAAGATACCCAGAACCAGACTAATCCTCACAACGAAGGGTTGCAGAGCCCGAACAGGAGGTACAAAAGACTGGCAGGTAAAATCTTCACTAACAATAGAAGAAAACTGACAATCAAGAGCGTTAAGCCCTACAAATCCTCCGGCAAAACGGGATCTTCCTTGCCCTGCTTCAGAAAAGCTATGAGATCCTGAAGGGGCACCTACAAAAATCTTCATAGCTAGCCTTATCCTAGGACATATATCTAAGACCGGCCGACGCGACGCCCGAAGGACGAAACAAAATCATACCATCCCATCAGCCTAACCTCCTTCCTCCTCAAAACAATGGAGAATGGAATCGTTCAATATATAAGAAGCGAAACTCCAAAAAGAACGACGCTCCATCCTAGGCAAATCGCCTAACATGCAAGAAAATCCACATTAAGTGCACTGCACTGTCTACTTAAAGACATAGAAAAGAAAATCGAATGCAAAGAAATTGCTCTTGCTGCGTTCATTGACATAGAGGGAGCATTTGATAATACCTCACATCACTCCATCAGAAGAGCACCTCAAGAGTGGGAAGTTGAGCTCCCAATCATAAGATGCACAGAAACAATGCTAAAGCACCGCTTCGTTACAGCAGAAATAACCGGAGCACAACCGACAGCACAGTGAAAGGGTGCCCTCAAGGAGGTGTTCTCGCCCGCCTACTATGGACACTAGTAGTGGATAAAGTCGTTACCACTCTCAGTAGAGCTGGATTTATAGTTTTAGGCTACGCGGACGGCCTAGTAGTAATAATAAAGGGCAATCATGAAGGCGTAATTTCCAACCGCATGCAGAGTGCCCTAAACATCATCAAGAAATGGTGAGAAGGGGAGGGACTCTCCCTAAGTCCTAGGAAAATCATTCCTGTCCCGTTTACAAAAAGTAGGAAGCTAGAAATGAGAGCGCCCATCCTACACAGAATACAGTTAACTTTTTCCGCCGACGGACGGGGTTTGCTAGTCCTCTACCGGGCGCCTCCCCAGGTGGCGGATAGGGGAATGCCTCCCAGTTATGGGTGGTACCGATGAAATCAAATACTCGGGGCGGACCAAAATTAGCAATTCCGACAGCGTCTGAGCCCATAATGGGCGGTTGTCAACACCGCCTGCTTTCAGAGGATGGACTGAAATTAGAACTCGCCAACATGCACGGCAAGCGAGGCGTTTTAATGCCATTACCCTTCATCTATGAAAATGTCGAATTCTAAAACTAAAGTACCCTAGGCGAGTAGAGTGCAAAGCTCAGAATCTCGCGCCGACAGTCAGTCAGTTTACCTCAGGGATTCTGGGGGAGGTAAAATTCAACAGACAATCACGAACAAAACTGAAGCAAGACACAAGGATGCTCTAAGACCATATACATTGCTACATTTAACATCCGTACAATGAGACTGGAGGTACACCTAGAAGGTTTAGAGAGGAAACTCACCAACATCAAATGGGACGTCGTGGGACTCAGTGAAACTAGACTTGGTTGAGACTACGATCCTCAAATCAGGACATATGTTATTCCAACTCAACAGTGATTCCAACTCTCACGCCGGCGCGGCGGCGTAGGAATACTGATTCACAGCAAACTGAAACACCTTGTGACAAACCTCAACGCCATCTCAAATCGCGTCATCTATGCCGTACTTAAACGAAATGAAAAATCACCGGCGATATTAATGCAAAGATCGGAGCTAGAGAAACCACTGACCCACCGAATATCGGAAATTTCGGATTGGGAAGACGAAACTCTAGAGGTCAAATTATGGTTGATATTCTGTGCAGAGAAAATATCTACTGCATGAATACTTCCTATAAGAAACCACTTCAAGGGAAATGGACATGCAGAAGCCCCGATGGTGCAACACGAAATGAAATAGATTACATACTCGCTTTTGATAGGTACATATGCATGGATGTGTCTACCCTTAATCGCTTCAACACTGGCAGCGATCATTGATTAGTGAGCGCAAAAATAAAAATCAACGTCCACCTCGAACGAAAGAAGTTGATCAGTAAAAGATACCATCAAGGAACGAACTGAGAGAAAATAAAGTAGAGTACAACCAGCAAATAGAAAGGAAACCCCAACTAATCGAAGCTCTGCAAAACTACGACATAAACAAGCTGACTACTAAAATTACCAAAACCGTCCAAGAAGCCACAGAAAAGGTTTGTTCGTTGAATAGAAGACGGAACAACTCAGCACCAATACGGTCAATCTGATTAACGAGCGCAGAAATACTAGTAGAGACGCACCAAGCTATGCAGCACTAAACAAACTAGTAAGGAAAGCAATACTGAGAGATATACGGACACACAACACGCAGCAGGTTCTCGAGGCCGTCGAAGACAATTTAAATATGAGGATATTGCTCTCCAAGACAGCAAAAGGAAAGATGGTGATAGATAAAATTAAGAACCACCGTGGAGAAATCATTTCAGGCAAACCGGATATAGTGACAGTTATTTGGGACTTCTACCAAACCTCAAAGTTGAACAACCAAATCGATTCCAGCAAAAACAGACCATTATGAACGTAGGCTCGGAAGAAATTCTTCCAATAGATGTACCTGAACTCGGAGATGCAATTAACTTTATAAAGAACGGTAAATGTGAAGACCGAATAACAATTGAAATGCTGAAGACCGGATCGAAAACGTTAGGCTTCCATGCTTGTGCTGCTTGACAAATGCCTGGAAGAAGGAAAAATTCCCGAAACATGGCAAAAGGCCGAGGTGGTACTTTTGTTCAAGAAAGGGGATCCCACAAACATCGAAAACTATCGACCAATCAGCTTACTCTCTATCCTATACAAAGTGCTGACAAAGGTAATCAATAACCGTCTAAGTAAGAAATTTGACTTCTACCAACCAATAGAGCAGGCTGGATTTTGAAAAGGATACAGCACAGTCGATCACATTAAAACGGTTCGCACACTAATCGAAAAGTGTACCGAATACAATGTACCCTTGCACATCGCATTCGTTGACTATCAAAAGGCCTTTGACTCCATAGAGATATGAGCAGTACTGGAAGCAATGAACAAGCTAAGAAGAGACTCGAGGTACTCGGATTTAATCGACCATATTTATAAAAATGCAACATTTCAAGTCAAAATCGTAGAAGATCTACGAACCCAGAAAATTCAAGTACAGAGTGAGGTACAGCAAGGTGACACAATTTCCCCAAAGCTGTTCACTCTGGCACTAGAGGACTTATTTAAAAACATGAATTGCGAAAAAAATTATATGTATAGACGTGAGCCAAGACGCAAACGAACTTGCGGAAATGCTGAACGAACTCAAACAGGCTTCCCAAGATATCGGCGTGAAGATAAATTCCAGAAAACCAAAATAGTGTCACCCGATAACGTACAAATAATATTAGATAATCACCCCTTAGAGACCGTGGAACAATACATTTACCTAGGGCACAACGTTAAACCAGGTCGGGATAACCAAACAGCAGAAGTCACGAGAAGAATTGGCTTGACATGGGCAGCCTTTGGCAAGCTGAATTACATTCTAAAAGATCGAGAAATCCCATCTGTCTCAAAAGAAAAGTGTACGACGCGTGCATCCTTCCCGTCGCAACTTATGGTCTGGAAACAGCAACACTCACAGTTAACAGCAAAAGACGTTTAAGAGTCTGCCAGAGGGCAATGGAACGAGTGATGCTAGGGATTAGCCTTAGAGATAAGATCCGCAATACAGAAATTCGCAAACGTACCAAAGCTACTGATATTATAGACCAAATTGCTAGATCAAAGTCGCGATGGGCGGGTCATGTAGCCCGAGATGACATCAAATGCACCAAGAAAATAATGCAGTGGAGACCCAGAGAATCGAAAAGAAGGCGAGATGGCGGGACGATCTGCAGACTCTGGCCGGGAGAAACTGGATGCAACCAGTTCAAGACCGATGGACGTGGAGGAAGATGGAGGAGGCCTATGACCAGCAGTGGACGTTTAAAGGCTGAAACGAACGAACGAACGAAAATATTTAGGGGTCATACTGGACCGCAAACCTACCTTGAACAAGCATCTAGAAATCACCTATCTATCTCTAAAGCCACTGCGGCAATCTGGGCATGCCGCAAACTAATTGGCAAGACATGGGGCCTAAAACCAAAAATGGTATGTTGGATCTACCAAACAATAATAATGCCCTAGGTCACCTATGTCTAGCTGGTATGGTGGCCAAGAACCTAGCAAGTCACCACTCGGACCAAACTTAATAAAGTGCAAAGGCTTATATGCCGGGGAATAACAGGGGCAATGTCAACGTGCCCTACCGCAGCTTTAGAGGTACTGCTGAACATGCCTCCTCTTCATCTCAGTGTGAAGAGGGAGGCGATTATCAGTGCTCACAGGCTATTCCAATTAGGCAAATTCAAGCCTGGATATTTAATTGATCACCTGCGCATCTTTGAAGAAATAAAACTGGAAAATGCCAGCAATTCAAGTGACCAAATGACGGTCATGGTGGACCCAGATGTCCCATTCGCAGTGATTATTAATGGCCGCTAACCATGTATGAAGACATAGTAAAAGCGAAACAACAAGAAAAATTCCACTATGTAATAATCAGTGGGGATTTTAATGCTAAGATTGGACAGAAAGGAGTGGACGAAAACTGCGAATATATTGGTAAATTTGGTTTAGGAGAAAGGAACATCAGAGGAGAAAGGCTAATAAATTTTCTCTCAGAAGAGAAAATGCACTGTCTAAACACCTTTTACAAAAAGACACCCCAACGCAAATGGACATGGATTAGCCCATGTAAGAGATATAAAAATGAGATTAACTACATTCTCTCGAACAACAGAAGAATAAGCGTAGATGCCTCCATTCTGAACCAATTTGACACAGGGAGCGATCGCATACTGGTACGGGCTAGACTTGTTTTCCAACATAAAATCAAAAGAGGAAAACTCATATACAAAACCAGGTTCCCCACAAATGAAACTCTCACAAACAAAAAAGAGGAATACCAGCAAGAGCTAAAAAAGAAATTGGAACCTGTTGAAGATCACAAAAGTAGTGACCAAGAGAGTATCCACACGCAACAGAAACACAAGACAATGCACACTAAGTCAAGAAACGAAGATGCTGATGGAAAAAAGGCGCGAAACCAGAAAAGAGTCAAACCACTATCAAGAACTCAACAATATAGTAAGAAAAAAAAACGTAAAGACCTAAGAATCAACAACACTAAAATAATCCAACAAGTCATAGAAGGTAATAATAACATGAAAGTACTACGAAAAAACAAATCGAGGGGAGACGGAAAATAACACAGATCAAAGATAAGGAAGGAATTGTTTCAACAGACCGACGAAGCATCACAAACATAAGTAAGTAATAACGATTATGAATGTCGGATCCGAAGAAATCCCGGATATAATAAACCAAGAAATAAGAACAGCATTGGAACAAATGAAAAATAGAAAAACCCCGGGCGACGACAACATAACCAGCGAAATGTTAAAAATGGGGGGGAGATCCAATGGTCAAATCACTAAGGATACTCTTCAATAAATGCTTAAATGAAGATAAAATTCCTGAAGATTGGCGAAGCGCAGAAGTCATCCTTATACACAAATAAGGAGACGATACAAATATTGAGAACTATCGACCGATAAGCCTTCTGTCACACTTATACAATCTGCTCTCTAGAATAATAATAAATAGACTAACATCAAAGTTTGACGCTTACCAACCAGTGAAACAAGCCGGATTTCGCAAAGGTTTCAACACCCTAGACCACATACAAACAATGAAACTACTCATCGAAAAGACAAATGAATACAACATCGACATACACCTGGCCTTCGTAGACTATCAAAAAGCCTTCGATTCCATTGAGGTTTGGGCCGTACTTAGAGCACTAGATGGAGCTAGAATAGACTCAAGATACTCTACACTAATAAGCAATATCTACGAAAAGCATCCCTAAGAGTACACATCGATGAAGACCTGACAACAGACAAAATTTCCATCGAGAGGGGCGTCCGAGAGGGAGACTCAATGTCTCCGAAACTATTTAGCCTAGCTCTGGAGGAAGTCTGCAAAAAATTGCCTTGGCAAGATAAAAGAATTAAAATAGATGGGACATACCTGAACCACTTGAGATTTGCAGACGACATCATAATAGTGATCAGTACTGACAAAATCGAACCAGAAACAATGCTGCATCAACTCCAAAAGGCATCAACCGATGCGATGTGGGATTGCAAATGAATATTCAGAAGACCAAAATCATGAGCCGTGAAAATATACAAATAATCAGATAATAGAAAACGTTGACCATTACGTGTACCTAGGTCACAAATTAAGGCTAGGACTGACATGGGCCGCTTTCGGCCGGCTGAACTACATTTTTAGTAACCCTACAATACCAATTTACCTCAAACGGAAAGTATATGAAACGTGCATACTGTCGGTGGCTACTTATGGCTTAAAAACTGTCACGCTTACAGAAAAAAGTGCAGAAAGACTAAGGGTTACACAAAGATCGATGGAAAGAAGAATACTCGGTGTGAGCTTAAGACAGAGAATCCGCAACGAAATCATCAGAGAAAGAACAGGCCTAACAGATGTTATCAAAAGAATAATGGCACTCAAATGGCAATGGGTAGGACAAGTTGCAAGGCAGAATACAGACAGGTGGACAATTGTAGACCTAGAGAAATAAAAAGGAGTATGGGAAGACCGCAAAAAAGATGGTTGGACGATGTCAAAGATGCGCAGGAAGACAATGGTTCCGAGTAGCACAGGACAGAAATTCGTGGAAGGTCCTGGGAGAGGCCTTCGCCAAGCAGTGGACCGAGAGAGGCTGAAGAAGAGAAGAGAGAACCATGGGAGGGTAAAAACTACCTCAGGCCTATAACGCATCGTTGTGGTACACAGATAATTCAAAACTAGCAAAAGGAACAGGATTGGGCATTTCAGGTCCAAACTGTAAGCTTTCCAAACCGCTAGGCAAATATACATCCATCTTCCAAGCGGAAGTGCTTGCCATAAATATATGTGCAGAAAAGTGCCTCACACAAGAACTTCACAGAAAGCACATCTACATATTTTCAGACAGCCAGGCGGCTCTAAGAGCTTTCATGTAAGTGTCAAAGCTAGTGTGGGAATGTAAGCAAAAAGGAAAACAACTAGGAACACGCACCAGGTAACTAAATTGTGGGTTTCTGGCCATAGAGGCATAGAGGGTAATGAAAAAGCAGACTGCCTTGCGAAAGAAGGAGCTGGAACACCATATTATGAAGAGCCACATCACCGAATAATTAAACAAATGGGAAAAAGATCAACTGTCGTCATACTGGAGAAACACTCCAGGACTAAGACAGGTGAGAAAGTTTATCACCATCTCTGCGAAGAGAGCAGAACCGCTCTTAGACATGGACAGAGCAGATATTAGAACTGTCGCCGGACTGCTCACTGGGCACTGCCTGGTAAAATACCACCTAAAGGCAATAGGCAAAGTAAAAGACGACCAATGCAGATTTTGCATTAATGCATCTGAAATCGCAGAGCATCTACTCTGCCAATGTCCAACCCAACTTTGCAAAAGGCTCAAGTAGCTTGAAGGAGTACAGCTATCACCTCAAGAAGTGAGTCAACTACCTCCCAAGGAGATAGCTTTGTCTGGAAGAAGCCTACGTCTCTTGGACATAAATTAACTTGTAGGGTCATGCACAAAATATCTGTAAAGGTAGAACGGCCGGGCGGCTGAAATTAGCCGGAACGACTTTCTGGCAACCTACAATCTACAATCTAGCTAGTTGATATCTAAACTACTCTATTTTGTTCTATAACAGCATAAGCTTCTTGTAGGTAATAAAACCACTTACTTGCTTCTTGGAGGTAATAAAAAATTCATATTATTAGAGTGATACGTTCCATGTAGGGATTCGGCGGCTCTCCTTTGGCCATTATTTTAATTTCTTACATTTCCCTCAAACATGGCTGTTTTGGCTCAGATAAACGCAAAGCTCTAATACTCACAATGGATTAAATGAAATGCATAAAAAACAGTTGCATAAATTATTACCGTGGGTATTATAAAATTAGATAACATTGTGTCAAATTTTAAATCCTCATAATTCGCTGATATAATTATTTTGACGGGTATAAATAGGGGGCATGCAATATTATTTTCAGTGTCTAGTGACAACAGCAAACATGAATCAAATTATCCTGATATTGGCTACCATCTCCTTGGCTTTTGGTAAGTGTGTTTTGATAGTTCGCTTTTTAAAATATTTTCAACTGGAGCAATTTTTTTTTCACCGATAATCAATTGGAGGTATGTTTGTTGATGATTCCTTACCTCTATAGATTTTATAAAATATAAAATGGTATTACTTTCTAATATTTTTTAACTCTCATATTTATTAATTAAATTTTGTAATACCGCGGACAAGCTGTATTCTTCTTTTAAGCCCTTCTGTCAAAAGTATTTTGTTTTAAAAGAATGGTAGAAGAACAAATTATTTCCGAACTAGGGCATATATCGACACTTTTAACTGTTTATGCCACTCAAGGTCTAAGGTTTAGACATCCTGAACTGGCTTGCATTAAAATATTGCCCTTTTTTAATTATTTTCGAAGTGTTAAAAAGCTTTCAAAATTGAACGAAGTAATAAAAATCTTGAAGTGATACGTTTGATTCGTTTCTTTTTCGAGTATTCTTATCCAGTAAGACAGGTCGTCAAAAAGCAGGCCTCAATGATACAAATCAATCAAATTCTAGATTCTTCTGGACAACTCATAAGCACAAATAAAATACTGCTTCTAGCCAAAGATTTCTTATAATACATTTTCTTAGGCAGTATGATTTTTAAGATTTCTTGTGCTTGAGCAGCGTATGTTTTTTCGTTATAAATTTCGCAAAAAATTTAAAAATTAAGCTTTATTCATTTACGGAAATAAGAATATATGATTTTTTCAAAAATGTTTAGGGTGGGCCACTGGGGGCGGGGGGGGGGGGGGGGGGGGGTTGTGCAGGTACTAAACAGGGGGAGGCTACGGCCTGTCCACTTTCTCTCTACATCCCTGCAGTAAGAGTTAATCGATTTGCCATTTACAGACATTAAGTGTTTGTTCTAATTATGGTTAGTTCGTAAGTAAGATAACATAGTTCATGTCAAACTTAATTGACTATGCTATGATTGAATAAGTAGAAAATTACGGCTTAAAAAAATTTGGAAATATCCAGGTGTAGAAGTAATAGGGAAAAATTGTTATCCAGATTAACAAAGCAGCTTTCGTGCTAAGCATTACCGAATAATATGATTTCATTCAAAATGAAAATATTCAAAATTTCTCAGAATTATTACGATAATGAGATTATTTTAAGAAATATAACATACCCAGCTATAAAGCCATCTGAGAAAAATGCGAAACTTAATATATATTAGGATAGCTACTGTCATGCTGAACTTCAATGAACTATTACGAAAATGACCTTTAACCAAAGAAGATAAACCCAGCATGAAAAACTGCTATCCTAAAATTTAGAGAGCATTTTTCATGCTAAACTTTATTGGCTATGCTATTGTTCTGAATTTTATGGTATCGAAAAATTACTACGAGAATGCGCATCTGAAAACATCAAAAGAAAAAAACTGCCCCGCTAACATTACCAAACTGTCTAAATATAAAGCTAACAGGGAAAACTTGCCATTCTGACATTAAGATAGCATTTTTCAAGCTAAAACAGTCCAAAATGAGGATGTAAAAGCAACCAGGAAAAATCTAATTATTGCTAAACTTATCTAAATAATATGCTATCGTTAAATAATTACGAAGGCTGATACGAATCTATCAAATCTACTTTATAGATGCCTACTTCAAAAATATTTAAAGTACACAACAATACGCATTTAACGTGCGGTAAAAATAACCATTGGAAATAGCCACATTAATCTTACCGATTAATTGATAATAATGCCAATAATTCTTACTCTAATATTAAAAAAAAAATGACGATTATGTAGTTTATATTTCCAATAAACTTAATACTATGAATGCCTAGATTGAAAATCAATGCCCTATTTTCTCTTTTAGCTGCCCCCAGCATAGACCATCTAGAGCTCAACCAGACCTACCCTTACCACCCTACTATTGAAGGCCGAATTGTAGGTGGAGTTACTGCAACCATCAGCGAACTACCATGGCAAGTCGCTCTCCTTCGTAATGGCGCTCAAATCTGTGGAGGAATCCTCGTCGCTCCACGAGTTGTTTTGACTGCTGCTCATTGCGTTGTTGCAAGCGTCATTCCTGCTGTTTCCCAACTAAACATTCGTTCCGGATCTGCTCTACACAATCTCGGTGGATTGCGTGTAGCCGTTTCCAGAATTGTCGTTCATGCACAATACCAAGATTGCGCGACCTGTACTCCGGATTACGATATTGCTGTTCTTCATCTTGCCTCTGACGCAATTGCTACTGGTGTAACAGCCGCAGCTATTCCCTTATGGGAAGCAACTACCACATTCTCCGCCGGAGTAGTCGGAACTGTTTCTGGATGGGGTGCAACAAGCGAAAGTGGTTCTGGATCACTTCAGCTGAGACGTGTAGATGTACCAGTTGTTACTGAGGCTAGCTGCCGAGCTGTATATGGTTCAATCATCTCTGCCAGAACAGTCTGCGCTGGACTCGCTGCTGGTGGCAGAGACTCTTGTCAAGGAGACTCTGGTGGTCCATACGTCATCCAAAATAGATTAGCCGGAATTGTATCTTTCGGAGCTGGATGTGCCAGACCTGGATTCCCTGGAGTATATTCTAGCATTCCTGGATATAGAGCATGGATCAGGACTAACGCAGGTGTTTAATAATTTATGACAAACAACTTACGATTATTTTATTTACCTTCGTGATGAAATAAAATATACAATTGATTTAATAGTTTTCTTATAACGTATCGACTAGCTATGAGGCCAGTGATCCTATATATAATTAATTTATCTAAGTCTGACTTCAGCTAAAAGCTTAATTTAGCTAACTTCAATATATACCACGGCATGGTAAACAAATAAAACAAAGACGCCCTTCTGACCATCAGACAGAATCAAATTATATTTAATGCTAAATGTTTCGATTTTCGATGCGATCAAAAATAAGTTGCCGATTAGGCAATTTTACCTAAATGGTGCCAATATCAATCGGTCATTTTGCGTTTAACCTAAGACATTTATATATCTTTTAAGACAAGTAGGACATTTGCTTAGACAAAGCCCAAGCTAGTTAGTTAGCATGATCTAAAGTCAGTAAGACGTTTACATTAGGCCTAGCTCAAACTAAAACAAACTAGTATCATTGATTGAGAGATACTAATCATTCAATTTACATTAGTAGGTTGTAAATGCAATAGGATATTTGTGTTAACCCTGCCTAGTCTAAGCTAGTATGTTCTAAATTCAGTAGGACATATGGGTTTGGTCAAGTCCAAACTAGCCAGTATGATCTAAACCCGAATAGAACATATGCGTTGAGCCTATTATATATTAGCATGTTCTAAATTCTTTAGTAGAATGTCTGTATTTGACCTAGGCTAAACTAATTGCTATGATCTAAGCGCAGTAAAATATTTGTGATGGGTTGGGCTTAGTACAAATTAGAGAGTTTTAAACTTGTGCTTGGCCTAGGCTTGGTTATTGTCTTGTATTTGTACACGCGAGTGGGCCCAAAATGGGTCCCTCCCTGCGCCCCTTGGTCTATTGTGGCTCACATATGTGGTGTCCACTAAACCGGAGGCTCGATCATTTTCATGAGATCGAATAGCTTTCTGGGGTGGATAATTATCAGATCTGCAAGTGTAATTTGAGAATTTCCAAACACTGTTTCTCTGGTTTTTCCCATTACTGGACAGTGACATAAAACATGCTCCATTATTTCTTCGTCCTCCAAGCACAAGCGGCATTTCGCTTCATCGGAAAGCCCTATCTTGTTCATGTGGCTTCTTAGCCGACAATGGCCAGTGTATATGCCAATTACAGCCTGTACCGGCTGTCGGCCGAGTTGAAGAAGTAAACAACTTCAAGTTCTCACTCATGATAGCAGAATAACTGCCAGATTTGAATGAGTTAGGCCCATTAACTCTCTCCATTTGTCTACAAATTGCTGTTGTGTCCACCTAGAGAGGACTTCATTAGCTGTGTTGTAAGGTATTCCCAGTATTGGTTCTGGTAGTATGAAGGCCGTTGCGGCCGCCTGCGACTGCTTCGCAAGAGCCTCAACTCTTTTATTGCCTTCATATCCTGTATATCCTGGTATCCAGATCAGTGTAAGTTTATTTTCTCTACTTAGCTTGGTGAGTAGTCCCTGGCAGTTCCATACTGCCTTGGCAAAATCATGGCTAGATTCACTAGCTTTTAAAGCCGTTTGACTGTCCAAGAATACCTTGATTGACTTGCCTTTCCAGTTTCTATCAATCAGCCTCGGTGCAGGCTTTAACTTCAGCCTGAAAAAGGGTTGTATGTTTGCCTAGGGAACACTTAAGCTCAATCTTACCATTTTTATTCCATGCAGCCACTCCTCCATCATTGGTATTGGAGCCATCAGTGAACCAACTATCCTCTGTTGTTCTTAGATGTTTCGAGTCTTTTGCCCATTCGTTCCTCTCTGGTAGGTATGGTAATAGTTAGTTTCGGTCGACATAACATCTGATGGCAGACCCGACACACTCTCCCGCTCATTAGCATGTTTCAGCTCGTTGGGCACAATGATGATCGCATGCGGATTGTTGATCACCGTCTATGTCAATTTATGCGTAGCACATCTGGCCTTCCTCTCCAGTATTATTTGGAGAGGTAGCAGATGTAGAAGACACTCAAGCGCTGCCATGGGTATAGTGCCAAAGGCAGTACTAATTGCCAGACACGCTTGTCGTTATAAGGTGAATAATTTGATTTTCGCAAAGCTCTGTAAGATTTTAGAGCACCAAGCTATTGCTTCATATGTAATCATTGGTCTTATATGACCGCAATATATAACAAGTGCATTTGTTTGGGACTTATGCCACATGTTTTGCCACAAATGCGCCTGCAAGTCCATAGTGGCAGTTTACTTTTGCGGCAATTTTATCCAGATGCGCATTCCAGTTAAGTGTTTATCTAGAGTAATTCCCAGATACTGTATTCGCAAATGAGATAGTTTCTTCTTTGAGTGAAGGTGGTCTTAGGTTTTAAAGCCCTTTCTTCCTTGTGAACGGTATTGCAACTGTTTTGTGCGAGTTCACAAATTGTTGTTCCCTTTCACGCCAGTCATAGACCACGGTTAGCACCTCTTGAATGTCCTCTGTGATAGTTCTTTGCGAGATGCCGCGTATGCCTGCACCTCCACATCACACAGCAAGAGGACCGCTACAAATTGTTCAAGTGGGCCCCATGAATTGGTCACAAGATGCCCCACGCACTTTTTGTTTTTTTAACTTTTGGGTGAAAATGGGCGTGGCACCCCAAAAGTTTTCCGAATGAGTCTGCAGCGGGAATCACTTTTCCAAGAGCAGGAAACACTTTTCCAACTTTTCATCTGGTAACCTTATATTGGTTTCCCCCCTCCCTGGATGAAGAAAATAGAAATCCTGGCTACGCCTATGGGGACTATTATTATGATGTTAATTCATACTTCACTTAGTCTAAAATTGTTAGTCAGATCCAATTAACTATATTTACATTACTTTATTTTAAGGTGGCAAATGCTGTAGAGCATGTGCATTTAGACTAGTCAAATCTTAATGCAAATGGGCATCTGTATAAGACCTAATCCAAACTAATACGTTTAAATCCAATAGGGCATTTACTTGTGGCCTAGTTACATAATATGACCTACATTTAGTAGAACATTTGATCAAATTTCAGTGGGGCATTCGCCTGAGGCCTAGGCTAGACTAGCTAATATAAGCCAAATCCAGTAGCTTTATTTGTGATTGGAGTTAGTGTGATCCAATTGCAGTTAGGAATGATCCAAACTAGTATATTTTAAGTTCAGTAGGGCAAGTGCGTTAAGCTTAGCTCAAACTATTCTGTTCTATATTGAGTAGAACATTTGAGTTTGGTCTAGTCCAAACTAGGCGCTATGATCAAAATTCGGTCGCATTTGCATATACATATTCTAGTAAATTCGCGACTAGCTGGTTTGGAATAGTCCTATTCCAAACCAGCTAGTCGTGAATTCACTAGAATATGTATATTGCATTAAGCCTAGGCCAAACTAGCATGTTCGAGATTTAGCATTGTTAAATAAATCTAAGTACTGGAATCTAGTAGATTAGAGATCTAGCGATGTGTGATCTGTAAGGCAAGATAACTTAAAAAAGAATCAGCTACACTGCTCCTCAGTTGATGTTCTATTTTTATAGTCTTATACAGATAATCTTATATGTGGACTACTGCCTAACAAAAATGAGACACATTTGATTTGTACTGCTATATGCTTGATATATAGAAGGTTGTCAGAGCGGGTGCGAAAAATCAGAATTTATTGTTTGCAATATTTATTCGAAAAATTCTTCAGTCAAAAACAAAATTCTAATCCTTAAAATGGGATAAACATAACGCATTCATTACGAATAATAAAATTAGATAAAAATGTGTTCTAGCTAAATTAATCCCTCATAAATCATTGATATATACATATTTTTGGGATATAACGAATTCTTTTGATTTTGGTTAGCATCGCTTTGGTTTTTGGTAAGTGTATTGTTTTTAATCCGCCACTACAATTTTAATTGTTTCTAATTGTTTGTCCTATTCTACAAAAAATTTGCCAGCTACTTACAACTTCAGCGTATGTTAAAACTTCCAAATGATATTGTCTCAACGCAACAGTTTCGTGATCTAGTAGAGTTTTCGCTTTGGGCAAAAGCTTTAGAGACAATTGCAATATTTCAAAGCAGTAGGAGAATATAAATATGAATTTCCCTACAAGATTTTTGGTTACAAATATATAAAAGCCTTTCCTTTTTGTTTAGACAAGTCATTCTATACTTATAAGATTTTTTTGTCGAAAAGGTACATTAAAAAAATGATGCCTTGTTCATTGTCTAATTCTGAAATTATTATGATTTTGTTTTTAATTTTCGATTTTATTTCAGTTCTAATTAAAACTTTACAAAAGTAACTCCATATATTTCATAATTGTATCACCGTTCAAATAGTATATTTCAAAAGTGTTTTGTTTTTATTTTTAAACGAAAATTGAAATTAGTCAAAATTTTCATTTTGTACATATCGAAATTGATTTGATTTTGGTTTAACGTCGGTTTTCAGTTTTCAATTACATTTCAGTTCTACGTAAAATTGATAATTTTGTACTTTCTTTTATGAAATAACTCGCCCTAGCCTGTTAATTTTTAAGGAAGGTGAGTAAAATGATTAGTATAAGCTCATTTGTACATGTCGAAATTATTTTGATATTCGATTTTATTTCAGTTCTATCCAAAATTTTACAAAATACAGGGTGGCTCGAATTCGAGTCTATGTATGGGGATCTCGAAAACCGTAAGAGATACAATGCCGGTCAAATAAGGGAAAAATTGCACATTTAGGTGCCTAACAATATGCGGTATTTGATAGAGCTGAAAAAGTAGCAATGTAAAAGTGTAATCTCCGGAAACACTCGAAATTTTGAAACTTACAATACGGCATATTGTAGACACCTAAATGTGTCATACTACCCTAATTTAACCGGCACTGTATCTCTTGCGGCTTTGGATTTCTCCATATATAGACTCGAATTCGAGCCACCCTGTACATAATTTCCGACAACCTGTAGCTTTTGTTTGAGAGGTTTTGCTATATCGTCAAAAATAGCTTTTTCGATCTACGAACATATCGGTATATTGATGTTTTAACATCGATATATCAAAATACCGATTTGTTAAAAATATCAGAAACATCAATATATCGATATATTCGGCATCTCTAATATATCAAAAACATATATACACATTTTCGATATTTCTCGGATATTTTCCAAAGCATTCGACATATTTCATGATTCGACAAACTCTTTAGCAATTCACTCATATTTGGATTTCTTAGCGATTCATCTCATATAATTCTTAAGATCTAAGCATGATATAGGTATGATTGGATAGCTTGAATTCACTTAATTTAATATCAAACAAAAAATTATTTTAAATAACAATAGAGAAAACTACTAACAAACAATGTAGATTATTTTTCTATCAGAAGAAAGATCTTTTTGGATGGTTTTCTAATTGTGTCGCTTCAGTTTATTGATATTGAGCATTGACATATATAAAATAATAAATAAACTGAAGTATTCCGGATCCCATGAAACAAAACCTTACTTCATTAATTGACTAGGATCTCATTAATTAACAATGTTAATATTTTATATAGGAAATTTAACAAGAACCTAGTACGTATTTTCAATAAATAAAATATCCTTCATTACATATTCAGAGACTATTACTCCTTCTTTTTTCTTAGCTGCACCCAGCATAGACCAACATGTGAACAGCACATACGTCTACCATCCGACCATTGGAGGCAGGATTGTAGGTGGAGATGTTACACCCATCAGCGATGTACCATGGCAAGTTGCAGTTCTCCGTAATAACGTTCCAATTTGTGGAGGAGTAATTATCGCTCGAACTATTGTTTTAACTGCTGCTCATTGCGTCGCTCCTAGAAATACTGCAAAATGGTCCATTAGCGTTCGTTCCGGATCAGACTTTTCCAACAGAGATGGTTTGCTGGTTTGATGGTTTCGTCCATCCACAATTTGAAGATTGCGACAACTGTTCTCCAGACTATGATGTTGCTGTTATGTATCTAAACGGCCAGGCAGTCACTTCGCTTCTACCAACTGCAAGAATTTACATGTGGGATGAGAATACCACATTCCCATAATGGAACCTTGGGCAGTGGCGGACATATCACCGGGCAGTTCGGTGCGCCGCCCTGGGGCCCAAGGTTCAGAAGGGCCCCACGATGCCTTAACTTAGTTTTAAAATATACAAGGGGTAGGGGCCCATAAATATCTTTTGCCCTGAGGTCCACGCGTCCTTAGATCCGCCACTGACCTTGGGAACCGTTTCTGGGTGGGGTACAACAAGTGAAGGTGGTGTTGAATCTCTCGAACTTAGAAGTGTGCAAGTGCCTGTTGTCAATGAAGCCAGTTGTCGAGATATATATGGTTCCCTCATTACTAACAGAACAATCTGCGCTGGATATGCTGCTGGTGGCAAGGATGCTTGCCAAGGAGACTCCGGTGGTCCATTCGTCATCGACAATAAATTGGCTGGTATTGTATCTTTCGGAGCTGGTTGTGCCAGGCCTGGGTTCCCTGGTGTATATACCAGCATCCCTGGAGTGAGAGATTTTATTAGAAGGACCGCTGGTGTTTAATTATCCAGAATTTTTTTTATGATTTTATATTGTAATATAAATAATTTTTTTGTGGTATCTTATTTGCGTCTATTTACCAGAAAATATCATTCATTATACGTAAACAAAGAACCCATTTGTTTAGCTTATTTCATTGTGACTTTATTTAAACTGTACTACTACTTATATGACCATTAATTTCTACTTTAATTATTATTAAATTTGAAATAATGGAAATTGGATAGATGTTTCAATACAGTACACTAATACACAACTAAAACTTCGGACTTTATTTTAATATAAATTTTTTTGAGCTAGTTGTAAGACCTTTTAAGAAAACATGTTCATGCAATCTTGCCAAAATAGCTGCAGTCATACCAATTAACATTAGTTAAAGTTGCTATGCGATAGTCATAAATGCTTCGTCTTTTCAATTTTATTTCAATAATCGAGTAATAAATAAAAGCCTCTGCCATATTGCTTTTTCATTTAGCTTCTTCATATATCTTAAAGAATTATAATCGCTAAAAGTACTTGTTTACGTACTTACGAACTTGATCAGTATTTCGATGCCCAGTATTTTAAATTAATAACATATCTTTTTCAAGTATTTTTTAAATAGTTTGTCAAAGGTTCAGATCTACTCACTAAGCGATTCTATTTTCTTGCTAAAATTGGAATAATATTCGTTCTTTGAATTTTTAAGAAATATCTATGCCATATTTAAGAAATATTACATAGGCTAACTAAATCTTGATTTATTATAATTTAATTTAACAAAAACAATGAAAATATCATGGAAATAGTTTTTTTTAAGCTTAGGCATTTGAAAGGTTTGATGACGTTACCAAAAGAAGCTATGAATTAAATCTTGCATTTCTTCACTTTTATCACTTGTAGGCAACGCGACCGGCCACTAAAAAGTTGGTTCTGAGATTCCATGTTTACAGGTTGTGTGTGTGCGCGTTAATTCTTAATTAGCTGCAAAACAGCAGGAAAGCTCCAGCCTATATTAATATTAATAGCAGTACAAAATGTCTCATTTCAGATATTCCTGTGAGTGAGACGATAAAACTGTGTGGATGGATACTGGCAGCCTTAAAGCTATTAAAAAACATGAAAAATTCTAAATAGGCCTACGAGTGAAAATGCTTATATTATACTACGGAAAAATTGTAATGGTTGAAAAGCCAGCAAGTAACGAATATTCTTCTGATTTGTCGGACAAGGAAGCTCTATCCAATAAGATTATCCGTCCAGGCATTTTGCGTGAAAATTGCGACACGGCCCGCTGTATTTATACATTCCGTACATCTATTTGGTACCTAGGGGATTTTTATTGATCAAACCATTCAACTTCTATCCAATCAACGCGCGGGTGCGAAAATCGTGCATGAAATGTAATTCAGTGCCAAATTCAGGTACGGAATAAATAACAGTTTATACAGCAGCATGTCTCAGCGGTCCAGTGAATTATTGCTTTCAGCAAGCCTGTTGGCGGCAGTAGTTAGGCACAGTGCTTGTGATACGTTGCTCCGAGTTCAATTCCCGTCAGTGACAAGAATTTTTGAGGTACAACTTCTTAACGCGCGCCGGGAATAAAATTTGAAGGTCGCTATCGCAACACACTGCGGGGCGATACACGATGAGCGATACACGACGAGCGACCCGACCTGGCGTAACGAAAAATATGAGAATATTGTTATTGTGATATCTTTGTTAGTTTACAAGCAAAAACATGTATGGTTTGACCATTCCTAGGTGCCAAATGCATGTACCGATTGTATTAATGCTGACGGTACAGAAGGAAAAAGACTAAAAATTAGAGACGTTTATGAAAAGTAGGTACATTATAGAGAAAACCGCAGTAACAAAATTAATGGAAAAGAGTAAAACTGATGTTCAGAATGATTCTACAATTTTTAGTGGCTGTTTTGATATGCAGCAAGTAATAAATTTACTTTTCTCTAATAAGGGTCCACGGTTTCTTAAAAGAAGGTTCAGCGTGTTTAATTTAGCAGTCTACGATCTGAGTACTAACTCAAACTAGTCCAAACCATAAATAATATGATAAAAAGGAAAAAAGATTCATGCTGACCACCTATTTGCGGATGGATGCGACGACTTTTTGCATTTTAAAAAATTTAGGGAAGAGTATGGATGTAAGTCCATAAGAAAAGATGACAATTGCCAAGATTTGGATTAATATCTTTGATTTTTCAATAAAATAAGATAATCTAAATGAGATGTTTTTCAAAACAATAATCAGTCTGAGTACCATTTTAACTAAAACAAAAACTAAGAAAAGGGAAAAAAATTCTGAATATTCAACAATTTTAAACCCAAACAAAAAAGGCAGTACTCTAAATTACCATTCTTGCCTAAAAGGCATTACTATATGTGCGGCAAAAAACTGTAAAACAATAGATCGTCAGGATTTCTAATGAAAGGGTTATCACCAATACATTACGCCATTAAGTCATTGTATTTCAACTAAGCTATTGGTCTCGGTTACTTGCTTAACTTTGAAACAACTATAATACCTCCAATTTTTCGATTTATTCAGTATCGAGTTGATAGCTCGATACTGAGTAAATCGAAAAATTGGAGGTATTATAGTTGTTTCAAAGTTAAGCAAGTAACCGAGACCAATAGCTTAGTTGAAATACAATGACTTAATGGCGTAATGTATTGGTGATAACCCTTTCATTAGAAGTCCTGACGATATTTTGTTTTACACTTTTTTGCCGCACATATAGTAGTGCCTTTTAGGCAAGAATGGTAATTTAGAGTACTGCCTTTTTTTGGTTTGGGTTTAAAATTGTTGAATATTCAGAATTTTTTTTCCCTTTTCTTAGTTTTTGTTTTAGTTAAAATGGTACTCAGACTGATTTTCTTTAGTTAAACCCTAATACAGTCTTAAAATATATTTTATCTCTTTGGTGTATAATATTATATGTTTGGCATGTTTTTAAATAAAAATACGTTTACGAAAAGTTTAAAAAATGGTTATCTTTTCATTGAAAAACGTATATTTGATAGTAATAACAGAGGGACCTATCTGGTATGATGTGTAAACCAGAACTTGGTATTGTTTTTACGAAAGGGCTTATCTTAATTAAAATTTTATTGAAACAAAACTTCTTAATTGTCCTTTTGAATCAAGACAGCCAAAGCTATCAATAAGGGTGGCTCAAAGAGGTCAATTCCACTACCACCCAATATAGATAGATAGATAGATAGATAGATATTTATTCGTGCTATTAATTAATACAAATTTTACACACGTCAAACAAGCTTACAAAAAAAAATAGTTGCAACAATTAAAATGATAAAAACCTACAGTCTAACACAATAATAAAAAGTCAATACAAATAAAAAACAACAAAATCATCAGTACCCATACCAACACTCGAATGCATATCAAATCAAGACACTAATAACGGCTTAAGTCTGCCTTTAAAAATTCATCGATTGAATAGCAACCTTCATTTAATAACATATATTTTATTTTATTTTTAAATTGCAAGGGTGATAAGCTCTTTAGGTGCAAAGGTAACTTGTTAAATAATTGGGGGGCATAAAAGTTAACCGAGTATCGACTTCTTGTTAGTCGTATAAAATCAAGTGCTATAAGAGAGGCATGTCTTGTGTTATAGTCATGAATGTCACTACGCCGATCAAACAGATCCTGCCCCTCATGAATCCACAGTAAACATTTAAATATATAAACTGAGGGTAGTGTCATTATTTTTAGACTTATGAAGTAGGTCTTGACATCTGCACGAAAAGGTAAACCCTTTATTATTCGAATGGCCTTTCGCTGAAGGCTGAAAAGCTTACCACAGTGCGGAGAGTGTCCCCAGGCAAGAATCCCGTATGACAAGTGGGAGTGAAAAAGACCAAAATAGGCACTCATACACGTTACATGGCTGGCAACCGGCCGCAAACTTCTCAAGAGAAAGAGACTTTTAGAGATTTTGTTTGATACAAACTGAATGTGTTCAACCCATAACAATTTCGCATCTATATATATCCCCAAGAACTTCACAGCAGGCCGATCCACACCCAGCCGTCGCTGGGTAAATATGACATTCTCAGTCTTGTTCCCATTTAGACATAATTGGTTCGCATCAAACCAGAGCAAGGCCCTCGAGAGCGTCTCACGCATATCAAGTTCAAGGTTGGGTAAATTATTACTTCTATTAGCCAGGGTTGTATCATCAGCATACAACACAAACCGGGTGGAGGGATCGCTGGCCGGAAGATCATTAATATAGATTATGAAAAGGACAGGCCCCAACACCGAGCCCTGCGGCACACCCACATCAACAACATCAGGCTCTGACAAGCGATTGTTATAGTAAACACTTTGAATCCTGTTATGTAAGTAATTATAAATAAGTGACAGACTTGAAGGACTGAAGCCATAGTGTTCAAGTTTAGATATAAGTATTTTATGTGAGACGCAATCAAAGGCCTTGCTAAGGTCACAAAAAGTGACACCAGCCAAGCCCCCGCTTTCAAATTCAGACACGACTGTGTTCACCAAATCAATGACAGCCGATTTCGTGTTTTTTTCCAGCCCGAAAACCATACTGTGAGGAGTTAAAAATACTGAAGGATTCCATATAGTTATAAATTTGTTTTGATAGAATTATTTCAAAAATCTTAGAGATAACTGGGACAATGCTAATGGGTCTGTAGTTCGCACATTCATCAATGGATCCTGTCTTATGAATAGGGACCACCTTTGATTTTTTGAAACATTCTGGAAATTGGCCGAGCCCAACACACTTATTAAATAGATTGGTTAATGGCGATATAATAAGATTTTTTATGGACTTTATTAATTTAACATTAATGTCATAGATATCTCTGCTATCAGTGTTCTTTAGACTATTTATTGCTTCCCTTACTGTATTGGGGGTGATATCTTCAAAGTTAAATTTGTATGGATAATTGGTAAGTAAGTCTGTAGGCGGAATATTTGATTTCTGTATGTTATTTATAGTAAATAAAGGTTGTTGTACAAAAAAATTGTTTATCTTATTAGCATCCAAAACATCTGAACTAATCAGTTTCTTTTTAGAAGGCCGGATACTGTTAACAACATCCCACATGGCTTTTATTTTGTTAGATTTGGAATTTATGAATTTACCATTAGCATTTTTTTACACTGAATTATTTTGCTTCTATAAAATGTTCTTAAATTGATGTAAAGTTCTCTATTTCTATCATTTGGATGTTGGTGATAAAAATTATATGCAAGGTTAAGTTGTCCACGGAGTACTTTAAGTTCATTATTAAACCACGATATATGAGTTGTTCCATTCTTCTTTACCCTTACCCTTTTTACTGTAAATGAGAGGTTTTTTGCATTAATTATTTTTTCAAGAAACAATTCGGATATGTTATTCACA
Source organism: Pissodes strobi (assembly GCA_016904865.1). Classification (NCBI taxonomy): domain Eukaryota; kingdom Metazoa; phylum Arthropoda; class Insecta; order Coleoptera; family Curculionidae; genus Pissodes; species Pissodes strobi. The sequence goes on from MU182841.1 coordinate 184,781, forward strand.
GTAGATATATGATTACTTATAAATGAGAAGTCAGTTGTATCAACCAAATTGAAAAATAGGTTTAGACCATTGTTGGTTATTGGAGTAATTAATTTATGCTCAAACATTGGTTTTACCTTGGTTATATTTACATCAATGGATACTGCCCTGTGATCCGACATTTTCAGATCCAAGACAGCCGCTGAAAAAGTATTATTATTATTATGAAAGTTAATAAGGATGTTATCAATACAATTAATACAATTCCGACCCCTTGTGCTGCCATGGATGCATGGAATGTAATTAAAGGATTTTAGCAGATTAGTGAAATTTAAGTTATTTGCATGATTAGAATGAAAGGCGATATTGAAATCGCCATTAATTATAACATCACTGGATTTATTACATAACTTCTGTAAAACTGTAGTCATTACTTGGAAAAAATTATTTATATCAGAGATGGGGGGTCTGAAGATGGTGATAACTACTATATTATTTTTAGGAATTTCCAAAGCAGAGATTTCACATAGCTTTTCGATACTCAGTGATGAAATATCGGTGCGTTCTACGAAATCAATGTTGGGTTTACACAAGATCAGGGTACCACCGTGAATGTGTGAGAATCTGCAATAATAGGAACCCATTCTGTAGTTGGCAATTTTCAAAGAGCTTATCTCGTGAGACAACAACCAGTGCTCACTCATGCACAGTATATCGTGACTAGCTGAGCAGTCCTGAAGATAACGTTCAATTTCATGTGTTTTGTTTCGAAGACATTGTATGTTAATATGTGTTACTGATATCTTAAAAATAGAATCAGAGATAGGTTTGATTATTCTGTGGTTTCCTCCCTGTTGTCCAAGGCCGACCTCCGAAAATTTCTTGGCTTGTTGTATGGTCTTATCATCGTATACTTCGGCCATACTTCCGATTCTTGAATGGCCTTAGATGCAGTGTAAGATACGGTTATTTTAAAGGCAGCAATCTGATCAGATTTGGTGTTTATCTTTTCAATATCTAAGGACACTATATTTTTCTCTTTCAGATGCAAAATAATTGACGTATCAGGATGTAGCCGTGAAACGAATATATCTCGTCGGCTCTCTACTGCAGTGATCTGGCATTCCGAATTATTTGAGCCGAACTTTATTAATGTCCGCCTTCTCCTATGTTGGACCATCTTGGTTCTCGTTCTTGGTTCTGTAGCTAAATTAATCACTTCTTAAACCAAGATCAAAATGTTAGTTAATGACGTCTTCAATTTTAAGCGCAAGAACATTAAATATTTAAACCAGAATAAATTAGTAGATGTCCAATAAAAATGTAATATTTCGCGAATTCGTTTGAGAAAATTTCGTTGTTTAGTTTGCCTTTAGTACATTAAGACAATCTGCATATGGTGGCTAAGAAATAATGATGAATATGTGCCTCTCCTAAGCTTCAACCTCATAAGCAGCCAAATGAGAACAAAAATATGTATTTTTCTCTCTACAATCCATGTCTATCATCGATTCTAAATGATTTGAACCAATTTCATCATGATGTCATTAGTTCACTTGATTTGAAACTATTTGGTATAGGTGCAAAAAATTTGGGTGCGAGAAAACAGCTTTAAAT